>JABFFG010000005.1:0-154863 GCA_013623685.1 Fusarium transvaalense
CCCCCCCCCCCAATTTGCGTCCCTGTCATTAGCTTCTTAAACACTTCTGTTATTGAAACACTCGTTTATGCGTTGAAAACTATCAGCCATTCACTCTCGTATTCCATGACCCATTTCTCTTACTAGGCATAGGCTCCCTCACTATGATCCTCGGTCCTATAAGCCTCATTGATTGCGGGGTGTTCCTTATATTTCTTGCACCTCAGCTCATATGGAACGCTGGGTTCTTTCTGACTCTGTTCACGGCCCTCAAGGCCTTGCCTTTCCTATGTCGGTTATCACTCACCGAACGTCCACCACAGGCTAACTCACAACAAACACAGTGATCCGACTACCCTGTGAATTTGTCACCGATCGTTACTTAACTCACACGAGCCACCAACTTCCATTTACACAGACAGCTACAGTTTTCGAGGATTTCGTGATACGCTGCGTACGTTATGCGTTTGCCAACATGCCCGCCAAAGTTGGGAGGGTCTTCTTTGGCAAATATGTTGCACTACCATTCATTCGATGGCGGATGCTTCGACACGGTTATATCAGATCTCCAGTGCACTATCGAGAGTATGTCGTAGGAAAAGTATGCCTCCCGTCGCTAGTGGCCGGTCGTTTAACTGATAGGCAGTAGGGGGATATCCAGACCAAGGGTACCTGGATTATGCATCAACCAGAGCATCCTCCGGATTTTGTCCTTTATTATGCCCACGGTAGGAGGCGGAACCCGTACAATTCGAATCTACGCAACGCTAATTGTCACAAGGCGGTGGGTTCCTAATGGGTTCAAGTTACTTTTATCTCGAGTTCCTTATGGCCTGGCATCACCTCCTGGTCGAAGCTGGGTTCAAAAACCCTGCCATATTTGCGCTTGAATATACTTTGGTACCTGATCAGGTCTACCCAAGACAGGTCCTGGAAGCACTGGAAGGTTACAAGCATGTTCTCGAAGTTGTCAAGGACGCCTCCAAGGTCTGCGTCTCAGGTGACTCGGCCGGTGGATCATTGATCCTCAGCTTGCTGCTCGAGTTGGGCGCTCAAGCAGGTAAACAGGACAAGAACGGCATCAAGCATGGTGGTCTTGCTGATCCTGACCCACCACATCTGCCCTTGCCCCGAATGGCAACACTTATCTCGCCATGGATAACACTCATGTCGAACTTGCACTATAATTCCAAGAGTGATTTCTTGGACAAACGTACCCTGTGGAAGTATGCCCAAGAGTACGCGGGTGAGACCATGGTTCAACAGCAGCCAGCCTCCCCTGGAAATTGTGTCGACGACAAGCTCTGGAGAACAGCTAGTCCCGAACGAGGGTATTTTATCATCTTTGGGGAAGAAGAGGTCTTCGCGCCAGATGTTGAAGACTTTCTCAAGAGACAAGCCAAAATTGGTGTTGAAGCCGAAGGACAAAAATTCGATGGAGGCATCCACGCATGGCCAGTAGCCTCGCTGTTCCTTTCAAGCACAGAGGAGAAGCGACTGCAAGGACTTCGAACTGCTGTCAAGGAGATTAGAAGACGAATGCTTGAATGGGGTACATTAAACGGTGATAAAGTGTAGGAATCAGATTAGATCAAGTAAAAATTCACAGACAAGGCCTGCAGTTGGTGAATCAGGAACCATAGTGTAAAACTCGGCTTCGTCCTCACCAGGCCTGCTCAGAGATTAAAGCTCAACTTGTATCATCACAAACACGTGCAGAAACAGAGTGTAAACACAGGTGAAACCAGTTAGACTTGCCTGATAAAGAACGGAATGTATGCCTGTGGGATCGCTAGGTAACGTGTTGAGAAGATGGTAGGTAGTTCAGTCAAACTGGTACTGGCTCTGGGTACAAGGCACACCTCAGGGACAGAAGCGTGAAGTGCCAGGTATCCGGGCCATGCCAGTTACTTCAGTGTTTGAATCAGTGCTACGTTTTCACGTATCTTCTCGAGGATGGGTGGAATGGGCTCCACCAGCACGCAGTCATATTGTGCGGCTGATGAGAGGCATAGATAGCTCAAGCCATATTATTTTCGAGGTGGACAATGCATTTACAAAGGCAAGGAATATTCCTCTGAAGATATATGGCGGTGCATCAGATTCTGGTGGTGTGAGGTTGAAAACCCGGAAACAAGGTCAAGCGGACGCGGTGTTGAAAATGAAAGAATGAAACAATATCGTTAATAAGGTTCCTGGATACTAGTGAAATGATGCTCATCTATGGTGTGGGGCACACGTGGTAAGCACGTATGAATTCCAGCTCGTTCCTGCCGATTCCTGTCAAGCCGCTCCATACATATACATAGGTAGGTAAGGTAGGTAAGGTAGGTGCGCAAAGTAGCATGGCGTACTGTAGCGCAGTGTGGGAAGGTAGATCCAATGGATGGTTCCTCACCTCACAGAGTACCGTATGTATGTGCATGCCCGAAGATCAGCTTGAGGCGGCGCCGTCTCTGATTTGGTGCTTGGGCGTTATTACTAGTTAAGTCACAAGGGCTTGCCAGCCTGCCTACCGCAGGTACCTACTCTGTATCCGTACCGTACCTTCCGTCTTGTTAATACAGAAGACATCCCTCCGCCTTCCATGTGCATATAAACGGCCGGCATTCCCTCGTTTCCCCCGCCACTTGCCACCGCTTGGTCGAATACCATTGCCGTTTACTGACGCCTCTTGCCTTTGCGATAGCGACTCGTGACTACAGCAATCCCCATTACCTTCAGTTATTGCCCGAACTGGATAATCTACAGCTAGGCTGGGCAGAAGATCTGCATTTTGATGGTCTCCACCCCGAGCTTCAGATCCAACACTATTATTACATTATCCCTTGCACTTACACTTACACGCATCCTCCTCAACCATTGTACAAATCAGTTCCATCAAACCAAATACCTACTAGTACCTGCGTCTTTCTATACAACACCGACTCGAGTCATCAGCTGTCATACTAGATAGTATCTGTTCGATCACAGCACAGCCCCGCATCACCCGCAACTAGCCATAAGCTTTCATACCTCTACAGCTATCACCAACTCAATTGAGGCTCAAAACATTCTGCTTGATTACTCGGCTTATACGCGCATTGTCGCCTCCCGAGCCTTGTTTCAACCCGCTTACTGTACTGCCTCCGTCAGGAGAATTGGCAAAACAGATCCAATTACTGTCATCTTGGTTGCAAGGGGTTGTCTTACATAGACTAGTGACCCGTCTCCATCCCCTCCTCCCGCGCTGCAGCCAACCGTTTGCGATAGCTGAAAAGGTGGGAGTTTGTCGTTTCTTCCGCGTCTGTTGCCATATCTACCGTATGCGGTCCCGTTAGGCCGGCCACACTGCATTGTCGACCATCACGTCAACTAGATCACATCGTTATTCCCAAACCCTGTCAAAGGACGGGAACCCGAGCTTGCTGATTCGTGAGCCAAACTCCCTATTCCCCCTGTCCATCACGCACGGCTCTTATCGACACCCGTTCAGCTGCAGTATCTAGCCTTACTGGCAAACTAGTCAGTGTTAAGGGTTTTCTGTCGTTTGATATATTATCCCAGTTAGGACCCTTTCAGCTGTCGCTTTGTTCTTGACTCCTGGTCCCAACAGGCTGCTATCACATAACTACCAGTATTATACTCGGATAGTCACGTACATTTGGCTGAATAACCAAACAGAGCACAGCAGCCAACACAAAGACTCAACTCGACACTTCGAACAAGTCGTTGACTGTTCGTGACCTGGCCTCCGGCTGCCTAGGATTTTGATATATGTCTTGCTTTTGATCAAAAAGGAAACACCAAAAAAAAAAAACACAGATCAAACGGGGTCAACAACAAATTGCATCGCATACAGTTTCGTGCTTACAGCCACCCTGCTCTGTGACGCAGGCTCGTATCACCCCGCTGTTCTTTCATCCGTGCCGCCAAGCACATTGTGTCATCCACAGCACACTACGCTGCTCTCTACTATCGAAGTTGATCGACTCGCGTTTATAATAGCCGTATATCCACAAGGAGGAATTCATTCATTCACTGGCTTTCTGCTGGACTTTTAACAATTTTAGCCCGGCCGCTTCGGCGTGCAAGCCCCACCATAAACCCAAATCGCTCCGCAGCAGAAAGACCCAGACAAAAAAATTTATTATGTCTGCCGACGACAGTTATGCCCCCAAGTCTCCGGACCTCTCCTCTTTTTACTCAAACGGTCCCACTCAGGAAGAAGTACATCATCCACAAACCGACAGTCACTTTAGGCCGGGATACGAATATAAAGTAGAGTCCCCTACCTACACCAGATCTGCTTCCTTTTCTTCCTACGTCCCCCCATCTCCTCACTTCGACAACACCAGTCGTGTCTCGGCCGACTCTACGTACCATCATTTGGAGCTCGACTACCAACAACGTTCTGCGCAACCAAGAACTTCAAGGCCTGAATACCAGCCCTACCCATCGCGACATTCATCCATCCCGGAGCACTACATCTACTCTACACCGGACCAACCAAGAAGTTCCGGCCACGGCTACGGGTGTGATTCTGCCTTCTCGCACTCGCATCTGCAACAACAACCCCAGGCGCGATCCGCCTCGCTCAGCCAAGTGTACCCAGAGCAATCTTCCCACCACAACGCGACTACTTACGACCCGTCCTATCCACCGCTGACCGCAGCCGGTGACTTGGAACGAACTTCTACATTTGGCGCTGCACCATTCGATCTAAGCATGCCTCCGCGCAAAGCCGCGCCCCCTGCGGCACCTGCTATCGACCCATCTCCCGTTCGAACCAAATTCCCCACAGCCAGGATCAAGCGAATCATGCAGGCTGATGAAGAAGTTGGCAAAGTTGCGCAACAAACTCCGATTGCTGTAGGCAAAGCTCTCGAGCTTTTCATGATTCAGCTCGTGACAAAGAGTGCCGACGTGGCCAAGGAGAAGGGCTCGAAGAGAGTTACTGCGCCGATGCTTAAGCAAGTTGTTGAGACAGATGAGCAATGGGACTTCTTACGCGACATAGTTAGTCGCGTCGAGAACGAGAAGGAGGGCAGCAGGTCCAAGGCTAAGCAGGAGAGCTCAAGTGATGAGGAGATTGAGGAGCCTAAAAAGAGAACGCGCGGTGGTAGGAAGAAGAAAGTGACATGATGCGTTAGTCTTTGCCCTGCATGAAGGATTATTGTGCGAGGTTGTTTGCTGTTGTTGTTTTCGGGATGTGTCATGAGAAATAACGATTAAGTGGTTGGCGTTCGGGAGGACTCGCATCGAGCCGGTGTTTGGCGCTACGGAAGACACTTCGTCCCATGGCTTTTGTTGTGTTATTTGAAGCTTGCGTATATTTATGCGTATGGGATGGATATGATTGTTAGTTACTGGTATTTCGCGGAGTCATATCCAGTTCATGCAGCCATATAGAATTTCTCGAAATATCACCATACTCCCATATTTAACGATAATTAATCACTTTTATTTTCAAGGGAAGTAACGACATGACTTTCGAATGATTGTGCGAGGTATATGTATCATCAATGGCTGACAAGTATCGTCTGTTCTACCACATTGGTTCTATTTTAACTGGTGTATTTTCTTCCGTTTGGTCCTTTTTCTTATTTGGACATTCCGAACATCATTACCCTAGAGTAACACAATCCACTGACGTAGGAGTAACTGACGTCAGCATTTGACCTCGGACAGCAAACCTTAGGATCAAGAGCTTGATTATATGAGATAGGCGGATAGATGGCGTATAAGGAAATATGACAATTCGGTTGGATAATTGACAGTTCATTATATGTACTACATAGATATAGTGCTGATTACTGCTTAAAGAAGGATTTAAACTGACAATTTCTACTGCATGAGGAAAATATGGAGAAGGAGATGGTACTCCGAGTCGCCAAAAGGGTCTATGCACATGGCCGGCCTTGAGTCCAATTCCAGGACAGTTAGTATTTTAGTCTAGTGTGCTCCCCCGGGCTTCGCTCGGCCTCAGGGGTGTAGCAAGCTGTCTCATTGGACTATCGAGTGGTTTTCCTTTCATTTCTCAAAGGTGAGCTCCTTAGCCTCAATCACCAAAAGCCAAGTGGCCAGCTATTATTTCCACTCCTGGTCCTGAGTGATACCGCCGTTCATTGAAATTATCCACTATTATTCCAAGACGGACGCCTCTAGTCTCCAACCTTACTGTACCCGCTGCGACTCCTGTAAATCCGCCCGCTGAAGAAGGCGGGCTTGGACGGTTTCGTCAACATCAACCAACTTTGTCACATATGAATGGCCTCTTGATTTCGTCCTCTCGCTGCAGCGCCAATTTCTAGCTCTCCTAATCACATATCATAGGAGCATTATTCCGTTCTTTCCAATTCCTGTACAAACACTAGATGACGAACCGCCAGCTGTCCCTTACAGGCGCTTGCTCCCCCGCGTAAACCAATGTCGTGGGACCTGCTTCAGAGGTTCCTCGAGTCCGACGTCTTCAACTCCAACCCCTTTCTCCCCGTATCCTACCTCTCGTGAGTTCTTTACAAACCCCTGCAGACCCTCTGCCGAGTGTTTATACTGGCCATGTCACCTACTTGACCATCTCGCTTCATCCGCCGCCTCCGACTTCGCCAATCGCTAATGCCACCTGTCGCAACAGCCGCTATGCCGACCACGTGGGGATTCACTATGTTCTATGCCAGAAGCTGCGCCAGTTCCCCTACGAGGACATCGAGTTCTTCCTACCGCAGCTATGCCACCTTATAATCAGTGTGCATAATGAGTCAATGGCATTGGAGGAGTTTTTGATGGACTTGTGCGAGGAATCCGTCACAGCTGCGCTGCTGGTACGTGTGATGATGATGTTCAACTTGGCCTTTGACGTGAAATGAGGGAACCACCACGTCATGGGAATCGGGTTGATGGACTGAATGATGAAAAAAAATACTGACAATCACACGCGCAGACTTTCTGGCTATTTCAGACATATCTCCACGATTTATCGTCGAATCCATCCTCCGACTCGTTCCAGACATGTCGCCGTGTATATAACAAGGTCCAGCATATCGTCTTTGGGCTCGCTGATACCGCTCGACATGAGAAGATAACCGAGAATGTTCTTCCTGTCACGGTTCTCTCTAGCTTCGTGCTTGCTAGTGTTGCGCTGCCAATGTTTCCGCAGTGGGCTGGCCCTCTCGCAGTTGCTCAGGCCCGCAAGCCACAGCCTGTCACGAATGACACGCAGGAACCCAAGGAGAACCCCAAGCCTTCAAGGGCACGTACGGTTACAGCAGGAAATTCGCGCTCAAGACGCGCTCGAGACAGTACTCGTACCTTTAGTGCGCCAGATCCCAAAGGATCCAGGGATTCTTCTCCCAAGCCTGTCCGTAGCAGTCCTCAACCGCCGCCAGCGATCATTCCACCCCAAAGGTCGAAAACGCCAGTTAGCACGACTCGACCGTCTGCTCTTGAGCTGAGATCGCTGGAAGGAGCTAAGCTCAGCACATCCTCTCTCCCACTTCCGTCTGCTCAGCCTCCAACGAGACCGACAACTCCAGTTTCAGCAGGTCCCACGCAACGCCCGACTGACAATTCTAGGAGGCACTCGCACCATGCCAAGGCGATTCTGACTGTAAATGATCTGTCGCCCGTGCAAAAGACGAGGCTTCTCAGGCAGCATTATTTTAGGTCGCAAACACAATTCTTGACGGCCTTGGAGGGTATCTCGAATCGATTAGTGCTAGTTCCCAAGCCTGCTCGAATGAGCGCCCTTCGCGCAGAGCTGGCCTTGATATCACAGGACTTGCCCGCTGAGGTTGATATTCCGGTCATCTGTCCCCCGACACTGGTTAACGGATCACCTGGAAAGAGCCGCCACCACCGTATTGTACGCGTGAACCCTGCAGAAGCAACAGTGCTGAACAGCGCTGAAAAGGTTCCCTATCTGATTATGGTGGAAGTTTTAAGAGACGATTTCTCTTTCGACCCCGATACGCCCGACAATCACCGGCTTCTGAACACTCTCCTTGGAGGCACGTCTCGAGCGAAGCGAATATTTGATCTTTCTGACTCGCCCCGCCTCTCGCCTACAGTCAGGGCTCCTGAACCTACGCTAGATAGTGTTTTTGAGCCTGCTTCCGGCGACCTGGGAAGTTCACCACTACTCAAAGGTATAGACGAATCACCAGTCAGGGTTTCTACAAGGCCTGCGCAAAGCCAGAATGCTCAGCGTCTTCCCAGCGTGGCCACAGCCTCCACCTCGACATTGGACTTGACAACGCCGAGATCATCCGGTACAGGTACATCTCGATCTAACAGCCCAGGACCTGTTGCGCGAAGGATGACTTTGCCAATACAGCGAAGTGCGCCAGCCGACCAGCCCGATTTCTCTGCCCTAGCTACACACATGCGAACAGCTTCTCAAATGCTCGCACAGCTGGAAGCCACTAGCGGGAAGCGCCCCAAACAGGAGGTGGCTGCTATCAGAGCCAAGATTATTGCCAGCATGCAAAGCCTTGAGGAGAAGAGCTTCGACGTTGATGAGCAGGGCCCAACCTTTGACACTATTATCGCCAAAGCTAGCACGACCCCGATACCCGTAAACAATCCTGATCTGGAGGAAGACGCTCAAATCGACCCTAATCTCAACGCCAGTGCAGGCCGCGAACGAATGGAGAACGACATCAAGACCGGTGGTGTGCAACGTCGTGGTGATCGCGACGACCCTAGTGCGGCCGTCTTTGGTGAAGCCTGGGAGGCCAAGAAGGAGCGAATTCGCAAATCCTCACCTTATGGCTGGATGAAGAACTGGGATTTAGTGAGCGTCATTGTTAAGACAGGAGCGGATCTTCGACAAGAGGCGTTCGCTTGCCAGCTGATAGACGTGTGCCACAAGATTTGGGTTGATGCTGGCACCGATGTTTGGGTGAAGCGTATGCGAATTCTGGTAACAGGCGAGTCCTCGGGTCTCATTGAAACCATCACGAGCGGCGTGTCTCTCCACTCCCTAAAGCGAAGTCTTACGCTCGCTTCTGTTGAGTCTGGCCAAAACCCTCGCAATCGTATCGCGACCTTGAGGGACCACTTCCTGAAAGCTTTTGGTAAACCAGACAGCAAAGATTTCCGTGCTGGAGTTGACGCTTTCAAGAAGTCCCTGGCGGCGTACAGCATCATCTCCTACGTATTGCAACTCAAAGACCGGCACAACGGCAATGTCTTGGTAGACAGTGAGGGCCACATTATTCATATCGATTTTGGCTTCATGCTTTCCAACTCTCCTGGCTCTGTTGGGTTCGAGGCTGCTCCGTTCAAACTTACGCATGAGTATGTTGATGTTTTGGGTGGGCCCATGTCTTCCGATTTCGAGGATTACAAAAGACTTTGCAAGCAAGCTTTCCAAGGTTAGTACTCGCAACAAATTTGTATGACGAAAGATGATTAACATGGCTTGTAGCTTTGCGTCGTTCGGCAGATAACATTATCGACTTGGTAACGATGATGGGGCACGACTCCAGCATGCCTTGTTTCGCAGTCGGTATTGCACAAGTTACAAGCACTCTCCGGCAGAGGTTTCAACTCCATCTGAGCGCGGAGGAAGCAGAGCATTTTGTGGATGACCTCGTCGCGAAGTCGTTCGGTAGCTACTACACCCGACTGTAAGCAGCCGCACGTCCACAGTCGTTTATACCTCACTAACATGCTTCCAGCTATGACACTTTCCAATATCGCACTCAAGGTATATATTAGACAAGTTGGACACGATAAAGACTTGGTAGGTAGGCATCGACTGGTTTCAACACGTAATGAAAACATCAATGAAGAGCTAGATGTTGCATTGGGATAATTCGGGAGCATATGTGATGGCGTTGCGGACGATAGACATGGCTAAAACGCCGACATACTTCGATGCGAGTTTTTATATGATAACTGATGAACCACACATTCTAAAGAGAATAGCAGATGGAGGAATTCTTTTATCCATCGAGGGATAGAAGTGCTGCAGAGGAAGAATAGGGTGTATGGACATGGCAATTGAAAACAGCTTGCAATGGCTACATGCATTATTAAGATGTTTGACTATCGTGCTCCCTCCTAACTTTCGAAAGACGGCTCAGTTGCGTGCCACCTTGCGTTGCATGGTTTTGTTTCGCAATCATCCTTATCATTCTGAGAACCATCGATGTCTCCTTATTTTAAATGCCACATCACAATACTCAAGTCACAGCAGAGTCAATAAAAAGCTCGGTGCTTTTTTATATCTTAAAAACGGCTTTTCGATTTAAGACTTGAATTAAAGACACTGCGCATGATGCCTGCAGAAAAGTAAAAGCCAGCCCCCGCGTATTATCTGAAATGCATGTTTTTCTTTCTGCCTTGATCCGTGTTGTCGCTTCCCTCGACCAGCAGTACCTAAGCTGGCATCCCGTCCTAATGAATATGTGTGTACCTAGTATTTTAAATGCACCCGCCTTTTCCCTAGTTTTTTTTGTTACTCGTACATGGTACCATATGGTATGCATCAACCCCCCCCAACACCTGATAGCGATAAAAGAAAACTTACGTCCATCTCGAAAAGCAACGAAATCAACGGGAACGTGGAAGTGGGGAGATATGGAAACAGGGAGAAAGAACAAAACATGCCTTTATCTTCTCCGTGCTTTGATAGCCTTTCTCAGGGAACGTTTGGATTTCTAAGCCCATCGATCGCCTTCTCTCTCTGCTTCGAGCCTTCGCATTCTTTCCTCCTCATCGCCACCATTGATGGCCTCACTTCGACGAGCTGACGTTGAGGATGTGGTTCGGCGTCCTTTGCGTGAGCCTGTATCATCGCCATCGTCACCACGATTGCGCTTCCAACCCGTCATGCCTGCGATGCGTTGCGCTTCTTTAAGCAGACGCTCGCGATCACGAGCCTCACGTTCGAGTGTGTGCGGATCCTTGCTTGAGCTCTCGGTTCGACTCAGAGAGTTAGCCTTCGTGTCGTTAATGCGAGGGCCAGAGGGAGGCTTTGGGTCCTTTTCGTTAGAAACAGCCCCTGCGTCAGTTGATTGATGCCTGCTGCTATATTTTGAGTCGCGCTCTCGGTCATGGTCTCTATGACTCTCACGATCTCTGTCCTTCTCCCGGTCTCGGTCACGATCGCGTCGGTCCCTATCCCGATGTCGATCTTTGCGGTCCTTACGGTCCTTGTCGCTGCGATCCCTATCCTTATCCCGACGTCGCTCGCGATCATAGTCCCTATCTCGATGCGAGGAGCGGTGGCTGGATTTCTTTCGATCATCACTACGGTGGTCGTCTTTATCCTTGTCGCGATCCTTCCGCTTGTCCGAGTCTCTATCACGGCGGCTGCGGTGGCTAGATCGTTTGGAGTCGGCCGGCGACGTGGAGCGGTTTCGATCGGCATATCTGTCGTCCCTGTCCTTATCCTTGGAACGGGAGGACTCTTCATCATCGTGGTAATGTCGTCGGCTTCGATGCTTCCTGCGTCGGGAATCGTCATCGTAACCGTCATCGTCGACGGACTCTGAGCGGTAACGTCTACGTCGACGAGAGCTTTTATGCCCTCTACTCCGACTACGACTCCTGCTGACGGTACGAGATGCCGATCCCGTATGGTTTTGATCTTGGTCGTGATCGTCACGTTCTCTATCGCGTTTTTCATGATCGCGAGATCGGTCTTTGCTATGCTCACGTTGGGACTCGCGGTCCTTATCTTTCTCGCGAGCATCGGTGCCAGCACGGCTCGGGGCTAGAGAGTTACTCCTGGATCGGCCTCGTTCAGCTGGGCTGTCTTTTGCTGAAGGAGTCGACTTGCCGGGCGGAACTTCACCTCCAACCTGGTAACCACGTGCTCGAAGATGGTGAAGACTTGTGTTAGGAAGACCTTGCCTCATAGCCTTGGGGCCAGTTGGCGCATTCAGCGGAACATCCGGAGCCGGAACTGGACGAACAGTAGAGGCACCGGGTCCCATGCTAGGTGTCATAGAAGAAGCATCGCCAGGAACTTCATTTCCTATGGCCTCACTGGATCCATCGGCTTGTTCTGTATTTAAAGCCTTCGTCTCGTCAGCTCCTTCAGTACCGTTCTTTTGAATTGGCTGGCCATTCTCATCCACTTGCTGGCCATCCTGGTCGATACTGTTCTGGCCATTCTGACCAGATCCGTACTGAGAGAATTGAGCTTGATCCTGGTAGTTGGTGTTGCCTCCGAATTGGTAGCCCCCACGGCCATAACCTCCATAGTAACCACGGCCACGGCCTCGACCACGTCCGAAATTGTTGCGACGATAGTCATTGAATTGACCATAATTACCTTGATTGTATCCTGTCTGGAATCCTGAGTTAAAGCCTCCGAAATCACCTGTTCCCATGCCAGGACCATTTTGATTGTAATTATTCTGGTCGAAATTCCACGATTGAGAACCGTTCCAGTTATTATTGGAGCCTTGGCCAAATCCACCCCCGAAGCCACCCATGCCGTTCATGCCCATGCCTTGAAAGCCTCCGTTCATGTACATGTTCTGCATCGTCATCGGGTCCATGCCCATGCCCGGCATACCTTGAAGTAGAATTAGTATCGGCTTCATGTGATCAGGTAACTTGGTATCACAACTCACCCATCATGGGGAAGCCACCGAAAGAGTTCGGCGCCATACCGTTCTGCATAGCCATCATCATCTGCATCTGGTTGAAATCACCAGAGCCAGAAAAGCTGCCATTGGGGAAGTTGCCGTTCATGGATTCGGACTCAGGCTTCTCTTGATCTTCCTCATCATCACCATCTCCTTCTTGTTGATTCTCATCTCCTTCGCCTTCGCCATTCGATTCTCCCATGACATCCTGCTTTGTTAGAGTTTGCTCATCAGAATTTTCAACGCCTGCTTCCTCTACACTGCCTTCAGCCGGGACGTCTTGAACATCGCCTGCTTCGTCATGCTCGGGCACCTCAGCGGCAGGAGTGTCGTCATGAGAGTTGATGGCCTATGGTTTGTTAGAAGGAGAACTTTAAAGTATCCATCAGGGATTTTAGAGGTACCTGATGAGCGAGTTGAGTAGAAGCACTCTCATCAACGTTTTCGGCCCCATCGACTTGACCCGATGGCGCGTCGACTCCCGAATTTTCTTCCAAAGGAACCTCAACCGCAGGCGTTTCTGTGGTCGGGAGACTCTGTTTTGGTGCTTCAACGGGTGTTGCGGGCTCTGAATCTTTGCCTTCCTTCGATCGGCTTGCTTCGCGCTTCTTTTCCGCAGTGCGCAAGAATACTCTTATCGTAGTTCGCAGCGACTTATTGGGGTTACAATCTTCGGCGGACAAGGGCGAGTGTTCGCAAACAGGACACGATGCGGGTAGGTTGGATTGGCCTTGGCGCAGTTAGTAACATTCGTTTCGTTGAAAATCTTTCGAGAAGTAAGTCGCGTACATGATTCACAGATTGCCTGTTCGCAACAGGGAAGACGGTAGGCGTTGACCGCGAGCTTGCTGCAGATTGCGCATCGTAGCTTGATGGGAATTTCGTCGGGAGCAAGAGAGCTTGAAAAAAGAACTTGTTAGCTTGGTTGCTGGCACGGTCGATCAGGTTCGTGTAACATACCGAATCAGCTCCGCCTGAGCTTCTGTAATTGTTGACGCCATTGCGAAATCTCGGTAACAGACCCAAAGCTGAGGGCAAAGCCTAAGACAGCCGAGGAAGCGTCATGAGAAGGTTGTGTGCAGGAAGAAAAGCCGGGAGGGAGGATGAGGAGGAAGATGTGTATGTAGCAGGGTCGATCTTTTTTGGTGGTGCCTGGTGCAACAGAGACACAGTCAGTCACTGCTTTAATCGGCGACACGTGAGCGCAAGAAGGAATGGATTAAAGAATTGAATAGGTAGTGACGCAGGAGTTCATTCATTCAGCTCAACCTTCTAATAGATAAGAAAGAAAATATTGAAGAGAATAAAGAGAAGACCCAAGCCCGTTTGCTTTACTTTGCTTCTGACGCAAAGGCTAACAGCAACTGGCTGCGATGAGGTTCAAAATCGCGGAAAAAAGAGTGGGTCCCAAGGTGAAAGCCTCAAAGTACCTTTTGCCTGTCCCATCCAATAATCAATCGGTGGAGGAATTATGAAAAGTCACGTGGCGTACATAAACGCGATCGCATTCATGGCGCAAATTGATTGTAGAAGCATCCATGTCTCTCATTAAAGCCTGTGGAACTTGTACTGTAGGTAGTATGTAACATTGCTTGCTATGATTGTAGAGATACAGAGATAAATGTGTTGTTTAGTCACTTGCGCAGCTGTCTCCTTCCTCCATTCTCTTATTCACTTATTCTCCAATCGCATGTGCCCCATCTTCACGAGCAGTCAAATAGTGTGTCATCATGAGAGTTATGGACGTGACGCCAATTGTCCATTCGAGCCGCAACAAAACATTGCTAGGTAGTAACAAGAAAAACACATAATCAACTCCCAGATGCTCTCTTCGGCATCATTCCCAAACAACTGACTCGCAGGAAAAGGGCAGAATTACGTACAATACGAAAGCAATTCGTCATCTGTACCTCCCACTTCATCCTCTCAACAACAATTCTCGAGCCGAATTTGTCTAGCAAGCGCAGCTGTCCTTGGCGCCGACGTCCTTAGGGCCTCCAAGGTTCACTCTTTGCTCTTCGCCTCCCCGGCTGGCAGCATTTGATGCGCCAGCTCCCCTCGCACTCTTCAACGACGTCTCAGGTATAGCGTTTGCGATGGCAGTGAACACCTCGGTAACATTATGTCCGCTCTTGGCACTGGTCTCGAAGAACAGTAAGCTCTCCTCCTCCGCGTATGCCTGAGCCTCTTCTGTGGGAACCTTGCGGGCATCGCCAGAGTCGTCACCCTCTTCCCCATCCGCACCACCTGCGGCACCAGATGAGTCGCCTGTAAGATCCAGCTTGTTACCTACCAGTGCGATAACAATACCGGGAGAAGCCTGTCGTTGCAGCTCAGCGACCCAGTGCTTGGCTTTGATAAGGGATGTGGGCTTGGTGAGATCGTAGACGACGAGGGCGGCCTGGGCGTTTCGATAGTACATAGGAGCCAGCGAGGCAAAGCGTTCTTGGCCGGCAGTATCCCAGATCTCAAACTTGATGGTCCTTGTTGGGAGATTGCATTTCTGAGTCAAGAAAGCAGCTGTCGATGCACTCGTCAGCGATGGCATATGGAGAGAAAACAAGAAGATACATACCACCAATAGTGGGTTCCTTATTTTCTTGGAAGTCGTTATTGACGAAGCGCAAAACGAGAGACGACTACCGCAACTTAATTAGTATGTTGACGAGTCACTTCGCAGCAAGCGGTCGCAATAATCGTACCTTTCCGACAGCAGCTTCACCAAGAAGCACCAGCTTGACGCTGCTGCTTGGCTTGGGGGCGTTGGTAGAATCGGCCATGGTCGCGGGATCGGTCGGAGATGGGTTAACTGATGGATTGGGTTGCCAAGGCCTGAGTAGACAAGTGAAACGGCAATGTCGTCCCCAAAGAAGGACACGTAGCGCAGAAGTGAGAGTTTGCAAAGGTAAAAGGAATTTCAATAGTTGAGTAGGCCTGATGAAAGTTGCCTGGAGTGGAGGAGATAAAGACGCGACGTCAGTGAAGTAGTAGAGTTACAATACAGTTGAGGTGAAGTCGGTAGCGGTAGCGGCGGGTTCCATCCAGGCGGTTTCTTGGGCACTTCTAGTGGCGTTGGTTGGCCAGCTTCCCTGATGACGAAGCCACATGCAGCTGCCACTAGGTACCTAGGTATGTACAGTACAGTACAGCGACCAAGCCAAGGCTGATTGAGCTGCTAAGAAAAACGCGGTCCCTCATTGGTGGGCTCTCAAACAGCTGGACATGCTTCGGTTCAATATTTGACCGTCTTCCGACTCCCCGCCAAATTTTCGAACCGGCAGAAAAAAAAAGTTGACGGATGCGCAAACAAGCTCTCATTGGGTCTTGGTCTTGTTAATAAAGATAACCATCACTTCTAATACTGTCTTTTCTTCCACCCATTTTTATTGCGCGACAAAACACCCATCTACTTAGTCAATTGCCCTCGAGGCTCACCAAAACATCATGGCGAAAGCCACAGAAGATCCCAAAAACTCCAAGCGCAACCTCCTCGACGATAGCGACTCCGAATCCGAAGATGGAGGGGCCGCTATTACTGCGTCTGACTTCAAGGTGAACGAAGACTTTGCTCGTCGTTTCGAGCACAACAAGAAGCGAGAGGAGAGGCAAAGACTGGAGGAGAAGTTCAAGAAGACTGGAAAGCAGCCCGACGATGACGATGACGAGTCTTCCTCATCCGATGAAGAGGAGGACGAGGATGGTTTCCTCGCTACAGAGGACCTCGATGCCCAGATCTCTGCTACTCTCCAAGCCATCCGAAACAAGGACCCCAAGGTCTACGACAAGGATGTCACATTCTACAAGCCCGATGATACCGCGACAATTGCCGACAAGGAAAAGAAGGAAAAACCAGTATACTTGAAGGATTACCACCGGGAAAAGTACCTGAGAGGTGATACAGGTGCCGAAGATGCAGATGATGACGGGGACGTTCCTATGACCTACAACCAAGAACAAGATGCTCTCAAGAAGTCCATCGTAGCTGAGATGCACGCCGCCGCCGAAGACGATTCTGACGACGAAGATGGTGGTTTCATGAAGCGAAAGGCATCAGCCAAGGTGGACTCCAACGGCGTTCATCCGTCTCGAAAAGCAGCCCTCACTATTACCGAGGTCGACGTTGCCAACGCCGACAAGAATCCCGAGACTTACTTGTCAAATTTCATGAGCGCGCGCGCTTGGGTTCCTCCAGATGGTTCCAACTGGGAAGCATTCGAGTCAGACGATGGCGATGATGATGAAGATCGCGCCGATGAATTTGAACAAGCATACAACTTGCGATTCGAGGACCCAGAACGCAGCAATGAGTTCCTTCGATCTTATGCTCGAGATATTGCCGCTGCCAAGTCGGTCAGGCGAGAGGAGAAGACTGGGCGCAAGCGTCAGCGTGAGCTCGAACGCGAGCGCAAAGAGGCGGAGAAGAAAGAGAGACGAGAAGAGAAGGCCCGTCTGAAGAAACTCAAGCTTGATGAAGCCCAGGAGAAGCTGCGCAAGATCAAGCGGACAGCCGGCAATGCAGGCAAGAATCTTACTGATGAGGAGTGGATCAAGTTCCTTGACGATGCATGGGAGGACGACAAATGGGAGGATGAGATGAAGAAGCGATTCGGTGATGATTACTATGCCCAGCAAGATGATGCTCTTGCATCGGATCAGGAAGGAGAGAACAGCGGAAAGAAGTCAAAGCCCAAGAAACCCAAGTGGGATGACGATATTGACATCAAGGACATCATCCCAGACTTTGAGGACGAGGAAGAAAAGCCAGGCGTTTCTCTAAGCGACATCGAGGAGGACGCTGCTGCTGCTGAAGACGATGATGAAGAAGAAGACGAAGAAGGCCGACCGTCAAAGAAGCGCAAGACAGACCACAAGAAGGCCCGCAAGGAGGCTCAGAAGCAGGCTCGTCAGGAGCGCTCCAAGCTCGAGGCTCTCGTCGAGTCCAAACTCGAACTCTCTGACCATGCTCTCCTCAAGAAACCCTCCCACGCCCCTTTCCGCTACCGCGAAACCTCCCCCCAGTCCTTCGGCATGACCGCTCGGGATATCCTCCTCGCCCCTTCTGACGCCGCTCTCAATGATTACGCTGGCCTCAAGAAACTCGCTACCTTCCGCGATCAAGAGAAGAAGCGCAAAGACAAGAAGCGTCTTGGAAAGAAGGCCCGTCTACGACAGTGGCGCCGCGACATTTTTGGCAAGGAGTTCGAGCGCGAGGGTCCCACTTATGGCTTCGAGCGTTTGGTCTCTGCCGATGATGAGGCCAGCGGCGCTGTCATTGAGCCCAAAGGCGATAGAAAGAAGAGGCAAAAGAAGGATGGCGACCAGGAGGAGGACAACGTGGTTGGCGATGTTGGTGAGAGAAAGAAGAAGCGAAAGAGGTCCAAGGGCAAGAAGAATACTTCAACCGCTGCGGCAGCGGAAGAGTAGAAAGATTTTCTTGGGGACATTTTGAGTGAGATACCACTGCGCTAGCATAGTAGTAAAAGATCAGGCGTTCCATGTTGTATATCTGGGTATGGTTTCTTTATAGAAGGATCAGTTACATCACAAAAGCACCATTATTTATGCTCAACTTGATCTGATGCAAATGAATCTCGATTGCTTAATTTGAATATTATCTCATCTCTTGTTAAACGAATGTCAGCTCATCCTGAATGAGCATGACGGGTATGATGGTATCTCAAATGCTGAAAACACAAATTTCCTTCCCAATGGTGATGACATGCCCAACAATGTTCGCTTTGAACCTTAATGTGCCTCTTCGCCAATGTCCAACCCGAACTCTGGGTACGGTCCTCCAGAGTCAAACGAAGAAATAATAAAAAGCATAATGTAGTAAAAGAACCCCCACCCATGACCCCTACCGCCCGTAGTTCATAACGCCAGACCAAATTATATTTCTGGTTGTTTGAATTCTTTTCATCCTGGCCACGATTCAATACCTCTCAACCTTGATTTTTGGTTGATGAGACCTTTGCGAACATCGTGTTACGTTGGCCAACCTGCCAGACAGTCCTTCCTAAGGACCCTGTTGCTGTAGCCCGCCCATTGCATTTGGCGTTGCCAAACCACTGCTTCCTGCACCAAACACGCCTGTGAATGGATCAATACCTCCCATGCTGAAGCCAGGGTCTTGGCCCATCTCCGGGGGCTCCATGTTGAATGGCATGAACCATGCAGATGATGCTTCAGGTCCAGATAGCCCTGCCCCATCGGCCATGCCAGCCCCTTGCCCATTCATGCCTGCTTTGATATTAGACCGCCGGCCTTGCAGGTCTTCCTCCGGTTGAGCGCCTGAAGCAACTGTATCCCAACCGATGCCACTCATCATGTCGTGACCGCTGCCCAGACCGGTACCAACATCCACCGAGTATCCACCAAAAACAAGTTGACGATCAAGAGGGTCAATGTTGCCGTTTGGGCCCGAGCCAAAGTTCATAGCGAGTAATTCGGGTGGGAAGAAGGTCGGCGTGTGCCCGTGATGAGAAAAGGCGGTCATGTTGGCAGGGCTCATAGGTGACATTGTAGTGCTGAAGGCTGAGTTCTGAGGGTTGGACACTGCAAGAGGATTGAAGCCGGTCGTGCCAGTAGTTTGCAGTCCTAAAGCACCCGAGAATCGGCGTTCTTGGCCTCGCATAGAGACCGCATCGGTGTCTGTGCCCTGCAGAGGATCGAGAGGCTGACCAGGCTGTACTGGTATACCTGGCTGTTTCTTATTTCCTTGCTTTCGTTTTGGTGCCGCTGCACGAATACCATCCTTGCTCTCAACACTCTGCGGCGTTGGAAGCGTGGAGAAGTATTCCTCTACTGATTGCAACTCAGGCTTTGCTTCGAGGACACCGTCTGCTCCTAGATCCTTTCGTTTGTGAGTAGCAGGATCCATAAATTCTGTGTCAGAAAGACCATGCGGATAGCGATTGAACCAGTCTCCATATTGAAGAAAAGATGAGTGCGTAGCGCGTTCGTTGACACTTTCGCCGGCTCTCACAGCGTCTAGAGCATTCCGGTACTGCGTGCGAACATTTTCCACCATCCAGTGAAACATGCCCCAATACTTCTTCATCTTGTGAAGATATTTGACATTGGTGGCTAAGTTGGCCTCGGCTGTTGGCTTCATGGAGGGATTGCGAGAGATAATGCCCAAAATATGAACTGTCGTCGAGGAGAAGGCACAGTATCCAGCAAATGGTGCGGAGACAAAACACCGCGATTGCTCAGCCTCCCGAAGGAGTTCCGATATCCGATTAGCTGCGTTGAATGTCCTCTTACTCGCTTCGGAGAAAAAGTCATCGTGTACACCCTGTTGCTTCCGTGCGGACATGGCGGCTCGGCTTACGAAGAGTATGTTGTGCTGTAGGCAGATATGCATAAAGAGAAACTGACTCGCCGTATTCTCTGTCTTGTGGACTTCAAGATTCTCGGTAGAGTATCGAAGTGACAAGGGCAGACTAGTCTCAAGGTTCACAACATCATTGAGATGCTTGATATAATGAGATTCATCTTCCCACATTGGATTGGGGTCTAGATCTTTTCCTCCTTGGCTCAAGTAGGTTATAATTCGTCCCCACAAGGCAATGGCCCGAACCAGATAAGCCGCGACTCCCATGTTCTCTCGTGCATCCGCAAGTTGCCCATCATTAGGAGAAGCGGGATGAGGTATCTGCCCGTCCAACATTTCTGTAGGCGCAGGCATGTCGAACTGGAAGTATTTTTCTTTGACTGGTAGAGGAATCTGAATCGTATCTTCTCGGATAAACATGGGCCGGTCTGTCCCTGAAGAGTTGAAGCGGTCCATGAGAAAGCACGCCCACATTATTCGCCGTCGTATCTCTCGGTCGATGAAGCTGAGCTGCTTTTTGGCGCCGTTGCGGCCCGAAGGATCATACTCTAAATCTTTGTGCAACTGAAGAGCAAAGGCCATCCGAATGGCTTGTCCACCTAGAGCCCAACTGCGACCACCTTGGCATGTTCCAAATTCGTGCAAGCCTAGAATGAGTAGGCATGTCAAGATGGTAAGGTTTGGCCACTCATACCGTCTCGTGCAAATCTCACGGGCATGCGATGCCCACTCTTCACCGCGTAAGAATTCTGGCCCCGAGGAACTCACTAGAGGATTCGAAGTAAAACGGGCTGCTACAGCGCACACTGTAAGGACAAGCACTGGGGGTAACGTCCCATTTCTATGGAAAGTTAGACGGGCATAGAAGATGAAACCTGATGAGAACTTACTTTAGCTTTCGCATGTAGCTTGGTTTATGTAAAAGATGGTAGGATTGACCATAGATATTGTCGAAAAAGACTTCTGCGAGATGCTCCTGTATCTCCTTGGATGGAAGTGCATCGGTACCCTCGTGTTGCAGTTTATTTTCTTCGGCTTCTTGTACTTGCAAGCTACTTGGCCTGTCGTCGCCATCAATCTTGGGCTTAGAAGGCGCCTTGGCCCACGCCTCCAGATCAGGCCCGAAAGCTTCCTCGGCGCCGCGCTTTTTAGCTGACTTATTTGAAGGCACAGTTCCTGGTATGGCTGGTTTGACCACGGCACGAGTGACGGACGATGCCACCTCTTGATCTGATTTAGGTATGACTTTGATGATACGTTCTTCCATACGCTTCAATCGCTTATCAAGCATGGCCATGTAGTCTGTTCGAGGCGCAGCCTTTCGAGTCGTGACCTTGTAAACGCATGGGATGCGTGAGCGTAAACAGTGCTTGCAGGCGGGTTTTTCGCCAGAACACCGGATTTTCTTTCGGCGGCATGCAATGCAAGCGAGCGGGAGGCGTTTTCTTTCTTTACCGGCCTTCGTCTTAAGCTCACTCCATGCAGGTGTGGCATCGGTTTTATCTTCCTTGGGTTTACCGCCTAGGTCTGTTCCATCTGCACGATTACGGGAGACCAGGCCGAACTCATCGGTAGTTGAGTCTTCCAGGGCATTTGATGCAGGAGAGATCCGACCTGGGCCAGCTTCAGAACCTTCTATGCTCTGACTTCGGTGACCAGGAGGCAGAGCGCCGAAGGGTAAACCAGTGTGTGGAAGGCCGGGCATGGCTCGATGCTGAGGAAACGCAGTGGGAGACTGCGATGCGTGTGGGTTATCGGCAAGAGAGACGAGGGAAGATTGGTCGGGGAGACCTTGGTAAGCAAAGGAAAAATCGTCGAAATGTGAGGTATCCATCAAGGCGCCGTGAGAGGGAGAAGGCGTAGGGTGCAATCCGGGAACGTCGCGATAGAGTTGGGGAGCGGAATCGAAGGATGGCTGGGCATGTTGAGGTTTCAAAACGGCACGACCGGACATGACTCTGCCAGATACAGAGTTGCGACGCGGACCCTTCTTCGGCCGAGAATTCGGCGATGGGAAACAAATCTATCGGACCGTGGTGATGGTAGTAGTGCGGAACGTCTAGATTGGGGACCGTACGATAGGTTGCAAAGGCAGTTCAACTGGGTGAAACGAAACTTTCAATAAGACGTTGGCAGGTACAGTACAGCTGTTGTGCAGCTCAGAACGTTGCTGCTGCAGCGCAGGAGCGTTGAATTGAGGTGACCCGAGGTCGTCCGGGGAGTTTATGGAGAAAAGTAACGGGTACGTATGTAGGTAGTCAGTGGCTCCCCGCACTGGAGCTGGGGACAGTCTGCGCCCCGGCTGGGGCGAAGGAGTTGTTGGCGGGAAAGAGTTTGGGAACGTCGCGGAGGCTTTGGTGATGCAATGGGTGTCGATTCAGGCCGTGGCTCAACGTTTCGCAAGGACGAATGGTCGCCTGTTCGGGTAGTTGGGAATTGAACGGTCGTTGTTGTTTGCGGAAGGATGCGAGAAGGAGAATCGGAGGGCTTGAAGAGTCAACGGGGCTCTTTGGGCGGAGGAAAATGATTGAGTCGTGGAAGCTGGGGGTTCAACGTCCAGGAGGGTGGGACCGTTTACCTTTTGTCGTTTAGTAGGTATCCAGGATTTCAGAAGCTGTGATCACGATAGGTTGGTTAGGTTTAGTAGGTTAGTAGGCATGTTATAGTGCACGGCCCAGGGGGGTGTGACTGTGGGGTAGAGAAGTACCTATGTAAACCTATCCATGGATACGTACAGTAACTTGACTACCTATAGTACCTTGGTAGTAGTAGTAGTAGGAGGCGGGCAGTCTTTGGG
This sequence comes from Fusarium transvaalense, assembly GCA_013623685.1. NCBI lineage: Eukaryota > Fungi > Ascomycota > Sordariomycetes > Hypocreales > Nectriaceae > Fusarium > Fusarium transvaalense. The sequence goes on from JABFFG010000005.1 coordinate 22,700, forward strand.
ACTCAAAGGGAAGAATGCTGTATTGGATCAAGTCTCGATTGGATTGAATTGGGGCTATGGTTTATTTGGTCTCATATTCTTGACTCTCTTCCATGTCTAGCTAACATGTCAGAACCATGCACGAATGGATATGGTGGAGCATTCGAAAGCACGGTGGACGCATCCATGCATACCTAGGTTAGTAGGTTAGTAGATAAGTCACTACTATGGAGGCGGGCATGTACTACTAAGCTATTTCTCATGTCCCGTAGTATAGAGTCCTTTTATAACGTTCGTAGCAGTTGTAGGCATTGTGCCTATGTAGGCATGGCATGGGTGACGTGATGGCCCATGTCATGTGTAATAGGTACCTAGGCAGTAAACGATTCGTAGCAATGGAGCTGTTGTCCAAGGATACTTCCCTCTGCAGTACCTATTGTTTGTATCCGATGCAACCGTCATTGAGGTTGGGGTTGCAAATACTTGTCAGCCTCCACTATCTGGAGAAAGGTTGGATTTGAGATAAACGAAACTTGATCTCCTTGTCTCTTTCCTTCTCTTCTCTCCTCACCTTACCTCACTTCTCATCACATTGGATTAAAGGGTTTGAGAGAAAGAGAGAGAGAGGGAGAGAGAAGGAAGTCACAACGCAGAATAGAAATTACCAAAAAGGAACCTCCGCTTGATAAACCTCCCATACCTCAAATGGCACAGCACTGGGCGCGGAACATCCCTACAAGGCTAGAGAAGACTAGCACTTGTATGGTTTATTACTACACTTCTGTTGGTAAGTATGTATATTATGATGTTCATATGAACATGCAATTTTCTCGAATACGACTGGAGGAGGAACGAGACTCAAGCATCTCCTTGTTAGGGAAAAGAGGCAATGCTGCAATTCAACACCTAGCTATTTCTGATTGCGGCTGGCTCGGCTGAGCTATTCATACTTGAGCTGGTATCCCACCGGAATTCGGATCATCCCAAGCATTGCATCGCATCGCATCGCATCGTCATCGTCATCTTCCTCATAATAACTGAAAAGGTTCAGCAACGGGATTCCCCCGTTAGGCTTGGTGTCACCCTGTCAAGGTTCACTGAGACAAGGCGCGGCAGGATACAGAAAGGCTAACGCAGGCTAACGCAGGCGGGCCAGGGGACCCTTGAAAACTGACTACCAAGTCTTGGTTCTGGTACTGGTTCTGTCCAGGACCCTGGGCTTTTTCGAGGCAGCGAGGAAAAGCAGGGCGTCGTTACTATCTGATGCCCCAAGCCCGGCTGGACAAACAAGAGACCGCCTCAGCTTGAGAGAGATCTTGCTGCAGATGTGATTGCATGAAACTAGTCGAGAAATGCCGGACCTCTACAAGGGACTAGTCTTGCGACTACCGTGGCAACTTGTATTGTTCTATCATCACCCGGACTCTATTTCTCTCTTTTCTCTCTTTCTCTCCTGCCTGTCTACACTCTACTGTATATCCTTCTCAAAAACTTTTGTCTTTTAATTTGGCATGATTCCTCCTCAAAGAACCGACGATAGCCTCGGAGAAAAGGTTCCCTCACCTGGCATCACCCATGAAACTGGCGGTGCAATACAGATGATCTGCGGGCTTAGTTGCTTTGGAATCACCAATTGAGCAGACCACGGGATATCTCGTTGTTTATCCCAGCAAGGATAAACAACCCCCGTCAACCACCACCCCTGTTCAATTGACGGTAACTTCCGAAGACGATTGGGATAGAGCAAGTTAGACTTCACAGCCCAAACAACGGGGTGCAATGATGTTACATGCGTCAATGTAAACAATAGGGGAACTGAGGGTAACGCAAAGGCCTTACCATCATCCTTATTATCTTTGTTCTGTATCCGTAACGTATGCACGGTTGTATATAATATCTTGGGCGAATCGGAATATGCTGCTTGGTTCATAGCTCTCTTATCATAAGTGAGGCGTCTCTTCTCGTCTCTCGTCTCTCCTCCCGTCTCTTCTCGTCTCTTCTTTTCCTAACTTAACCGCCAGCCTGCATCTTGAAATAGCACATCACACATCCCAATACCTTGACCGTTGCAAGTGAAAAAGTAAAATTTGCGAGACAAATAACGGTTCTCTCCTTCCCTTCTGCACAGACACTTCAATACATGGATCCCTTGCCAGGCCAAAAGTTCCTCACCCTCTCGGCTTGCTGGTACCGTATGATGGATGATGGGTCCCCCCTACGTTAGGGCTGGATGGAGTAGAGTAGAGTTGCTCTTCTCTGTCCAGGCCAGGCTTGTCACGATGTCGTTCGGAGACATGATCGCCACATAATCAGTTACGCATGGATATCGTACTGTAACATCAAACTGACGATCCGGTCTGGAACCTCATCACCATCACCTCTCATTTTATTTCACACACCTACATGCATATCCCTCCTGATCGATTGTCAATGACATACAGTACCGTAGTACACGGAGTCGCATAGTCTTTTGCGTCTTCTCAGACCCTAAAATGATCATCACCCGTGTCGGTCCGGTATTTACTTCCATCGTTATTGTTCCATGAATCATTCTGTCCTTTCTCTACGCCTTGACGGGCGTAACAATATGATAGTCCGCCCGCAACGCTACCATGTTACTTGTGCTATTCTGCTTGGCTGTTTGCGCCACACTGCATCTTGCTGATCAGGAGGAGAGGAGAGGCTGCGTCTTGAATCGTGCAGGGACATGTAGTGTAGTTCGTACAATGGTTCTTGTTGTAAGCCAAGACAGAGAGAACAGCGTCAGGCTTGGGTATAATGTACATATACGTGGGATAAGTGGGATAATAAGGACGCGTGGGGTTTCCTTTCAATGGTCTTAAAAACGACACAAATGTCAAGGAAATTAGGTCATTATCCCAACCGCGCACTCCTTGCACATCAGCTCGCCTAAGCCCTACAAGGTGCTGGCTTAGATTAACAGGTTCCATAGAGGTTACAAACCCGGCAGCTGGAAAAAATATAGTGTTCCTAAAAAGGATAATATAAGCTATGCCTCCATGTGGCCCTACTATAATGGCTGTGCCTCAACTCAAAGTCCAAGCTAGGCTGAGCAGTGTTTTTGTTAACACACAGTATCTGAATTACCCTATGGCTGCTCTCTATGAAGAGGCCTAGTTTGGATTGAGCTCGAGTCCCGGTGCGGTAATGGCTGTCTCTCCCTCTACTCCTTCTGGAAGGTGTTGTAACATTCTTGTACAGAGTAGTAGCTCAGCATATCAAACTGGCAACTTGATGGACCAACCACCTGCTGCTGTCACTTACACAGTCAGACTTGTACAGCAGTACTATAGTATTGCCTGTCTGAGCCTCGGTCCGTTTCAACTGGCCCGATCTTGACTGCAGTAATGAAACCGCTGTCGATGTTTTGCCGCATAAGACGCAGATTATATCTCCCGGTTGTGGCCAAGCTGTCCTACTAAGCTATCAATCACTCCCAGGAAATGGCTAGCATTTGAATCTTGAGCTTGTTACAAGCTATGGGATTATGAGAAGAATAATGCTCGATTGGCCAATATACTGCCAGACACAGTAGCTCCAGAGTAAGCATAATCTTTACCACTGATGAGCACAATTCTTTCATTAACCTTAAATCGAGTCAACTCCTAAAATCCAAACGCCCGGAAATGCTATGCTACGCCATGCTATGCTGCGCCCAGTCCCTCTAGTCTATTAGCCAGAGATGCTTCGTGAACCTGGATAATCAACCAATGCTAAACACTCTGCCCCTATTTACTCATCACCTTTGTGCTTGATGTACACCGGGATCCCATAGAGTACCACCGCAGCGGCGTTGAGATACTTGAATCTGCATGCCTCCCTGGACCGTGCAACCGCCTCGGCCAGTGACACGTTCCGTGTTACCTGCCCATCTGCCTCCGATTCATTCGTCATAGTATCGTCCTCGCTCGAGGCCTGACTCTTGCCCTTGGCTCGCTTATCCTCCTTGAACGTGCCCCTGGGAAACAATCCCCATTCCTCAAACGATCGGCCCGCGAACCGATCAATGTCTCTATCCGTCACATCCCAGAGTGTGCCCACAACCGCCGGGCATCCTGCCATCATGTAGTTCCACACTGGACCGTAGTTCTCAAACTCCCCGGCTTCCGTTAGCGACGCTGAACTGCAACCCATTAAGAATGTTGCCGGCTTGCACTTCTCGAGACGACGAATAGTACGTGCTCGGATATACTGCGCCCCGCTTCCGTGGCCAAAGTAGAGGAGAATCTCAGAGTCTGACAGCGCCTTTTCAAACTCAGCCTCTTGAGGAGCGCGGTTGATGATGCCGTTCCAATTTCTGAAACCCTTCATAATTGGCTGGAAAGTTGACTGTGTGTTAACCAAGTCTGATGAGGGGTTCAGGATATAAGTTCCCCGTTCGGCAGAGACATAGTGACCTTCAGGCGCATCGTCAGAATCATCGTCGCTTGCAAATGGCTGCGATTCTGTGATAAGCTGCCTTAAGCAAGCGAGAGAAGGAACGCGTGAGACCGCGAGTCCTTCCATGCATGGCATTGACTCCCAGGGAAAAGCATGGAGAGCCTTGTCTAATACCAAAACAGTATGTGCGTCTTCTGCTCGATCTGATCCTTTCTTAACAGCATTGTAGTAACCACGTAGTGCATCATACGTCTCGACCACCATTGCATCAAAATCAATTTCATCGTAAGCGTTGCGTTCTCCGTGGAACTGGAGAATATCGACGACAAAGTAGAGCAGATCGTTGAGTGCCTCATCGTAGTCACTGTCTGGATCACTAGGGTCTCCAAGCCCGATGAAGAGATCAAGGACTCGGGGGTCGAGAGACACCTTGGATGACTTCGTCGGCTTCTTGCCTCGGCCCGGCTTTCGTGAAGGCAAATTACTGTCAAGGATCTGCTCAAAGCTCTTCTGAAAGCGCGCAAGGAGTTCCGTTCGACGTTCGTGTTGGGAGAAAATTCCCTTGAAACCACCCAGCCAAGTTGTCTCAACTGTGGCGAGGAGATCCCTGAGTCGCCCATCCAATGCCTCTCGCTCGGCCCACCATGCAGTTTTTGCACCCTTGACACTAAAGTCGCGGCTGGCAGAGTGACTAGTTTCGTTGGCAAGTCGGATGATCTCCATCATCTCCTCCTTACCGTGCTCAAAATTGAAAATCTCCGAGTCAGCATCTCGAGAGTTGGCACGCTCGAGTGGCAGTCGGAGAATGAAAGGACTGTGGCCCGCTTGGAATTTGGTGATGCACAAATCGTGATGGTTGTCACTTAAAGAGACGGAGATCACACTCCAGTTGTGAGGCACCAAGTCAATGTAGTCCTTTTGGAATCTAGCCATCTCAGTTGTGAGCCCGACGCTATCACGTCTCGAAGTTTGAACAGACTCCGATGCGCCTGTTTCGGTGCCTTCTTTGCTCTGCAGTGTACTCTGCTCACGCTTCCAAGTGACGTTGCGAGCCAAATCAACAGAGAAAGTAGCAAAGCCTGAGCCTGCGAGAACTTTGGATTGAGTCGTCGAGGTAGCGGAAAGGAGAATGACCGTGTTCTGAAGTAGAGCCGAGATGCGATGAACCATGGTGCTATTAGCAGTTGACAGAGTCGAAGCATGAGCCTCAAGAAGAAGCTCTTGGGCTTGTCTTAGTGCTTCGGCAAACGCAGGAACAGCGGTCTCCTTTGAACCCTTTCGTTCGGTGGCTGTTGCAGCTGCGCGTCCCTTGCGAGGAGGCGTCTGACTTAGCGAGCGTCCTGTCTTGTCAGACGCTGCGACTGCCGGGAAAGAGATTGTTGAATCCTGGACGACAGAGAAGACGGGATCATGAATCATCTGCTCCGTACTATGGCCGATGAGCGAGATCGCAGTCACAACCTGTTCCTGAGAGAGGGTGCCAAATAGTTTCGGTAGCTCTTTTGCAAGCTCCAAAGTTGACAAAGCTGATGTCCAGTCCTTCTGACTGATGAAGCCCAGGGCTCGTGACAAAATAACCGAAGCCATCAAAGAAGCCTGGTACGCATCCTTGGGCAATCTAGACACTTCTAAAGCGGATGGCTGACCCTTGACTGCTGCTTGCCGCTTTCTAGTCTTAGGTGCGGGAGCAGGAGCAGGAGCGGCTCTGGCTCGGGTTGTCCTAGCAGCAGTGCGGGTAGCACGTGTAGTAGCAGCAGCTCGTGCTTTGGCAGCAACGGGAGCTGTCTTCTTAGCCTCGTTCTGGATGCTTAACACTTTACCATGGTCTCCAAGACGCTGGGCAGTATCCTCCGCAAGCTGGAGAAGTTGGAGAGCCTTGTCTTCATCGCCCGTATCGCGAAATAAGCCACCCAGCTGGCAAGCAACGCGAACCCGAGACGCCGAGATATCCTGCGGCAGCTCTTCGAATGCCTCGTTGCCAAAGTCGAGGGCCTTTGTCAGCTTTCCGGCGCGATGGTAAACAGAGCCTATCCAGGCTAGGACTTGTGCTCGGTAGAGTGGTGAGCCTGTACTCTCGGCGATTTTCTGGGCGGATTCCGCGTAGTAAATGGTCTCTTGATACATCCCGAGGTGGGCGTATACAGAGGAGACATGCAGAAGACCTCGCAGAAGGGGAAATGCGAGTGCCCAGAATCGTGGCCCAATCACTTGGCCGAGCTTGGCACCAGCCTTGACACTATCTAAACTGGTTGTTGAAGCGCTCACAACACTTGAGCTAGCACCTTGGGATACGGACGCTTCTATTTTAGACCAGTCGTGAGACAAAACCCGAACACTCGATTTGACACTAGTCAGAGCTTCCTGAACTTGACCGCGCTTTAGTGCAAGAATCGAGTCCAGGAATGAACTGAGAGCAATGGACATATTAGCCTGAGACCTCGACAGCGCCCACGACGAGGCAGATCCGCTGTAGATCGCTTTAGCAGCCGCCAATGAGCAATCCCTAAGCACAGTTAGAATGAACACATTATGATGATACTCTGGCAGAAATTGTAACTTACGCTTCATCAATGTCGCCGATGCCAGAATAATATTCGGCTTGAGTAAGATGAAATTCGGCAACCAATCCACGGGAGACGCCCTCTGCTTGGTCCAGCAGCTTCTTCGTCGCGTCGAGAGTTTCTTTTGCTTCAGCAAAGTGTCCGATATTGAGATGCTGGGAGGCGAGGAGTGTGTGATTAAGAATCACATTGTTGTATGTCGGTTCAGCGAGGATCTTAGATAGGGGTGTCGACAGTTCCAAGATCTCGAGCTGCAGACCGTGCTCACCTCGCAGGCTAGCAAACTGGCTGGCAGACTGCAAGTGCAGCACAAGACCATCTGGGTTATCGACCTGCTCGTAGAGTTCACTTCTTGACTTGCAGGATTCAGTCATTGATCTCCAAGAAGTGATAGCGTCTCTCAGTACAGGCACAGGAAGAGGAGCGTCAGTGACAGCCAAAGCCGACACCGACTTCTCCAGTGTCCTTAGATGAGGGATGTAACGGATCAGAGAGCTGTCCTCACCATAGGCTTCGTTGTCTAGCTGCTCTGTCGCCTCTTTGACTAATACGGTGATCTGATCCATTTCCTTTTCTTCTCCAATAACTTGGAATAGTAGTTGGAGTAAAACTCGAAGGCGTCGGATTGGAAAGCGTTCTGGTGCGTATATTTTCAGAAGAGCCTGTACAGATGGATCGTGTAGTTTAAGTGGCTCTCCTTTGAAAGCTGTGTCGCCGACAATCTGCATCAAATGCTCGAGTACTGCCGCTCGCTCATTTTCTGGAAGAAAGAAAGCCCAGTCATTCCACGACTGATCAAGCTTGGCAATTGAACGTAGGGTACGGGACAAGGTCTCTGCCTTCTCATCGGCGCCCCAAGCGACACTGGGGGGCTGCGAGTCGAGGGCTGTTGTAACCTTTACTAGGGCACCCTCCTCAATCATGTTGGTGCAGATTGATCGCAACGTTCGAACTGCCTCTTCACTTCGGTTTCCAGCCTTACAAAGATCGGCAAAAAGCTCCAGCTTTGTTGAAATCTGGGCTTTTTCCTGCTGTGCCATAGGTCGGTCCTGGATCATTTCGATGGATCGACTCAAGCACTGAAGAATCTCCTTGTTGATTTGTTTTGATTTGCCAAGGTCCTTGCGTAGCTGGTTGTACCTTGCGAAATAAAGACTCGAGATTTTCACAAAATAGCTGCTGAGCTGTTCCGTTCGTGACATGGAAATTGTAGGGTCGAGAACACTGTCGACTAGTTTGTTACAATCACACAAAACGTCGTCCATTTGCTTCCATGAAATCGAGTTGTTTTGAATGTCGCCGTTGATAACCACCAAAGCACCGTCGATGATCTGGCTAATCGTCTGCATCAGAGTTTCTCGTCGTTGATCGAACTGTAGAAGGGCCTTGGTTGACGCATCCCTGCCAGGAGGAGCTCCGAGCCAGCGGCGGCCGAAGCGTGGAAACTTCGTAATAAATGTTTTGAGGTGTTGCATGATAGAGCTAATCATGTTGTTGCTGGATTTTGGCCCTTTCGAGTTGCTCACGAGTAGTCCAACAGCTGATCGTCGGGCGAGTGAAAGACTATCCAATAATTCATTTAGGTCGGTAATATTGCCACTTAAACTTCCCTCTAGGCTCTCTGTAACTTCTTGCACAAGTTCCTTTGTCTTGGAATCGTATTTGGACTGTTTCAATGAAGAAGCAAGGAGACGAGCCGAGACTGAGAATATGCGAATAGCGGACTCTTCCTCGGGGTTCAATACGCCCTTCAGTGTTTGAAACCACTGACATGCTGCTTCGTATTGGCGATCCGTTTGAGCTGCGACTCCCAGAAGTTGATAGAGCAAGGTCAGGGGGGACTCGGATGAAGTCTTGGCTTGTGACTTTTGAGAACCCATTAGGTCCATAAGCTCTTGGAATGATTCGGCGATCAGCTCGTATGTCGGTCCATTTGTAGAGGGATGTCGTCGAGTATATGCGCGCACGCAGCGAGAAAAGGGCGAAAGTATGTCGTCGTCAATACTTCCGCGATGGCCAGCCATTTTCCACCACTTGAGCTGAGCTTTGAAGCACAGTACTTGTAACTTGAAAGCTGACGTAGGACAAGGGCTCAAACGCATCTCGGTGGCGACTTGATCCTCCTTGCTGGAAACACTAGGTGCCAGCGACAAAATTGTCTGGGACAAAGATGCTAGTTGCCGAGCTGCCTTTTGGGTTTCCTTTGCGTCTTGAGTCCCCATTCTCTCATAAAGCCTGACAGGAGAAGAATCGTGTGATTCTTCAAGGAACGGTAATGCGGCTTCGATGTGGTGTGGCTTTTTGGAGTGCGAAATCCATCGCAGCACTTGGAACTGACATCCTGTGACTACAGGAAGTAAGTTGTCGGGGATCTTATCGCCATAGTCGAGTAATTCTGCAATAACTTGAGCCGCTGTCTGCCCCTCAGTTGATGCCGGTTTTGCTGTCTTGTTAACTCCAGAATCCAGCCTTCGTTTCAAGATTCTCAACTCCTTTAGCGCTTGGTCTTGGAATCCTAGAGCCAGCAGCTTGCCAATGAATGCAGACATTCCATTCTCGAGTTGAAAATCTGTTTGCGTCGGTTGGACAGAGCCCATGGTAGATCGGAGAAAGGCAAAAGCGGTGCGGGCGCACTCGACAATGGCAAGACATCCTGTCGATTGTGTTTGTGGTTGTGATGTTGCTTTCGATGTGACGTTTGGTGAAGTAGCTACTCGGTTCAAGGTTCGGGGCTGCAGCGGTGACAAGGGCGCGGATAGGGACCTGCGTAATGTTCGGGGGCCCGAAGCCTTCTTCAGGTCACCCTGAGAGGCTTGTCGCTTGCTAGGAGTCGTAGGAACGGATGGTTTCGCGGCTTCGTTCAATGACTTGATACAAATGTTAATAACATGCGTCGCGAGAGCAGCACGATCTTTCGGAGGTAGTTGTTCGCTGTTCGACTTTGCGGACTGGGCTTTGCCTGGTGCCGCCCTCTTCGTCTTTGAGGTTGTTGTTGATTTGGACGTTGTCGTTGAGTTGTCGGTGTCGAGTAACAGTAACTCCTTAAGCGTCACAACGGTCGCAGTTGTGCATGTCGAAGTGCACGTTAGGGCTGTCTTGACCGCGTCGGCCTTTGCTTGTAGTGAAGCCATTTGAATATTATGTGTATAAGTTCGTTACCATACCGTCGTGAAAAACCAAAAGCTCCTAATACGGAGGTACAATATGTAAGTTGACAAAACAAAAGGCTGCAATTCTGTAAGCCGCCATTGTTAATCAGCTACGGCAGTTTAGTCCCTGTTTAGGTAGTTGAGTCTAGCCCCGGAATTTGCAAACAGCTGTGGTTGCCTGGGGTAACCATCAGATCCTGGTTATAGTGGTCCGTGCTTTCAACTTTTCGGTAGAAGATCTTTGTCATTCTTTAAGATCCCATTTGAGCTAACGACATCACTCGCTGTAACAGCTTCGAATCGTTCAAGATGTCGCTACGAACACTTTCGATTCGGCCAGGCCAAATTCGAGCGACTGCGCTGGTACTAAGAGCATCTCATGTCTCTAAATTCGGAATTCGATACTCGAGTACAGCCCCTGCAACCATTGCCGATGGCCAGTTCTGGCGTTCCCTAATACCGAAGCCTTTGCGAAAGGAAAATCGCCAGTTGAGGAAAAAGTCTAAGGAATGGAACCCGGCAACGTTCTTTATTGTCATATTTCTTCTCATCGGATCTATGTCGATACAGATGATTGCGCTACGAAATTCATTTGATCGATACATGCGTCAATCGGAGGCTAGGATTACGTCTCTGCGGGAGGTCGTTGAGAAGATTCAGAGAGGAGAAACGGTTGACGTCGAGAAGGCACTAGGCACTGGTGACCCTGGAAAAGAAGCAGATTGGGAAGAAAGTAAGAGCAGCGTCAAAGATATAAGCGGGACCCGTCACTAACAAATCTCCGTAGTGCTCAAGGCCATTGAACGCGATGAAGCAAATCGCAAGGCGAAACGTGAGAAGGCCGAGCGAACTGAACCTGCAACTGCAACTGCGACACCAGTTGTCGAGGTGCAGAATACGGAAACTGCTCAGGCTACGCCAGCAAAGCCAAAAAGCGGAAGCCTCAGAAACTTCTTTTAGATGTAAATGGATCTAACCTCATGGCTGGGTACTAGGGTACAGATATGTGGATTCTATGAAAGCATGTCCTTGAAGATACCGGGATTTGCGATGGAAGCTTGCAGTAAGGCCTTTGCTGGTGCCTCTGACGGTGCTACATCATTGCGCAGGGCGGAGAGAAGAGCAGGAAGAAGATCGTCCGTCGACAAAGCTACCCTTACGCCCTGCTCGCCTTGCTGGTTCGGGTCCATATCCGCAAAAAACTTGTCCTCGCCTCTGATACCGCCCATGCTGATAATGGCGATGGGCATACCCCGATCCTGAGCTCTCTTGGCAAGTCGCCAGGCCGAATAAGTGGCAAGCGAAGTGCCAACCACAAGCAGCTTTCCGGCATTGTCGATAGCTTCTTCAGCCGAGTGCTTGACATGGTTGTCGATACTCTCGCCAAACATGACAACAGCAGGCTTTAGAATGCCTGCTGTGCTGGGGAGTTTCCAGGCCCCATCCGTGTCGACTTGCACAACATGCTTGTGACCATCGGAATTGTTTGGCGGGTGAGACAAGCATTTAGGACAAGGCGGGTATCTGAAAGTGGTGTAGGGGGCGTCTGGCAGGTCAACATCGCCGTCGGGGTTAACCTTGAGGCCTTTGAACCGGCGTTCGACTGGGTCTTCAGTATCTAGTGCCCCCGACTCTAGGGCTTTCTTGAGTAGCTCAGCCCAACGGGGGTTGAGGTGGGCCAGCTTCTCCTGGAACTCGTTTCGCGAGAATTCATTTTTACAGGTGGTGCAGACAACGGCCCTCAGATAACCATGTAGTTCTAGAGTTGGTAGATTAGGATGGGCCCTTGGGTGAAATGAGTCAACATTCTGAGTAATAACACTCCGTATCAGGCCCAAATTCCCCAAGTCCTTTATGGCATAATGTCCACTATTTGGGGACGCTTTTTGTAGATTGGACCAGCCTAGAAAGCTGCGAGCCCAATACCTCTTCCGAGATTCGTGGCTTTTAAGAAACTCGGGATAATAGATGGGACGATATGTTTTGTTGACTTTGTAAGTGCCCTTGACACCTCGGTAGTCTGCCAGGCCAGAAGCAACCGACAGACCTGCCCCAGTCAGAACAACGGCAGAAGAAGGTAGATGTCTCGGAGACGGAGCAACGAAGAATCGATGAAGTGCGGCAATGGCACCGGGAAGGGTAGAAGCTGAAGCTGGTGCGATTACTGAGGGCAAGGGGAGGTCCGTGTAAGGGATCCGGAGCAGAGGTTTGCTCATTGGGTCCAGGTTTCTTCCAGAGTCTCAGTATCCAAGGATTACTTGATTTAGTAACGATCAAAGTGCAGCCGAAGTGCAACCTCTAACAGCTGACGAGGCTGTTTCCAATTGCTGGTGAAGGATTGGTGGTAAAGAGGCGGAGCTGTTGAGACACAAGCTGACTTTTGGCCAGTGAAGATGAAGTATTACGCAGGCTTTGAACTGTAAGAACCGAAATTATACAGGACAATGGTGTGAATAGGCGATCGGAAAAGTGGTTAATTGAGTTACAAGGTGGTGAATGGCTTCACAGTATTGCAGATTTAGCGACAGGGATTGATCATCCTTAGCCAAAGAGCGCGTCATTGGTTTCAGGGGACGTTTCTCAGCCTTGCAACGAACCTGGAAATGGCTTTCCTGTGGTTTAGTTGGTTAACCTAGTCCTATGGAAGTTGCTGGGATTTTAGTTTATCCCCCACATTCCGAACCAGACCGAATGATAAATAATGAAGGACTGTCGTGGAATTGAGTCAGCTATAGTAATTCGTAATAACAATGGGTGCCGTTTAAAAATATAAGGAATCAGAGAGCTTTCCAAACTATCCGAGTTACAGCCTGTATATGCATATTAAGAAAGACAAAAGAAGCTCAGCTTCACAGCAGATGTACTGTAGTCGATCTAGTCTACTCTGTACCTAAGTTAAGCTCTAAGGAAACTTGGTGACCCCTGATAGGACCTACATCCATACTATGGAACTATAGACCTGCCTCAGCGGTCGAGGGCAATTCCGGAGACCGGAACGTTGCGATGCCATATCAGGCGAGAGTGTCGTAGATAGTGGGTTCACTTTACTTTACTTGACTTGACTTGACTGGACTTCACCTTACCTTGCCGTGCTTGTCTTGTCTTTAATGGGCGTTGTTTCTTTCTTTTCCTACCCAATTGCCGTAATCAATTTTTTTTTATCAATCGGTGGAGCTAAGCTGAGCTGTCTAAACTGATAATCTTGATAATCTTGATTTCTGTTGTTTCTTCTTCTTCTTTCTTTCCATTCAATCCAACTCAACTCAATTGACTGATCAACTGCTCCGAGCTGTTTGATCCGCATTCGACCGAGCCAAATCCGCTCATTGAACCGACTCCGAAACAACCTGAAGCTCCGTTAACGGGGATAACGTCAACAATATCAACACCAATTGCCTCGTCTCCTTGATATCCATCCTGTATTGCTTTTTTCTTCCTTTTTCTTCCAACCGTGCAACGCAATCAGTTATTCACCGGAAGTCGGCTTTTCTCCCACTTAACGAAAATCCTCCAATCTCGGATATATGAGTCTCCCGCAGGCCGGGCGTCCCATGGGGCCAGGCGCAGGCGCAGGCGCAAGCATAGCAGTAGGAGTAGGAGTGGGAGTGGGAGTGACGTCGCCAATAGCCACAACGCAATGTCGCAGCAGTCACAATACTAGCAGTCACAGTCGTGGCTTTGCCTCGTGGGGACATGCAAGACACCCTAATGTCCAGGTCTCTCCTCAGAATATATGTCGTGGCCAGATGCTTCTTCTACGTTCAAATACAGGCCCTCGTCCTCCCCACGTCGCTTGTCCTCGCCGTTTACGCGCTTCCATCGTCGCTGCACTATCTACTTGTGCATACCTCGCAGCCTCGTCTAAGCTCTCGACCCACCACGCTTCGTCAAATACCATTTCCTTCGCTCGCCCTTCATCGAACTCGCTACCTCATTTAACCTCTTTTCGCACCAGACTTCAATCAACACCATCTCTTGTCGAAGCTTCAATGTCACAGGTACGATCGCATACCGACTCAGGTCGCGACCAGAAGGATGGTCATAAACACAGCCACAGCCATGACCACAGCCATAGCCATGGCATTTTAGGGGGTCACCACCACCATCACGATAACGCCTACCTAACATCAGGCAACAAAGACGATCCGGGTGTCCGAATTACTCGTCTCGGTTTGGTCTCCAACCTGGGCATGGCAATTGCTAAGTTTGCTGGTGGATACGCTTTCAACTCCAAAGCTATGACTGCAGACGCCTGGCACAGCATTACCGATCTCGCATCCGATATTTTGACGCTCGCCACCGTCACATGGAGTCTCAAGCCACCAACAGACAAGTTCCCTATGGGCTTTGGCAAGGTCGAGAGCTTAGGTTCATTGGGTGTTTCGAGCATGTTGTTAGCTGGAGGATTGTACATGGGCTGGGATAGTGGTATCAGTCTCTACGGACACTTCTACCCCGAAGCAGCACATGGTATCCTCGAACACATCGGGCACGGCCATAGCCATTCTCATGGAGCCGCAGCGCTTGGTATTCCAAGCATGCACGCAGCTTGGCTAGCGGCAGGGACTATCTTGATTAAGGAATGGCTATATCATGCGAGTAAGTTTTGTCCAGGTCCCCAAGACTGATACTATATTCGAGGATGAGTATTTAACAAATTGCAGCAATGAAAGTTGCGCGCGAACGCAAATCCTCGGTCCTCGCATCAAATGCTGTTCATCATCGAGTTGACAGTTTGACGGGTTTTGTCACTTTGGCTGCCATCATAGGAGCCAACGTGATGGAAAATGCGGCGTGGCTGGACCCCGTCGGTGGTCTGCTTATCTCAATCATGGTTATTCAAGCTGGTGCCGGAAACACGGTTTCTGCTTTCCGTGAACTGGCTGATCAAGGTATTGATGATGATATCAAGTCCTCGGTATCAAAGCATGCCCACAAGGCATTGAAAAATGTAGCAGAAGGGCACGAGGTTGCGCTACGTGAAGTGAGCGGTATCAAATCAGGCCAGAATTATCTCGTGGATCTTGAGATGACAGTACCCGGTGCGTGGTCTGTCGATACAACTCAGCAAGTCGAAGATGCAGTGCGGACACAGGTAGGAGGCAAGGTGCGCGGTGTGCGAAGGGTTCGCATCAGATTCTCACCAAAGGAGTCAACTTCCAAGGCCAAGTTTGATGACTTCATTCCTGGTACTGTGGTTCTACCTCCAGAGACAGAGGAGGATGTGTCCGAAGCAGAAGGAGAGTCGAACCATGATCACAAGAACAGTGGTCATGACCTTAAATCAAATGGCGATAGTCTCAGGAACAGAAACAAGCATTAGATTGGAAGGTGCTTGATAACAGAGCAGCCCCCATCTGATGTTGGTTGATTACAGCCGCGTGCTACAACCTACTGTCCTGTACTCTTTGTTCACGCTTCATCCCTACTTCGCCCTTTCGGCACGTCAAAGCCAACCTTGTTAACGACTGGGGTTTAGCTTCGCTTCTGGGGAGTTGAGCTGCGGGTCAGTGGAGTCTGACCAGGTGAGCTGAGTTGACGAAGGGCAACATGAGTTTGGAATTCAGCAACAGCTGACAGTTGTTGACCTGACATTCGTCGAGAACAACCATCAGCATATATATGTGTGCATACACTACGAGTGGACGCCTATTGTTCTTCTCAGCGAAGTAGAAAATTCTGCCGTAGCAGAAGCTGGCTTGGAGTTGCTGCAGGGATGTATGGGAACATTATAGACACCGAAAGAGAAGGCACAAGGAAGATATTCCAGTGAATATACAACATAGAAGGAGCAATTCAGGAACGAATGGCTGTATCAGTACCCAGACAAGATAGCCCATTTGAGGTTTGTATGAAAAGAATGTAAATCAGGGAGAACAAAAGAAACATGCTTGTTGTTCTTTGGTGTTTTTCAGCTTAAACGCCCCCCCCCCAACAGGAGATAAAGGGGACTACTCTGTTTATAAATGCGAAACGAACCAACAAGGGCGAGAATATTAGACAGCAAAAACAACGGATGGTTTGAGTCTGCAGAGCTGGGGCCAGTTTGGAACAACCCCTACTATTGAGTCTCACGATGCCTTGTCATACCTAACTACAGCTCCGTGCATCAATATCGTATGGAGACGATATGTCTGTTTTTGTTTGCCTGTCAACAGCTGTTGATCCTCACGGCTGAGCTAATTTATGTGAAGTCTTCTGTACCTGAACTGGCTCATTACTGTACTACACCCCCTAACGTTACTGAACTGTACAAACTGTCGTTACAAGCGCTGGTTGCCCATTGGCGCTTTACTAGGTCTTTCAGGTCACGGGTTCTATTGGCCGGGATATAAGTGATGGGGGTGAAGTTTAAGGTGCTTCTTGGAGAATTTAGGCTAAATACGAACAGAATGCTGGAATTGATAGAAAGAATCCATACCTAGATACTTTCAAAAAGAAATAAATTGTTTTCTAGATATGCCGTCTTGATTTATGATACCAAAAACAAGTAGCGGTTAAGATGTTAAGATGTACTGTAATTCAAGAGGTGGACAAGAGTGTCGATCAGTGGGAAAGTTTCTCCTTGGCATAAGCGTCTCTCCATGTTTGCTGATAGTACCATAGTATATTATGTTAAGCCTCTTCTTCTTCTTCTTCTTCTTCTTTTTCAACTGAAATAACCATTTATCCTTAGCCGTCTCGTTCCACACCTCCCTCGGCTCGATCCGTATCGTGACTTGTCTCAACACTTGTTTGTATGGTGTTGAGTTTCGTAGGGTCGATGATATTCTTTTCTATACACGCCCCTCCTTTTAGTCCCCAGGCCAGGCTACCATTTTATCGAGCCTCCAAGGGTTCGGAAAACTGGGGTCGTCCTGACAGGACATGACACAACAGAGCAAAAAGCAGCTCTTGTAGCGGAGACGACAACCCCACGTTGATATGGACGATGGAAACCAAGAGAAAGTCTCCATCTTTTTTTCCAAAGGACTACGTAGTTACTGGGGTATGTACAAGATTGACCAAGATGTTATGACAGATGATGATAATGATCCAGGTAGTAGATGCAGTCCAGAAGAGGCTGATGCTGTTTTGATCAATATCCAGGAACAAGGGCTCAAAAAGCATCTGCTAAAATAAAGTATGAAATGCCGGGACGCGGATATAGACCCCCGGACAGACATGCAATTGTGCTCATATGACCTCTATGTCCAATTTTATAGCACGATTATTGGCGACTTTTTTTATTTAAATTTTTGACCTTGGATAAATTGGATGAAGAGAGAAGAGCAGGAAGAATAGATCCGGTCATTTTTTTATAGTATTGCGCGTTTAAAACTTGGGGTGTTCTCATGGGGATCTGGATATTATTTACTATGTTCACACCTCATATTGCCATCTGAGGTTTTCTGATGCATGTTACCCACTGAAGACACTCTTTTAGTGTGTCTATCTCTCATTCTTCCCTGTTGAGTTGAGGAGGGTGGCGGTCTAACATGATGCAGTTACTGGCAGTGAAGCTTGGTGCTGTACAGTACAGTACTGTAGTCTGTACCTGACCTTACCTCAGCTAAGCCAAGGCACGACTATATTATAGCTATAAAGCCCAGCTCGTGGCTTTTTTTCTGGTGTTTCCCCAGTCTCACTCAACTCAATCCTATAACTTACACACTTTGGTCACTCATTGGTAGTTGTGTTACCAACTGCAGCTCTATAAACTTACAGTACCAATCTCCACGGGGTCTGCGATCGACATCGCCTGTCGTCATAACCTATTGCTTCCATTGACGTCGCCGTGGTTGGAGCCCTTGAATAGTTTCTTATCTGGGTCTCGACATCTTGACTGATCCCATACGGACCGTTCACTTTATCAACTGAAGCAATTCACCATGCCTTTTCTCGCTCGAGACAACTCTCCGGACAAGTCTGCGGACTTTAAGCCTCTATACCTCGGCTTTGATCTGTCCACGCAGCAGCTCAAAGGCACGTCAAATAAGCTATAGTCAGCAAACGCAATTAGCTAACAGCATCTCCAGCTCTCGTCGTCGACTCAGACCTCAAGGTAGTTGGCGAAGCAAAGGTAGACTTTGACAAGGACTTTGGCCACAAATATGGCATCAAGAAAGGTGTCCACGTCTACGAGGAGACAGGCGAGGTCTATGCTCCCGTAGCCATGTGGATGGAGTCGGTAGACCTCGTTCTTGACCGATTGGCGGAGGCTATGCCTGTCCCTCTTTCTCACATTCGCGGTATCAGTGGCTCTTGTCAGCAGCATGGAAGCGTCTTCTGGAACGGCCACGCCTACGAGATCCTTCACCACCTTGACCCTCGTCTTCCCCTGGTTGTTCAGCTGCCACAGGCACTTTCACATCAGTGGTCCCCCAACTGGCAGGATCAGAGTACTCAGGCTGAATGCGATGCCTTCGATGCTGCACTGGGCGATCGCCAGAAGCTCGCCGAGGTTACTGGAAGCGGTGCGCACCACGTAAGTGAAACCACGGGTAATGAACCAGAAGCAATACTGATATCTATCTCAGCGTTTCACTGGAACTCAAATTATGCGTCTCAAGAAGGACCTTCCGGAGATGTATGCAAAGACTGCTCACATCTCTCTCGTCTCTTCGTGGCTCGCATCGGTCTTCCTTGGCGCCATTGCTCCCATGGATGTTAGTGATGTCTGCGGTATGAACCTTTGGGACATGTCTCGCCAGGCTTTCAGCGAGCCTCTTCTCGAGCTCGCTGCTGGCAGCAAGCGTGATGCCCTCAACCTGAAGAAGAAGCTCGGCGAGCCCTGCTTGGACGGTGCTGCTGTTCTAGGTTCTATTTCCCCCTACTTCGTGGACCGCCACGGCTTCCACCCCGATTGCCAGATTACACCTTTCACTGGCGACAACCCCGGAACTATTCTTGCTCTTCCCCTTCGGCCTCTGGACGCCATTGTTTCGTTGGGTACTTCCACAACCTTCCTCATGAACACGCCCAAGTACAAGCCTGATGGCGCTTACCATTTCTTCAACCATCCCACAACCGATGGCCACTACATGTTTATGCTTTGCTACAAGAACGGTGGTTTGGCGCGTGAGCGAGTCCGAGACCAACTCCCCAAGCCGGAAGATGGCCCCACTGGCTGGGAGAACTTCAACAAGGCCATTGAGAAGACTCCCGCCCTTGGTGCTGCAAATGACGACGATAGGCGCAAGCTAGGTCTGTACTTTTACCTTACTGAGGTGGTGCCGAATATCCGTGCCGGCACTTGGCGATACTCGTGTGAGCCCGATGGCTCCGACCTTCAGGAGGTCAAGGGTGGTTGGGATAAGGAGACTGATGCTCGAATCATTGTCGAGTCTCAGGCTCTTTCCATGCGTCTGCGCTCCCAGAACCTTGTCGAGAGCACTCGAGCTGGCCTACCTGCCCAGCCCCGTCGCATTTACCTCGTTGGAGGTGGCTCTCTAAACCCAGCCATTGCTCGTGTTATCGGAGAATCCCTCGGTGGCAGTGATGGTGTTTACAAGCTCGACGTCGGCGGCAACGCCTGTGCCCTGGGCGGAGCTTACAAGGCTCTCTGGGCTCTTGAGCGCCAGCCAAACGAGACCTTTGACGAACTCATCGGCAAGCGATGGACCGAGGAGGGTAACATCCAGCGAATTGATGAGGGTTATCGCGAGGGAGTATACCAAAAGTACGGCAACGTTCTCGGAGCCTTTGAGGGCCTGGAGAAGAAGATCCTCGCCGAGCAAGCCGCGGAATCAGGCAATGAACAAAAAGAGGTGCAGACAAGCGGTTGATTTATTTTCAGGGTATCTAATGTCTAAAAAGGAGGAGTTTGTCTAATGTCATTATCTAACGTACTTGCTCATGAAGCGTCTATGGAAGTCGGAACGGAGGAGATCCTAAAGGGCTCGGATTAGCGAATGTCGTCTTTTTTACGAATTTTCCTTCACGTAACAAGGGAAGATGCATATAGAAGCTGGCAAGATGCTACGCAAAAATGAAAAGAAAGAAAAAGACAAGAAAAACAAGACTTACGTTTACAAACTCCTTCTTCTTGCCCTTGTCTTCTGTGCCACGAGCTTGGTTCTTGAAGACCACATCGTCGTCCCAGCGGCGCTTCATGTTGAAATCTTGTTTATTGAGGAGAGGGTTTCCAAGGGCAATATTTCGTTCTCGAGCCTCCTGTTCTTCCTTGAGTCGCTCTGCCTCCTGCATTATGTGTTAGCCTAACCCTGTGCAGAATTGAATGACCGCGTAGACATACCTCTTTCTTCTTCCTCTCCTCTCGTTCTCTTCGTACGCGATCAAGTTCTCTCTGTAGCTCCGCATCAGAGTCATCATCGCTATCATCGTCGTCTTCGCTGTCATCATCGTCCTCCTCACTATCGTCATCGGCATCAATATCCCTTGTCTCTGCTAATATCCGTCGTCTCTTTGCTTCTATATCTTCTTCCTCTCCATCGGCACTTGGAAGCGCTCGTTTGGCGCCACCGGAAACACTGGTCTCGTCGTCCTCATCGGCATCGTCGATCAGAGCAGGGGCACCGTTCTTCTTGGTGAAATGGGCGGCTTCGGCGGCGAGAAGCTCGGCAGCGAGGTCGCGGGTAGGATGTTCGTCGGCGTCGCCACCTTGACCGGCCTGACGATACTTGAGTTGAGTATGGGCTGGTAGAAGACGTTGATGGTAGGCAGGACCACGAAGGGCTTCTTTGCCACGAGCCTGCAAATGTCAGTATGCGCCTGGATTAACATAGTAAGTTTACCAACCGGATCGAACGTAGGTCTATGAGCGGTAGTCATGGCGACAATTCCTTGGGCTTTTTTAGCTATTTAAAGAATTGTTGTTTCAATGTTGATACAAAGTTCTTGGGTACTGCAGACGCGAGGCGTGCTCAGAAGCAGGCGCAAGTGGCGACTCACCGCCCGGCAGAATTTCTTCAATGTTTGTCTCTGTCTATTACGCTTTGGCGCTCTATATACAGCATTGGCTCTCACAACATTTCTACATAAAAACAACATCCAGCCATGCCACGCGAAGCCGAGCCTTCTCTTGCTGAGAAGACATTTCTTACTCAGGCCCTAGACGAAGGTTTGCGGTTAGATGGGCGCAAATTCGACGAATTTCGACCTCTTGAGCTCACTTTTGGAGATGAGTATGGAGTGGCAGAGGTTAAATATGGAAAAACAAGGTAAACCCGAGTTAAGCAAGGAAATCTGAATAAATACTGACGGATTCCTCAGAGTACTAGCCAAGGTCTCAGCGGAGGTGACAGTGCCCTACTCGGATCGTCCTTTCGACGGAGTTTTTACAATCACATCAGAACTCAGTCCCATGGTCGCTCCCTCATATGAGGTCAACCGCCCTTCACTCGAGGAAGTTCTTCTTTCAAGGCTTCTTGAGAAGACAATCAGAAGATCCGGTGCTCTGGATACTGAATCACTATGTCTCATCGCCGGCCAAAAGTGCTGGTCTATCCGAGTCGACCTTCATGTGCTTGCCCATGATGGCAACCTTACGGATTCTGCCTGCTTAGCCGTTGTTGCAGCCCTTCGACATTTCCGCAAACCTGATTCAAGCATCGAGGGAGAGAACCTTACTATCTACACACCTGCTGAGAGAGAGCCCGTGCCTCTGAGCTGGCTTCATTCCCCCTTCTGCGTCACCTTCAGTTTCTTTGGCGAGGATGGAAGTCAAGTTCTTGTCGACACCAACTGGCTTGAAGAGCAAATGCGCGTTTCCCACTGCACATACAGTCTTAATAAACACGGCGAGATCTGTCAGATTGCCAAGCTAGGAGGAAACTCACTGGATGCGCCGCTGTTCATCCAGTGTGCTCAGGGAGCGCTCAACCGATCCAAGGATCTTTCTAACCTTGTGGATAGCAAGCTTGCCGAGGACGCAAAGCGAAGGGACAAAGGAGGGCTCCTGGCAGAGCTGACCGCTGAGAACGATAGGTGACGCTTACGCTTGCAACTTAATACCAATGAAGAGCAATAAAAATAAGGAAAATAGAAACCATGATACCCCGCAGAAAGATTGCCTTGTGCCTTCCACGCCTCGAGATTGATAGAAGTGATTCACTGATGCTCAAAACAACACCCATTACATACGCCAGGCAGACCGGTCTATCCCAGTCATTGTCATCGCTCATAAGCCGCATTAATTGCACAAAAGAACCCTCAAGGTGAATTGGCTACCGCATGACAGGCGGCCGTGACTCCTTGTTCCATTGCACTCGTGTCCTCACCCATTCGATAGCTTCTCGAACTCCGTCACCTGTCAGAGCGCTCAGCGCCAGAACACGTGAGTCGCGAACCGCAGACCCCTTGTCTCCTTCCATGACTTTCTTGACTAAGCCTTCCTTGATGCGTATTGTCTCGACACAGTCCTCGCGGTCCTGCTTGTTTGCTAAAATGAGGAGTGGTACGCCTTCGGTCTCGGAGTGCTGTAGAACGTCTTCGAGAACGAGGCGGCACTCCTCCAGTCTCCCCAGGTTCTCGTCATGCTCGATGTTGCCGTCGCCAATATCTGTGCTGTCGATGATAAAGATTATCGCATGGCAACTCGTGTAGTAACTCTCCCAAAGCTTGCGAAGAGAGTGCTGTCCGCCTACGTCCCATAACTTCAAATACATGTCCTGCAGCGGTATTGTTGAGACATTCTGACCGACGGTAGGCACAGTCTTGAGTTTCGGATCGGGTCTGTTTGGTAAGAACATAGACTTGACTTGTTCATGGAATGTTGTTTTGCCAGCATTGTCGAGACCTAGAAGAATGACCGAGTATTCTGGAAGGCAAATGTTAGCAAAGTACCTAGGCTAATTTTTGAGAAGGGAGAGGTGATATCTATCTGTACCTTCTTTACTCGTAGCATAGAGGTAGAGTCCTTTGGCAAGATGGTACATTGTTGTCGCAGAGTTTAACACTGGAGAATCGAAGTATCAAAGGTCGAATTTTGCAGGCAAGACGTGGATGCGACAGCGTGGACGTTGAGTGAAGACGGTACCTTGCAGTCCCAAACGTGAAATGTACACGAGCTTTCATTCAAATCTGAATTGTAGCTGTTTTGGAGACGGAAACTTAGCGGTAGATAGTCCATCTAGGGGTTTGGTTTCAGCATGATTTAGTGGACGGGGTCACTGAAGAGCCTCATGAAATGCTCGCCCGGGCCCGGGGTGACTGTCCCCCACCAACCCAGCCCGGGCACGGACAGTCAAGGAGCCCCCACCGACTTGCATGGAGTGTCCAACCATTTACGGTCGAGTCTTTATATGTGACCACAGAGGACAAGGTGGCATTTGTTCTATTGAGAATCGTATCGAGCTTTTAATTCTTTTTGTTCTTTTAATGATTAGTTCTTCTTTGTTCGTAGATTCAATAATGGGTTAGATTGCCTTGGCACTAAGTGATAAATAGCCTGGGGTACCTGAAGTAGACCCTTGACAGAAGACTGTGGGCTGCCTCGCTTCAAAAGTTGTAGAGAACGCCATAAATATAGTACGATTAAGCAATTGTATCGGGCTGAAACTTGGTTCTATGATGTTGAAAATGGTTGTAAACATCCCAGGATCTGCGGGCTACTTACCAACAACGCAGAATAGTTGACTATAAGCATTAATTAATTGATAGTAACGGGTAGCCAATCAGAGTATTGCTCTATTGAAAGCTGTCGCCTTTCATCTCCTGTGCCTATCTTGGCTACTTGGCCCACCTTAGCTTAGGATTGGATCTAAGCTTCCCATCGCATTAGATGTTCCAACCATCCCTCCATACCTCTCTACTTCTACCTAGTACCAACAAGATACAGACAGGTACAGCAACTTCTTCCCTCCGACATCCCCAGACTTGTTTCGCTGCCTGGACGTTGCCTTTCTTTCCGTTTTCGCGTCATCGCCGACTATACGATCCGAACCCTGTTTCTCCTGCACTCTCGCTCCCTTGCGAATGTTCTCAGTATCGCATTTCACGACGTTCGCGCAGGGACTCTCCCACTTAATCTCGCCCTAAGCGAAGCGATCGCGGTATAATATCAAACACTCTTACAACTTTCTTCCATTCGCAGACGGACCGCTCTTCCGCAATGGCTTCGGCAAATCTTGTTGGAATGGGCTTCCAGCTCCTTAGTACGCTATATATATATCCCAGTCTGAGTTAACTCCCGCGATATGAGCGCTGACGTATTGAACATAGAGCGAGCCACAGATGAAGAGACCGACCCCGAGGGTGTGTTTCCCCACGCAAGACAGAGGCGATTCGATGTACCTTGACGATTACTGACGATGACCTCCAGAGGGTGACTCTGCCCAGAAGGAACTGTTCGCGGCATGGGCGCTCTTCATCTCGATTATGCTGCTCATCATCGCCTTCTTCACAAGCTACATGCTTCAGATGAAGAAAGTCACTGCTATACACGAAACCGTTATATCTATTTTTGCTGGTACGCTCTGAAAACCCGTCCTTATGCGATCAAGTACTCACATCCTCTCTTCTCATAGGAATGGTGGTTGGGCTTGTTCTCCTAATCTTTTCTGGTGACTCCATTCGAAATATTATCAGCTTCGACTATCAGATCTTCTTCAACCTGCTACTGCCGCCCATTATCCTATCTTCGGGCTACGAGCTGCATCAGGCCAACTTTTTCCGGAATATCGGTACTATTTTGACATTTGCTTTTGCTGGAACCTTCATGTCGGCTGTCGTTATTGGCTTCATCCTGTATCTGTTCTCCCTTGTCCCTGGATCCCTGGAAATGTCCTTTGTCGATGCGATTTCAGTCGGCGCAACTCTCTCTGCTACCGACCCTGTCACTATTCTGGCCATCTTCAACACTTACAAGGTCGACCCTAAGCTGTACACCATCATTTTTGGAGAATCCATCTTGAATGATGCTATTGCCATCGTCATTTTCGAAACTGCGCAAAAGTACAAAAAGGGCGAGGCTGCTGGCCTCAGCATCGTTAGCTTCTTCGAAGGTACAGGTATCTTCCTGCTCGTCTTCTTCTGCAGTTTGTTCATCGGCTTTCTCGTCGGTGTAGCTACAGCGCTTCTGCTCAAGTTCACCTACCTTCGTAGGACTCCCAAGATTGAGAGTTGTTTGATCGTTCTGATTGCCTACGCTACTTATTTCTTTTCACATGGCCTTCACATGTCCGGTATGTTACCTTGAGCCTATTCCAGCCAATCCAGATTCTAATTTCTATGCAGGTATTGTGTCGTTGCTTTTCTGCGGCATCACTCTTAAGCACTATGCCTACTTCAACATGTCGCGACGAACCCAGCTTACCACAAAGTTCATCTTCCAGATCTTGTCGCAATTGTCTGAAAACTTCATCTTTATTTACCTGGGACTGGCTCTGTTTACCGACAACCATCTTCAGTTCCAGCCTCCCCTCATTATCGTTACTATCCTGGCCGTTTGCGCTGCTAGATGGGTCGCTGTATTCCCCTTGTCCAAGGCTATTAACTGGTTCATTCGATACCGCGCCAGCAGACGAGGCCAAGAGGTTGGTGACGAGCTGCCTTACAACTACCAGGCCATGCTTTACTGGGCTGGTTTAAGAGGAGCTGTCGGTGTGGCCCTGGCTGCTTTGCTCACTGGCGAGAACTCCTCTGCACTCCGAGCCACTGTTCTAGTAGTTGTTGTGCTTACTGTGATCATTTTCGGAGGCACCACCGCTCGTATGCTTGAAATTCTTGGGATTCGTACCGGTGTTGTCGAAGAGGTTGACAGTGATGACGAATTCGATATCGAAACATTTGGCGGAGGTCTTCAGGTCAAGCGATCAGGAACAGGTATAGGTTACAATCCCCGCAGGAATGGTAGCGTTGCTCTCGGCAGTCTCGAGGCAGGCCAATCTGCTAGTTATGTGTCGGGCGCTTCGTCTCCGCATACGGGTGGCCGTCCTACGAGCAAAGTGCGAAAGAACTCTATACCCGAGAGATCTGACCTCCTTCGTCACAACGATGATTCGGATATCGGCAGCGACATTGATGTCTCGGATTTACCACCTCCAGCTCGCCGCTCGCCTCTTCCACGCTCCAGCACGGCTCCTCCATCTCGTGCTGACAGTGCATACGCGACTCCTATATCGGAGACACCAGGAGGTCAACCAATCACCGCATCCAATGCGATCCGGCAACTCTGGACTTCAGAGGATCCTGCCAGTGTATTCCACCATCTTGACGAGGACTTCATCAAGCCCAGACTGCTTCTGCAGGGAGACAGTTCCAGAGGCGGTAATGGTGGACCTAGCTGAGTGGGTGTATATAGTAAATGACGGAATTTCATGTTTCCATTCCACTTGGTGGGCTGTACCATCTTATGTGCATGGCCGGCGTTAGGTTTCACTTGTATAGATATACATTCATAATAGACGAGATAAACGAGTTAGGTCTGACCATTCATTTCACTTGCATCAGTCAGTGATCGATTGCGTCACACGCATTCATGCGAGTAGATAGTGATTTGACTTGAATAAGAGGGTAGTGTTTTCGATTGCCTTGAACGAGCAAGGACTTGTGAGGCCACTGCCTATTTTCATGCCTCTACTATGATTAATGAATAGTCTACAAATGCTCTCCAACTCATGCCTTTAAAGCTCGACTCGTCCGTTGTTTCATACACAGTTACGCAATTGTACAGCCAGAATCGTCATGCTTCCTCTTTCGCTCGCTCGCTTTTCATGATAATGCAAACACCAATATTGATCGCTCCCAATACACCAAACCAAGCCAAACCCATTGTTCCAGAACCCCCAACAAGAAATTTGTCTAAATTTGCCAACCTTGCCACTAGCCAGCTGAGGGTGTAGCGCTACCACTTGCCTGCCTCTGTTGCTGCTGCTGTGCTTGATGTTGGGCCTGAGCCTGTGCTTGGACTTGTTGCGGCTGTTGCTGAGGCTGCTGTTGTTTCGCCTGTGCTTGCTGCTGCTGCTGCTGCTGGGACTGATGTTGACCTTGCTGATGTTGCTGGTGAGGTTGTTGGTGGGGTTGTTGATGCTGCTGTCCAGGACTGCCTGCTGCTGCACTTGCTTGCTGCTGCTGTTGTTGTCGAAGGAGGGCGGCGTATTGGTGAGGGCTAGTTGTAGCTGCAATACTTCCAGCAAGTCCACCCTGGCCATTCGCCGTGCCAGCAGCAGAATTCATCGCAGATCGTTGCGCCAGCATAAGGCGTGTCAGATGTTCCGTAGCTAACTGACGAACCTGTTCGGCGGTCAGGCTAGGGTTTTTGGCACGAAATTGTGCCTCGAGTTGGTTCAGTTGAGCCTGAATAGCTGGTGGGAGTTGCGGTTGTGGTCTTGGAGCAATTGAGCCTGCAGGGCCGGATGGCATATGGAGGCCATTAGCCTGTGGTGAGCTGAGATTGCCTTGGTTGAATTGAGCCATCATTGCCTGCGCGTTGTTAAGGAAACTCTGTTGATTCATTGGATTGACATTGATGCCATTGACGCCATTGACTGCGTTTCGCATCTGCGCAGGAGGACTCTGCTGGGCGCCTGCCGCCGCCTGACCAGGGGTGCCAGGGCCGCCTTGAGCGTGCATCTGTGCAGCCCGTTGCTGTTCAGAGATGCGCTGGGCACGCATCATCAAGCTGACATCAGGAGGGGGATTCGGCATAGGCATACGGTTGTGTTGTCCCTGCATTGCCTGCATCTGAGCCTGTTGCACACCGTTCATCTGATTCGGCGGCACAAGTCCACCTGCCATATGAGCCGGCACACCTCCCATACCGGTAGCGGCAGGCGATTGCATGGGCATTCGTGGACGGGCTTGTCCTGCGGCAGCTGCGGCAGCGGCAGCAAGCTGGTTAGGGACATTGACACGACCAACACCGTTCATACCGTTGGCTGCCGCTGCGGCGGCGGCGGCAGCGGCAGCAGCTTGTGCCGAGTTCTGGCCAGCTTGCACAGCTCCAGGAGTACCAGCAGCCATCTGGGCAGCTTGACCTTGAGCTCTGGCTTGCAAAACAGCCTGGAAGTATGTCAGCTTTGTGTTTCCACAGGGCCGTGCCGTTGTGGTACTTACTCGTCTTTGAGCCTCTTGCCTTGACGCATATTGCGCCATCTTTTCTGCCAAAGCTTGGTCTCGTTCGTAGCGTAGCCTGCTGTATTCTCCTGGTGTTTTTGTCGGGCGTTGCGATGCGGAATCATTGGTCTTTTTGTTAGCTGCATTCTGCGATGCAGTGTGTTGCTGCTTCTGAGCTGTCGTCTCCCGTTTCTTTGCTAGTTTCCTCATAGCATCAAGCATTGTGAGATGTTTCTGGTTACGCCGCCTCTCCACTCTGACAGGAGTGGTTTGGGGCCTTCGTCGCCCAGGAGTGACTGCCCCATTGGCTTGGCTGATCTGCTGTGTTATGGCCTGGTTTTGCAGATTTATAATGTTCTGGGCGGCAGTAATGCGACCCGTGTACGCCTTAAAGTACTGGGTCTTAGACATATCTGCCGGAAGTCCTTCCAGTGTGATCCACCTCTCGAAGCATTCCCAAGGAGTGCGCCTCTCCGCACCAGAGTTGAAAATGGATTTAGGTGCAAGCATATTAGAGATAAGTGACCAATTGTAAGCATATTCGCGGACAAGGCTCTTAAGTTCATCGTCCTCAGCTATGGTCCACTGTGACGGGCTGCGGCACTCGAAGAAGCTCTGAGATGGCATAGGATACTCGGAAGGCGGTCGGAATTGATGACCAACATATAAGCGATCACGGATGTGCTTCATCTCAGGGTTGAATAAGGCAACCTCGTCGGTAGCTGGTGGCAGGGGAAGGCTGGGTGTGGGATCGCTGCTCACAAAACCAGCCTCGCTCTCATCATCAGAATCTTCGTTCTGATAATTATATCGACTGCGCTTTCTTGGTGGACCATCTGAAACCAACTTCATGTGACCCTCGACATACTTACTCAGAGGTAGGGCTGGTCGTCGCCAATGAGCATCGGGATCCCATTCAGGGCCGGTGAGATCAAACTTGGGGACCTGAAGAGGTGCTCCAAACATGGGGAGCTCTTCCAGAAGCTGGTCTGCAGCGGCAGTTCGGCGTAGACCGAAAACGACATCGTCGTCTTGCAGGTTGAATATGGCGGATGGCGCTATTGTCTCGGGAAAGTCTTCGGTCAGGTCATCCAGATTATCGATAGAATCAACATCTTCGCTAGAGATGAGATCAGGGGTCAAATGATTTGCACCTTCGACGTCGATCATGGCGACATCGGTTGTTGGCTGTATCTTGGGAGGAATGACGGCTTGAACTTGCATCATCTTCCGCTCCTCGGCGGTGGCCTCATGCCATTCTGCACAAGCGTATGCAAGATTCTTTGCTACAGCCCTCTTCCATTTTCTTTCCTCTCGGAAATCCGTTCGCATCCACTTCATTTCCTGGAGCACAACATCCCAGTGAGACGGAGGTCGAGTTGGCTCAGGACAGCGTTTGGGTTGCCGCAGAGACCATTTATCGTGCTGCTGAAGATGGTAGACACGCCTCAGAACCTTGCATGCTTGATGGTCCTGGATGGCCAGGTTGGCATCCGGCGTTGTGACGGTCTTATTGGCGGTGTACAATATTTTCTCGATCGGCTGCATCCATGATGAACTACCAGCAAAGCCCTGTACAAAAAGAGGGGTGTAGTAGTCTTCCGTCGGAAGAATCGTGTCACGTTGGCTGGCGATCATCGACTTTTCTTCGAGCTTCTTGGACTGTTTGCCGAATACAACAGTCGACGGCTGGCTGCGCGATCTCTGTCTTTGATGGGCGGAAATATGACGATGTCTCAGGTTCGGTGATTTAGGTGTAGAAGTTAAAGGGGTAAGTTGATTGTCCAAGCTCTTGTGGGTAGAAGTATGTTCCAGCGTTGGAGTCTGACGAGGCGTGGCGCCAACTATCTCACTTACAGACTTTGGACGCATTGCTCCAGACGAAACCCTAGTCACGGCGCGCTCAACCTTCGGAGGCGAATCTTGGTGAACAGGCTCGACAGGTGCAGCAGCGACCTCAGTAATAGGTGCAGGCGATGACGGGCCCTCGTCTTCGGCTGCACCTGACTTTTCAGGTGACCTGATCGCTCCAATTTGACTTTCAGCACTTGCTTTAGGTTCAGGGGTATCCACGTCCATTTGTTCAAGAGCCTCTTCTTGGCTGTCTGGAATTTCTTTACTGCCTGAAACTTCTGCAGGTGCACCGGTTGCCAAGGTGGGCGGCGCATCAGTTTCGAGTACTTGTTCGTCAAGCTTCTCCTCGACCTCTTCACCGACTGTGGGCGCAGTCTTAACAATCCCATCATCAATACCCGACATGCTAACATCTTCAGACACTGGAGCGGATGTGGCGGTCTCTGCTTCACGGCTGGTACTCGATGAGATCAGTGCTGCCTCTTTCTCTGCTGCGACACTCGATCGAATAGATTCTTGGAGGAGTTGGGCTTCAGCAGAGTCAGGGGGCGCCTCCAACACACGGTCTTCCAGGTCTTTGGTTGAAGGAGCTCGAATATCACCACTTTCCTGATTCTGGTGGTGTTTAGCTGTCTCTCTCCCATCGGCATCATCCTCGATCTTTTTCTGTTCTGCTGGCTCGACATACTGCGGACCCTCGTGCTCCGGACTTGTATCGGTAGAAGCATCGTCATGCACCGCAGGTGTTGTGGCACTTTGCGCCGTTGAACCAGGCGAAGATAAAGCATCGGCGGGACGAGAAGCATCAGCAGAAGGCTTGATTGTCAAGGGGACACCTGTCGTAGCAGCAGAAGCCTTGACCCCCTGACTAGACTTCACTGACAAGGACACATCAGTCTCAACATGCTCGCCCTTCGTTCCTGTTTCAAAAGTGACTTGAGGTTGACGCGGTACCGATGCGGCTTCGTTTGAATCGGCACGGCTCTCCCCGTTCGGGGTCGGATTCGCATTGGCGTCAGGGGGAGCAGGAACATCGTGAGAGTTTGTTGGTATCGGCTTTCCAATCGCATTAGCAGGTGGGAGCACAGGTTGGCCGTTTTCGGCAGGTGGAGGATCGGTATTGGCAGTCGCATCTGGCTCTACTGGCGTCTCGGGGGTCGAAGTTCTTGTTGAAGCAGCGGCAGCATCGGGTTTTGTAGATGAAGGTGCCCCGTTAGATTGTTGTTCATCCTGCGCATCTGTTACATGAGATTCGTTTGCATCCTCCGACGTTTGCTTTGGCGCAGATTCATTCGCAATGAATATCGACTTTGCGAGAGACTTTTTGAACACTTCTAGCGAAAAGTTTGGCCTCGTAGGGATGCTGGCTTCATTCAGCGTCTTGCCTCTGTACTGGTGTTAGCATGTTGCAGACACTGGCAGCACAATGTACGCGAAAATCAATTCCAAACAGCGCGTATTCAATTTGCAAAACGTACTGGATAATATCGTTGGCTTGCAAGAACTGCCATTCGGCTGGTGTTGTGGTCGGCGCGTCGGGGTTGGTCAAGACTGGGTGCGGCAGACCCTCGGACTGTGTCGCAACGGCGAACAGTTCGCGCAGCTTTCGCTTCCGCGACGTCACAATTGAACTGAGGCAAGTTAGCACGCCGAAATATATATCAGCATGATCGGAAAATTCAGCTCTTTCATTTGAGCCCATACTGACCTGCACTCATTGCGCTTTGATTGAAGCAGCCTTGATAGATCGGCGGCTCCGACCTCAGTCATAGCATCGACGGCCGCGACATCCGTTTTGGGATGAAACGGACGTTGCAAAATAATATTTAAAGTCGCCTGAGATGAATGCACGAGTTTTTGACGATGAAAAAGGTAGTTGTTGATTGATTTTGGGGTGTCGATGTTGAGGGCGACGTCGCTGGAGGGCGTCAAATTTTCTGTCTCTGGGGAGACGATACCGTACTATTAGGTTGTGTTTGGCGGTTTGCAACTCAAAGCGCTGAATGCAGTGGAGTTTAGGTGAAGCGCGGGCACACGGGGGACATTGAACGCTGGGGAAGGTATCGGAAGAGACTAAAGAGAGTGCGGGACTGGCGGTGGATTAGGGGGGGCAATCAACCAGGCTTGCAGCAAATAGTGGGTGTAGCGCGAGTGGTGGGTAGGAGAAGTGAGGAGCAAGGTTTGGGATAAAGCCAAGGTTTGTGGAAAAACGACTAGATTTCTGGTCCAACATCCTTCCTTTACACTGTGCTAAAATTGTCCAAACGCGGCGCCAAGTGCGTTCGTGGGTGAGAGGGGCCATAGAAAGGGGTAGAGGTTTACACAATAGCACAGTTGGATCTAGAACGTCAGGCACCGTATCCAATACGTTCATATTTGCGTTTGGAACAGTCATTTAAATCCCCACCACGTACATTAGACTAGGTACTGTATGTACCCTCTCTAAGGCTTGTAACTTGGGATGTGTAAGTAAGTGTAAGTGTAAGTGAACGCAAGTCGAATTCGGTACTTTTTCAATCCCTACCACGTGAATTTTATTTCTCTTGATACCTAAGTTAGGCATTCATCTATCTAGGACTGCAGTATAGAGATAGAGAGTCAACAGTTAGTCTACAGGTACTACTTATCGTTTCGATTAGGCATCGAGGTTCAATTGTGTCCTAAAATTAGTCCATAGTTACAAAGAATGTGTATTTCGCAATACCACAAAACTAGTCCTATTTAGATTCGTAGGAAGGAGTTATATTTCTAGCAAACCATCAATGTGTTTTCCTTTACACTATCACTGGTTGTGCATTGACTGCTCCATCAGTCGGGCTGTCCTTCAGCCACCACCGCCCGTGGAAGGATCGGCGCAGCCACATGAGGTGCGCCACAGCAGAGCACTGGCTGCCTGCTTCTGACGTCTTTCAAAAATAAATCCATCTCCTCTGGCTTCACATTTGCTGCATGTGAATTTACAGTTCATCAACAAAACAACCCGCCGAAAATGTCAGAACAAAACAAACCAGCGGCGCCGCGAATAGCAATCAAATTCGGTGCCCCATCGAACAACAATAATTCAAAGAAACTCTCAAGGCCGAATCCGCAGTCGGCACTAGGAAAGAGACCGCGACCACACGCTCTAGGAGGAGGATCGGATTCCGAAGACGACCAGGATGACCACCGTGGGCGACATGAAAAGATCACTGGCTTCGGCGCGGAGGGTGCAGAAACAGAGCGCAAAGTGAAGGACCCAAGGACAGAGAAAAAAGACTACGTGATCGCTCGGCAAGCCAATCGCGACTGGAGATCAGAGGCCAAAGCGCAGAGAAAGGGCAAGAACATACTTCCTGAGGAGGCCAGGGCTCAGCAAGACGGAACAATAGTCGAAACAGAGCCCGCAGACCAGGATAAGGGTCTGAAATGGGGTCTTACGATCAAGGAGAAGACCGAGGACGATGAAAGGGACGTCGATCAAGATCCTAGCGACAAAGCAGCCCCCAGCCAGGACGAAAACGATAAGAAGACACCCCCCAAACGATCAGCAGACGATGAAGCCATAGACGCGCTATTAGGGAAGAAGGAGGAAGAAGAAAAGATTATCCATCCTACCGAAGAGGACGCCTACCAACGCGACATTCAAGAAGCGGGCGAGGCATCTACTCTCGACGACTATGAAGCCATGCCTGTGGAAGAATTCGGCGCAGCTCTCCTACGAGGTATGGGCTGGGATGGAAAACCTCGAGGCACAGTAAAAGAAGTCAAGCGACGTCCCAATCGGCTCGGACTTGGTGCTAAGGAGCTCAAAGGGGAAGAGGACCTAGGCGGATGGAATCAAAATGGAAAAAAGAACAGGCGGCCGCGCTTAGACGAGTACCGCCGAGAGGAGAGTAAACGAAAGGAGGGTCGTCGACATGAGGACAGCTACAAACGCGAGCGGGAGAGGGAAAGGGACCGAGACAGTAGGCATGGACATCGTGACCGTGACCGTGACCGAGATCGTGATCGAGACCGCGATAGGAACAGAGACTACGACCGACATCGAAGTCATCGAGACCGTGATCGGGACCATGATCGACGACGTTGAGGTAATGAATTCAGCATTCCAATATTAATCCATCTTATCGGCTCAACAAAGCGGCGCAATTATATTTTTTTTTTCAGAGGAAGCTATAGCTTTTGCTATTAGCAAACATCCATTGGGGCACCTCACATCATAGACTAGACACTTACAAAACACAAATTTCGGTCTAAACGTGCAGAAAGGCTGTTGATTTGGGTATTATATATTCTTTTCTTTATCAAAACTTACACTACAATTACAGCCTAGACCGCATGACCGGGGTATACGTATATTATATTCCTTCAAAACCATAACAACCCAACGCCATACACTCCCTCATGAGCAAAGATTCTACCTTGCTGGCACGGTTGATCTATCCGTCCCAGAAGGAACTCCCCCTTCAGCTCCACCTTCATTTATTTTGCCGTCAGCATCAGCCAGCGATGCGAGGCGTTTCTTCTCTCCATATCTCTTTGTCAAATTTAACGATCTTCGAATCGACATGCTTCGATCCCGGCCAGGCTTTCCTTCACCACGACCACGGTCTCGATCAGGATCTAGCACATCCTCAAGGTCCTTTCCTTGCTTAAGCGCTTCCAAAGACCTTTTTGCAGTATCCACGTCATCGAACATGACCTCAGTATCAAGAAGAACCCGGTCGATTTGCCCTGCGATACCACGCTGCTTCTCCAACTCCTGGAGTTTTTCTCTTAGCTCCCTCATGACGTGCCACCCGCCCATTATCTCCTTTTCTAGTTGTTTCTGGCGATCTTCTGGGAGTGCTTTGTACTCTCTTTGCCCTTGAGCAATACGAGCCCGGCGGATGTACTTCTGGGGCGTCTTGGATCGTTCGGCTTGCTTCACGACACCTTTGAGCGTGTAACCAATTGGTCCAACAACAGCAGACAGGTTCTTGAGCACTAGTCCTGTCAAGCCCATGCCTGTACCCTTGACAAAACCAATTGGCCCATTCTCTTTTGCTCCGCGGATCGGAAGTCGAACGACTCCTGTGAAACCATCGTAGACCCCATAAGCAAACTCATGCCCAGCCGCTCGGAGGCCAGAATGGAAGCCAGTCACTCGAATGGGACGTCGCACCGTATTGTCGCCATAAAGTCGAGGGGCATTGTGGAATCCCTGTGCCAGGGCCATCGACAGGTCCACTGGCGCCTTGGCGATAGCTGTAGCTGTCCTTTCAACACCACTTGCAATATCTCCAACGTACTGTCCGCTTTCTTCCTCGGCTGTCGTCTCGCTGTGTAGCGAAGCACCGTCTGCTGTCTCGTTTCGCGGTGCTTCTTTGTTGCTCTTCCTGGGTTTCTTTGACCTTTTTACGCTCTTCCTTTTTCTGATCGATTTTGTCCTTTTTGCCCAGTGGTAAGGAACGCTAGCAACGCCATGGAATGCTTCACCAACTGTGCCAGCTATGGAACCAGCAATTCCAGTGACAGGCTCTCCGGGACCTTCGAAATCATTCCATTCCATATGTCTGAGGAGTCTCAAGCGCTTCCAGGTCAGCAACCCATTATCAACAAGGATGTCAGCAGCCAAGGCACCAAGTTTAATATTGGTTCCTTTAACCTCCCAGACAGCTACACGATCTTTGAGGATGGAGCATCGCAGAATGCTGGGAGACTTGAGGTTTAACTGCCGGTGAAACTCCTTGACAGCATTTTCAGCACCGTCGCCCTCTTCTGCAATTCGCTTGGCAATTTTTTCGGCAGCTTGTCTTGCCTTGTCTGAGAGACAATACTCAATGCCTTCTGCAAGTTTCTCGGCGTCCAAATGCTTGTAGGGAACTGGCTCAGGGCCGACGTCTGCACTGCTCACCATCTTGCCCCAGAAGTTCTGGTCACCAAAGAAGGGAACGATCATTGTTGGCTTTCCGCACTTCAGCGCGATGGCTGTTGTGCCCGCACCTCCATGAATAACACAGGCTTTTACTCTTGGGAAAAGCCAGTCGTGAGGGGTGTTGTCGAGCATGAAGATATTGTCGGGGACGTCATCTCCTCCAAGCCCACCCCAGCCCTTCGACACCAAGGCACGAACCCCTGCCAGCTCAACGGCCTTGAAAATCATTTGGGTGAACTTGTCAGCATCATCAACAACGATGGAGCCGAATCCAATGTAAATAGGGGTGTCTCCGGCCGCTATGAAGTCTTCCAATTCCTTAGGTGGCTTAAAGGTCGAAGCCAAGTCAAGGAACACGAAGCCAGCTACGTCGATCTCACTTCCCCAGTCCTGTGGCTTGGGTACAAGGCCCGGTGACCACAGATATGTGAAGGGTACATGGAGACGGTAAGTCGCACCTGGCGCCCAAAGAGTTGATACCGGATCCAGGGCTAATGTCTTGACACGAAATTCGTTAACCAGATCTCCCAAGCCTTGCCATACCATCATCTCCACCAAGGGGTAAGAGATGAAGTTCGTATATCCTGGATCCACATTGGAATTTTTGATGCTCGCCAAGGGATGTGGAAACGCTTGTGTTGGTGTGTAAGGAAATGTAAACATCAAATGAACAGGGATTCCAAGCGCTTCAGCACAGTGAATATGTGCGAAACTTGGCGGGTTGGCGATGATGACGTCGGCGACAAAAGGATCCTTTTCACCCATCATCTTTAGGTTTTGACGGTCCGACTCATCGTCTGTGGCATTGATGCATGCACGCCAGAAACCATCAAACATAGTGGCCATGGCAGCTCGTCGTCGACCAATATCTCCAGCCTTGAATGTCTCAAGGGTCGGGATCAGACCAGGATTCTTAACCATGAAGGCCATAAGCTCTGATGGATCGCCTCCAACAGAAAAGAACTCAAGCCCCGAATCCTTTTCCACAAATTCACGAAACGCCGGGTGTGTAGCGATGCGTACACGATGTCCGTAATCTTCCTTGAGAACCTTGCCGATTTTCAGGAATGGTTGAGCATCTCCCCGCGAACCAATAACCATAATAACGATGTTGAGGCGCGTCTGAGGCCTTGAATCTGCCACAGCTGTCGAAGAGGAGGACCGGCGTGGGCTCTCTGGGATCGTCAAGTTCGCTGGTTTCTCGGCTTGGTCCACCCTTGGTGGTGTCACTTTGTTGACAGCCGCACCCAGAGCTTTGCTTAGGTACCCGGTGCCTGCCGTTTCATTGACAGTTATGCGTAGGCGGCCATCCTTCTTGACCTTACCAGATGTTTGGTAATTCTGGTTGCCAACGCTGAAGTGGCCATATCTATCCTCGTCAGGATCTTTACGTGATGCCTTGTCTTTCTTCCGGTCTGCATCACTCGTTGATTCTTGCTGGCTAGTCCGTCGTTGCTCCTCATCGGACGATGATGATGAACTTCTTCTGGAGTTGAGTCCTGTGTTGTCTGGCCCTTCCCAAATTGCTTTATTCAGATACGAGGTACCAGCCCTGGCTGGACCAGGTCGAAAGTATGAGTGACGATGATGATCGCGCCTAGGCTGCTCGGTTTGCCATGTTTTGGTTGGCTTGGGTCGGTCCTTGCGAGCTGGTGTCTTTTTTGGCGATACTTGCCCAGGTGCTTCTGGGATGGTCACAGGTTGCGAATGAGCTCGTGCTTGTTGATCGTCTTTGTCTCTGGCAGCGTCGGGGGTAACAACGTCTTTAGGACTTCTCGGCGTTAATGGACTCTCGGGCGACAGGATCGGACGTGGAATTGGGGCGGGAAAGGCGAGACCTCCATGGTCGTCTGTAATTACTGTTGTGGGTTGTTGTTCATCTTCATTGTTATACTGCTGTGACACCTCGAGCTTGAGCTTATTTGAGTCTTCTGGCTGAGAATCCATGGCAGCGTTACTGCGACTTCTCTGCAGGAATGGGAGTGTTTGATGTCTTTCTCTCGGGAGATGTATGGGTAGAGGAAACCCAGAAACGTTCAGGTAATTCGGTTTGTAGTGACTAGTTATCGTGTCACTGTCGCGTACGCCACTTGTTCAGTCGCACCTTGGCAATATGGCTGCTTGGCAAATATTGTTGCTTGTCACATATATTGCACCATGCTGTACTCCGTAGTGAACTAGGTAATATAGATATAAAGAAAAGGAAGAGTCTGCGATCAGGATTAGGGCCATCTAAAGGTTCCTCCCTCCTAACATTGACGAACAAATCGGGCAGGCGTCACAAGGCCACTTCTCTGCTGGTCCCGGCAATGTTCTTTCCTAATTTCATTTCTGGTTCAAAGATACAATGATGTCACTTGCCGTCTGTTCCACTGCGGAACCCTTGGCGTTCGGCGTTCTAGCCTCCTTTTGCTCTGCAAGGCTAAATTAATGGGCCGCTGTGAGGTCTCATTCAGTGCAAGGAACAGGCGAGAATCGTCGATGATGGACCGCTAACTTACACACCCAGACACCCAGACAACTCGGGATGGATGCCGGTTTCAAAGGACTGCAGCCATGCATTGATTTGTTGTCAAGCCAGACTTTCTGATTATCATGCTTCACAGTGCAGAGCTTTGTCATCTCGTGATGGCTTCTTCCATCGGTATCAATGAGGTACAGTCACCTGTTAATGTTTGACAAAATAAACATTCATTGGATGTCATGACGTAGCTGTTTTCTTCTGAAGTCAATGCGCTGGCGGATCACCAAACTACTGGCGTACAATGATGAATTATTATGACCTGTCCGTCTACGCTGCCGCCCGCTTTGAACTCACTATGTAGTAGTGAGTATTGGGATATGTGCCTAACGACGACCGGTCTCATGAGCTACCAATTGACTACCGTCATACAACTAATACAACTTACACAACAATTATCGCTTGACTTGACCTTGCTTGGCGGTAGACTGTTGTGTTATCTTGGCTGGGAGGTGACAGAAAAGCTGACATTTGACTGCGAGTCAACAAAAAAACAAGTGGCATAGGAATGTAAGCCAACATGGCATAAACCGACTTGCTAATTTCGTCTCTCGTTCTCACTAGCCAAGTTTTCTGATCTCCAACCCCCTGGTACTTGAATCGGGTTTTGCCATCAAGTGCGGACTCATTGCTCCGGGCATGAAACAGCCATCCACCCTGTACCAGTTCATCCAAAAACACATCTTGCTCAAGGTCTGACTGATTGATACGTCCTGTAATGTATTTCAGTATGTCATAATATATTCCTTCAAAATGCACTTTGGGCTTCATATTTTTAATGTCACTACTCTTTTTCCAAGATGATTG
Source organism: Fusarium transvaalense (assembly GCA_013623685.1). NCBI lineage: Eukaryota > Fungi > Ascomycota > Sordariomycetes > Hypocreales > Nectriaceae > Fusarium > Fusarium transvaalense. Next base: position 61,865 of record JABFFG010000005.1, read on the forward strand.
TGTATTGATTGTCATATTCCTGCAAGAAAAGAAACACACATAATTCACGTGTATGTGGTTCTGCTTTACTTCGAAAACCCACTGGGAACTTTTACTATCACAAGGAAAGCTCATTTTAGAGTGAACCAGTGAAAGACCAAGAGCTTGTATCATAGGCATATATATCTTTTCCCAATCGATAACTCTCATGGCCATGGTAACTAAACAAGCATTACAAAATGCCACCCATATACAATTGCTTTATTGTACCAGATCTTAACTCAGCTGCAACGCTCTTGTAATTCTTACTCATACACTCTAGTGCAGCGGAGCGCGCTCAAGGGTATCCGTCAAAATGCCCAGCTGCATTAACACCTCGTCTTCCTGGCCTTGTCCATCGATCTCCTTCTTGTCTAGTGCCTCCCTCAATCGCTTGGCAGCAGCGAGTAAAGGGTTCACGTATCGATGCTCTACCGCTGCAGCCATACCTGCAGGAGCCAAACTTTTGTAGTCTTGACCACCAAACAAGAAGAGAGAGAAATTCGCGACCTGAAGATGGAAGGGTGCGTTCTGCACCCAGAACTCCCATAGTGCCTCTAAGTCTGTCTCAGCAAGATACTCGAGATCCTGGAACAATGTGTACTGAAGCGTATCCAAACAGTCAGGATCGGTAAACCGTCCCTTTGAACCAGTCTTATGGGCGGTGATAATTTCTTCTCGTAGCCATGTCACTGCACATGCTTGTAGAGACGAAAACATGCAGTTTTCCAGCAAGTCCTCCAGAATATTTAATCTGTCCTCTTCGTCGGGGTCTTCATGAAGTATATGACCCGCCAACACAGTAGCTGCATTTCGTACTCGCAAAGATGGATGGAATACAGAAATGAGGGTTAAGAGATGATGATATGACATAAATGTTGCTTCCTTGTCATCGGCCGCATTAGGTCCAACGATTCGCTTTTGGTCATGGAGCCAAAGTGCAATAACAACTAATGCCTCGACGGTGCCGGGGTTGCTCTCGATCTGTGTCTGCGGTTCATCACCGAGGAACCTCTTCAATAGGTTATGGTGCTCGGGAAAGATATTGGCATTGGGCTGTTCATAATTGGCGTCAAAAATGTCTGATGCGAACATGCGATAAGCTGTAAGGCAAAGGAACCCGCCAGATGACAGTTTGATAGCTTCGGGATTCTTGGGGTCGGGTTCGACAGACAATGGATTCGCAGCAAATGGCGACTTCAAGACCTTCTTGACTTCATCAGAAGGCAATTTCGCCAAGCCCAAGTCGCGGGCAACAGCCTGAAGATGTTAGTAACAAATTTTCACCATGATATGTCGATTACTTACAACTAACTGTCCAACCAAGGCGTCCCTGGCTTGGAGCTCATCTACTTGCTTGAATGCCTGCAACATAGTTGGCTTCCCCGGTACGATCCTCTCCGGATTCAAATATTCCAAATGTCTTGCTGCCCATTCCAAACTGTTTGAGTTGACATAGGCCTCGAGAATGCTTGTTACGAATGACTGCAAGAGTCGCGACACTAGCTCGGACTCGCCCTCGCCTGCCTGACCTGCATGCGCCTCGGGATCGGGAGCACTCTTGGACATGTCACTCCCCTGGAACGCTGTTTCTAGCTTGGTGCTAGATTGCCGCGTAGGCAGCGGTGGCCGCTTTCTCCCAGAGAGAGACCGTACGAGATCGATGACCGCTGCTGTCGTCTCGGCACCTTGGGGATTGTACGCTCGGTAAACTGTTTGTAGTGTGGTATGAAGGTATCGTGACGGCGCCTTGACCTGCAGTCTTTGGTGGAGGATGCCTAGCATACCAACTAGAGTGATAAATTTTGCGCTTGCTGAGGCATCGCCAGCCTCGGATGATTCTGCGTTGGAGTCGAGAACTTCGATAACCTTGAGGATAACCTCGCGAGGGTTTCCTAGGCGGGCAATGGTCTCGAGACAGTCCTCACTGCCAGGGACAGAGATTAGCATCTCCACGAGATCCCAGCCAATTTCGTTCGTGAGCTTAGCATCTTCGAGGATTTCCTGGAGAGTTGGAAGAACTTCGGGGGAGAGGTTCGTTTCGACGACGGTGAGGTATGTAAATGTATCTGTCGTGGGGGGACGAGCCTCCTTGAGTCTCTGGATAGCCTCTTCGGTAGACACCATGGTTCTGTATGTATAATCTCTGAATTGTCTTCCTTTCCCTCTCGGTTATGTGAATGACCCGTTGTCTGTCTCTCGCGAACTAGCTCGATTAAAACGGTGCGAGATGATCTTCGAGGTATCGGTAGTTGAGGAGGGGTCGATCGTTCGGCTCGTGACAGGCCTTAGCGTAGGTATTTAGCGAGGAAGCGAGTGTTTTTCTAAAGCGCAAAAGAAAACACAACAGCAGAGGTAACAAAGGGGAAGATAGCTAAGGTGAGGGTTGATAAGCCCCTGATCGGCAAGTATTTTTGTGGTCTCTGGTAGATGAGATGAAGGAGCATGTCACAGCATGAAAAGAGCGAAACGTGCCGATGAAGGATGACGAGGAGCTTTTAGTGGAGACCTTGCTTCTTAGCGCGGGACAGTTTCGTCATCACGCTTGCAGCCATGAGCTTGTTTTCCTTCCCTTCAAATTGGAGGCCAGACAGAGATGGCTTCCATGTGCCATAGAGTTCAGCAATTCTTTATCTCTAGGGAGGCACCCATGGTTTCGCAAATAGTAAACCTCGAAATTGCTCTTCTTTCTAAAGCCGTTGAAGAACACGGACCTCGCTATTATGCATTGAATACAAAATCCCATAACCATTGTACACCAAACAGTAGCCCCAAACTATTCTTAGGTAGTGAGGCTGCTGATGTGCTACAGGGGTTAATAACCTTCGATCGCCAAGCCAACTCCCGTCCATCATCGTTGGAGCTAAGCTTCAATTCGAGATGTCAGCACCTTAACGACATTAAAGTCAGGAATTACTTTTACAAATGAGCTGTGGAATAGAGGCATGGAATGATTGGGTAAAACAAAACGCCTACGCTTTTGGTGATACAAGTACAGCAAACCCCAGACCTTGTGATTTTCTTTTAAAACGCCCCCCCCAAACCTGTCGTTAAAACCCCATCCCGCAACCCAACACCGTTTCCAGATGCAATTCGACATGTCCGCCATGTCAACGTCAGAAGACATGATACATAGTCACATGAATGATACAAAAGAGATTATACACGTCAGCCGTTGCCGACTGACCAGAGCAGTAGTCGTTTATATCCTCCAGGTTGGCCTGGAACCCTTGTTCGAGTACCTTCCCAAACCCAACTTGTTGTTTCTGTTCGCATACGAGTTTTGATTCTCCTTCATAGACTCTGTCAGTATAAAGGGTTCATCCATGGGCATAAGCTGTGGATAAGCCCTGTATGGCAATACGCTTTGCAATTCTTTCTGGCTTAGCGGCCTGTCCTTCTTCGGCATCGCCGCTAGCCTCTCTTTCTGTAATTTATAGATGATGTCCATAAGCTCTTTATCGTCGCTGACGATTTGGGCTTTGAGGAAAGGAATCGTCTGCTGAGACGACTGCTGGATGTCCTGCATGACGGGTACGCGCGGAATGTATTCGATATGATCCAGCTTGGGGGCGTATCTGGCGTCTGGGACGATATCAGGGTCCAGTCTAGCAGCGTTACCCTTCTCCAAAAGGGCGTTGATATCAATGCTCTCTCCCGGTGGGATAGGGGTCTGGTGGCTTGGAGTAATGCACTCCATGTCCACTTCCTTGCGGAGTACGTGGTCGATATCCACGGCAGAAAAGTAAGCGCAAGACTGAGGAAGATCGTCGATGCCAACCTGTTGGGAGAACATAGCCCGTGTCCAGACGTTGGCGATCTGTAGAGCAAGTGCTGTACGATATTTGTCCTTTTCATGAACCAAGTATCGAATTTCGTCATGAACTGTAAGAGCCACTCGAGCATCGATGTTAAAGCGACGGATTAAATAATCCATGGCGACAATGAGCAGATGAAGGTAGTCGACGCCAGAAGATTGGATAGCCCAATTAATTCTTGATGTCAAAAAACCACCTTTGCTGATGTATCGTCCCATAAGCGCTTCAGTAATTCCAGCTCCCAATACTGGCGTTTTTGCTTTGTCTTGCTCGGCAAATTCCTCCAGCTTGTTGAAGACAAATGACTCGGTACCACCTCTCCAGAAGGGACGTTTATAAAGTAACTTGCGGTTGGTCTTTGTACCCTTGGTATTCGCGTAGAGTTTTGATGCCGTCTCCATGGTCTGCTTTTCGGAGAGGTTCGGGTTGAATTGTCGCAACAAGGTCGCTGCGAACTTGAGACCAGCGCCGTAGATTCGCCCGTAGTTGAAGATTTTGGCATTGTTCCTGGTGATACCCAGGATAGATGCCGTCCGCGAATGGAGATCCGTGCCAGCAGACTTTGTGCCCTCCAGTGTCATGAACCCGACAGCATTTCCACCATGAAGCTTAAACGTTGCATCGCCAACAAGACTGGCAATCCAAAGCTCCTCCGAGTCAACATCCGCGCCCACAAAGCAATAATCCTTGGGCGCCTTGACCATTGCCTTGAGTTCAGAGCCGACGCGATTCTTCTTGGCATTACTGGCTGTGAGCCAGGTGTTCTCGACTGCTCTGCGAGTTATGGTGCCCATTGGAATGATTTGTGGCAAAATAAAACCAGGGTTATTCTGTTTTGGCCTGCCACGGGTTCTGTTTTGATTTTTTTTAATGTCTTTGTCATAGACAACCATTTGAGACTTAATGCGATCTCGTGCACTTATCCAGTAGGAACAAGACGCATTCATTTCCAGCGCTTCCTTCGCATATGTGTACTCAGAGGACAACATGCCACTCTCGAAATAGGACAAGTATCCCTTGGCCATTGGGTTGGTACACCGCGCTGTTGGGCCATCTTTATGAGGGAGCTTAAAGTAGGAATGGGCATGATCGTCACGTAGCTTGATTTCCGACTCATCAAACTTGCACTCGACCGCTAGCTTGGCTGTGTACTTGGTGGCTTCCGCTCGAGGTACGCGAAATGTCCAACCGTATTTGTCGGACCAGAATAGTGGATAACCATCCCAGGACATCTTCAACAGTAAAGGCGCGACTCGAGTTCGGACGGTAATGTTGATGGGCGAATCATTACTTTGGAAGAGGTCCTTGTACCACTTGGGCATGCCCGGCTTCTTCTGCCTGGCTACAGGCCTTGGGGGGTCATCCTTAAGCTTGCCCTTGGCCATCTTGATTTCTTGGCCCGACCAGTCAAGTTGTTGCATCCAAGGATCATTTTCGTATACCTCAGGGTTATCCTTGATCTTCAATGCATTTTCAGTCAGACCAACAAGGCGTTCCTGAACCGCATCGGAGAGTTTGTGGTAGGTAGCCTCAGCATTTTTAATGTACGCGTCCCACGAGTCATCAACTGGAAGAATGACCGAGGAGAGGTGCCGAAGAGCTGCGAAGCTGACAGGGTGTGGGCAGGTTGAGAGGAAGTTAGGGAAAACGATCTGGTAGATGCGGTGGGTGATCGAGACGTCAGCGGCACAATATGTCAAGAGCTCATCCAACTTTGCCAAGATTCCTTCGCGATCTAGCTCACCAAAGTCATCTCGAATTGCCTTGTCGATAGAAACATTAAGGTGGAATTTAGCAACATCCCTCAAAGAGTTGACAGAGCTTCGTTCGACCCAAAGATCTTCTTCGTCATGTATTCCTGGTGTGCTCAGCATCGTCGCCAGGTTGTGGTCCGTACTCCCGTTCGCGTATTGCTCCCGCAGTTCCCGATTCTTTTTATGCTTCATCCAAGTAGGTCGTTGTTGAGAGCACATCCCATTCACAGCTACATGTAACGACATGGTGTCGAGAAAGGCATTCCGGGTTTGTTTCATGCTGTACTCTTCCAAAACCCGCGCTCGGTCGAAGCCAACATTATGCCCGACGATAATTCGATCTTTGGTAGGATCGCCCAAAGGAATCAACTGTCGATCATTTTCGGTCTCTCCCAATAGCCAAGGCGACAACCATGCGTACCAAGCTGTCGGACTCGATGCGCAAGCCATGACAGCGAACGGGCTTACTTTCCACATGACTTCTGTGTCAAACGACAGCATCTCTTCTTCAGGTGCATCAACCTTCTCGGTCTCCCCAGTAGGATAATATTTCGTCCAGCCACTCTGGTGTATCCATTGTCGGGGTTTCGGAGGTGGATTGGCGCGAGCGAATTGCTTCGCATATGTGAGAAAGGGTTCCGCGGCATCCATACCGAGCTTGTGAAAGTGCTCGTCAAGCGTGCGCCCTTGCAGCGGAGGAATATCAAAAGCGATAGGGTCGGATTTGTCGGTGTTTTTCCCAAGCAGGTCATGACGCTGCAAGTGATCCTTGGAGAGCTCAACGAGCTCTTGCGGTGGAGGTTTTACACCATCAGGAAATATTTGTTCGAATACATGGGAGCTGAGCTGCTGGACGCCTATATCGTTATATCGGGCTTCGGAGGGTACTGCAGCAAAGTTAGTAGCTGGAAACGTGCGCAAACGAATGAAGTGGCACTACAAGCAAGGGTGTTTTTCGGCTTTGATTTGGCATTGTCAGCGACAGCAGCCAGCCATCGCATTTGAGTGCGCAAGGCATGACGACGAAAACCCTGGTGTCGAGCGATGCGAGAGAAGCTGGCTGTCGAACCGCGAAATGGAGAAACAGCAGCTGGGACAAACATCATTAAATGCGTCGCAGTAGCATCCCGGCTCCTGATGTTTATTATCGCCAATGGCGCTGGCGATGTATCGGCCGAATATTACTTTTGTTGAAGTCGTGGATTGATAAGAGCAGCTTGACGAATGCAAGCCTGGTCAGGATGGATGATGAATTTGGCATTTCATCCATCCACCTTGACTAAATTAGCAAATCCCTGCTCATTTAAGTGGATGACGCCGTCCATTCTCAGCGGGTCCCTTGCCATCTGCGTAGGAGTGGAGATGGAAGGGTCTAAAATGGAGGGGCAATTGGAACCGATGTAGGGCTTTTAAACCTTCAAGAAACGAGCTCCATGGGCTCTCTATGGATGGATAGAGGAGACATCATGATATTTTACGTCTATAGGAAAGAGGGGATAATACTCGTATGACTAACCTGTCATATACACCTATCTCATCAATATATTTGTACCATGCGCAATGCAACTGTCAAGCTCTTTATGTTATGTCCGAGTAGGTTGTGGTGTAAGCCAAAGATTGAACTTGATTGATAGAGTGGATAAATAAGGTCGGACTCTGAGAATATGGTTGAGCAAACATGGATCTTTAGACAGCCCTCTTCACTCTAGTTCTTGTTAAAGTGATATACCCTAGTCTTCTCATTCGTTCATGTTATGCTCCCTATGCGCCCAGCAGTTAGAGAGCAAGCATTGAGGCCAAATCTAGGATCTTTTCAGGATAACCGACAGCATACAGAATAGCATTAAGCTGTTTCTCAGTGTCTCAAGTATTTGAATTGACTATGTATCCCTCGGTTACATATACCAGCACGCGAAGCTGTCACTAAACTGGCCAATATGCAGGACCTACTATGCAAGCACCCGAACAATTGTTGAGTGAACGGCGTAAACATAAAAACAGCCTCCGTTTTTCTTACTATGGATGATGACATAACCAGGGAAAATGCAATCAACTTTCTATTACACCTCAACGCTGAATTTAGTAAAACAAATGTATCGGTTGAGGTTGATTTTATTCGAGTCGAGTTGAGGTACTGTGAAAGTTTCAAGCGCCAAGTGTATAATACATAAGAATTTAGATATCCGTGATTTGATAGGTATTAGTAGTTTTGGGAAAGATTTGAAAGACTGCCGCATTGGCACAAAAAAAGAGGCCAAATAAGACGAGGAGGGACTGGGATGAAGGCTTGGAACAGTTTTGCGGCCATAGACGTTCCTCCATGGCAACAAAAGGCTTGCTGTATGAACGTACCGTCGCGGTACAGCCGAGACTTGCCTCAGCTTGTGGCCAGAGAGTGTCAGTTATGGATGGCATGGATGGCTGGTCTGTCTGGTCTGGTCATCCCCCTCCATCCAGACTCGGCTTTTGGGTAACTTAAAAGTTGCTGGTTTCCTCCCCATAGGTTAGTACTTTCTTGACCATTACAACAACAATCTTTGGCCCAGTCCACCCGCCAGGATAATGCTTCCTCAAACCCATACAAAGAGCTCACATTTCCCTTGTTAACGAAAGCAGACATCTTAGCCTTTGTCTCTCTGCCTTTGTTTCATCCGCCGTCCCATTAATATCCACACCCTTGCCTCATCCGATCCGGCCCAGCCCAGTCCAGTCCAGCAAAGCAACGGCCCGCCTACTTTAGCAGCAAGTCAAGTTCAAGTCATTTGCACAGTCAAAAAAAACAGTTAATCAGTGGTTTTAAAGTGCCCAGGCCTTATTAGTAAATTCTCCACGGCTTGCACCTTTTCTTTTCTTCCCCGTGACGTCCTTCAATTCGACCCAACAATGGAGCAAGGGTTCTTGTATATGGATCTCACTTTCTCTCATCTGTTGCAAGGTTAGAAACTCTTTATATTTCTCTCTCTTCCTTCCCTTTTGTTTGATCCGCTTACCTCCCTGCTCTGCTCACTTGCTTCTGGCCCGCCATTCTGAGGCCTCTCCTGCCCTGCAGTTGAACTTAATTTCAAAGACCTTACGCGTTTCTTCATTGTTGGTAGCAGCTCCTAACGCTCGTTTGTAAACGATTGAACTAGACAACCCAGACTTGGACTTGTTTTGGAACTCAGAAGGCGCTTTCTACGCTCCTCCTATTGCAATCTCCATGTCCACCAGGATCATTACGTCTCCAGGTCTAGCTGGAACTGGAGCTGGATCTTCACGTTCGCGCTCGCAGAGGCCAATCGACTTTGAGATTGATGGGATTGAAGGTCAAGAGGGTGCTGACAGTGGCAGTGGCACTGAAGGAGGTGGTGGTGCTGGCAGCCAACACAACCAAATTCGCCCGACAACATCATCTTTCTCGCTTCCTTTGCCACCCTTGACTACCAACACTCGTCGCACTTATCGGAGCTCAAGTCCGACTACAACAACACAACAGCCGAGACCTTCCCATTCTCCTCCTCCTGCTCTACCTCTCCCAGATATTCAAACGCCGCCTCCGAGAAGGGCATCGAACTTGCCTTCGTCAAACGTTGAGTTGCCACCAATTAATATTCGGGAGAGCGAGCATCTGGGGCAATACAATCGAAACCGCGACCTGGAGAATTTATTGCTTTCTGCCAATCTTGAGGAACCTTATCTCGCCGATTTTGTCGGTGACTTCTCTTCACCGTCAACTTATCCGTCATTCACGAACACAGATTCACAGCCTAGTGAAGCTCTAACCCAGGGAGTGAGCCAAACTTCAGCGCTTCAGGCTTCCATTTCCGCGCCGCATCGTGCATCTGCCAACAGTGCCACTACCGCCCCACGCGACCCCTCTGCCGCTCACCATTGCATCTCTAATTTCTTGGGTCCCGAACGTAGCACGACTCAACTCTCTTCTTCCACCAACGCAGCTGGCGAATCTCAATCAACTTTGCCTATCTTCGACTCCTTCGACGAAAACGATATTCTCTTCGACAGCCCCGCCAGCTCCTTCTCCGACGCCATGCCTCCTGCTCTCCGACGGAGCACCACAGCTGCGGCTCCCCGGACCGGCTTTGCGCAAGCGACCAAACGGCGACGAACATCTACTGCGGCTACGAATGGGAACACGATATCCACGAGACCGTCGTCGAGACAGAAGAGGAGCTCGGCACCAAAAAAAGAAATGGACGTCGAAGAACTATTTGGCTCGAGCCCCCCTCCTCACGCTTTCATCGATCTTGAAACCAACGAAGATTACGATACCGTCGACTTGACCGAAACGAACGAAATCCCTGACGACATCAAGAAGCCAGAAAAGGATGACCGCATCAAACTTGCTGCCTTCCAGTGTGTCATCTGTATGGATGACTGCACTAATTTGACAGTAACACATTGTGGTAAGTTCATTTACGAGTGCCTCTATTTACGTCTGGCGCTATATAGCAATTCTCTGACACGTCCATTTCCAGGCCATCTTTATTGCGCTTCATGTTTGCATCAATCCCTTAGCGTAGACGCCACCAAAGGGAAGTGTCCCATGTGCCGGCAGAAGCTTGACATGAAGCCAAGGGAAAGTTATAACACCAAGACCAAAGGGTATTGGCCTCTCGAATTGAAGCTTATGACTGCCACGCGCAAAGGAAAACGCAAAGCCAACACGTTATCCTAATACGCCTGCATCGGAAACTCGTGGGCGATTCTGGTTTTAACGTCAGGGGCTCGACCAATTTGGCCTCTTGATTCAGAGTTTAACGGCCTACTCTGATTCATCTATCTTATCTCTTATACCAGGCTGAATATTATGGCATACGAAACTCAATGCGAGTAAAAGTGCCTCTCTTCTCTTTTTCATTAGCATAACGGAAGGCGGATTACTTTGGGGCGTCAGACCAAGATACCCAGCATTTACATGGATAAGGAGAACACCGGACACATTGATTTAACGTGCGAGCGCGGCTTTTGCGTCGTTCAGGAAATGGCGCTTTGGGAGTACATGGAGGAGGGGATACTTGTCATGCCGCGACCGAGGAAAGCACAAATGTATGGACAAAAGCATCAGTCGTACCACTTACTACTTCGCCAGAAAGGCTCGTGGCGCATAGACTTTAGATAAATTCACGATTCGCTTTCTCTTGGACCTGTCACATAACACCAAGACTGTTCCTACGACGGAAAGATGAAATAGAAGAACAAGGGTGAAGGACGAGCTATAGTCAGGGCAGTAGAGTCTTGTCGTCACAACGCTCAAGAACCCGATCTACCTTTCTCACGGGCCTCGTGCTGTGGGTTGCGAATCATTATTGTACAACTTTTAAAATCATAAATTGGATGCGACAACCACCAAGAGCTTTATGACCTTCAGTAAACAGATTGATATGTTATCAAACGATCTTCTTTTTGTCGTGTCTGCCAATGTGACTGGTCATTGATTTATTTCACTTGCACTAACTAAACCACATACTCAATATTATCCATTCCTTCCTGCCAACGCCACGTAACTCTGCAACTTGTATCCCATCTTGATAGACTACAGATAAGACCTCCTCTAGTGGAAAAGCCCATGGCTCTGCTGAGTAGGCTCAGGGAGGCCCTCGTTCTCAAACTATGATTTCTTGGTTAGCGGCTATATCTGGGATGTATAACGGGGGCATGTTTACCTCAAGGAACCGTGTCGCTGCGATGATAACCATTAAGCCTTCAGCCAACTCTTCTATCTTTTGGTCCAGGCCTTCATCTGCATTACCACTTCCAATACCAGCGCTACGCTTAAGTGTATGCGTGACAAGCATGCGATGGTCGGTAAGGAACCGGCGGCCTTGCACAACATTGTGGCTACCACGGGAAACAAGTGCAGCGCCCACAATGCGCACAACTTGAGCGAGAAGATCATAATGTTGCTCAAGGGCGCGCGGATTATTGCTGTTGATCTGCAGCTCAGGGTCTGCCCCGAAAAGACCAGAGATCTCAAGGGCACGGAAAATATTGGAATGTAGGATATACTTGGCCCCAGAACGAGTCTGAGCAAGTTCAAGGAGGAGGGCAAGGCGTGCGTTTTGATAATTCTGCTGCTCAGAAGTGCCTATATTCAATGGGTTAGCCTTGCCTTTGATGACGGAAGTAATGCAACATACCTGATGCGAAGACTTCGTGCCACTCCTGCATGATGTTTCGCAGCGAATCGACCATAATTCCGATAAAGTTGAGTCGATTCAGAGTCTCAACGACATAGTCCTCATTCTCGTGGTGACCCATGCTGACAAGGGCGTTAAGAAGGATGAGCGCCGATGTTTGACACTGCGCTTCGCCGCCATATGCATCATCGCAGATGACGTTGATCAACCGCTCGCCATACACTTGGATGGTCTTGATGGTTTTGGGTCGGTTAGAAGTGAGTGGTCCTTGATCAGCCATGCCAGTCAAATAACGGTAGCAGATGCTATAGTAGATTGATCTTAGCTCTGGCGTACCAGCCCACTTGCCAATGGCTTGTAGGCAGATCTGGAAAAGCTGGAAAAGCTTGTCACTGATCAGGTTACCAATGGCTGAACCTTGCTTGTCATCCGCCGACGCTGAAAGATCCAGCTTGAAGAGTAGAATCTTGGATAATTTTGCGAGCTCGAAAGCCTCATCTGGCCGTTCGGAAGCAAAAGCTTCCAAGCTGGGAAGAATCGACTGCAAAGCCTGCAGGAAGAAGGAGATTTGTGCCGAGCCCTTGAAGTCGTTGGACTCAATCATAACTAGAAGCAGCTTGGTCCATGTCTTCAGGACCTTGAGGCTTTGTGTCGTGAGCTGCTTCTGGCGGTTAGAAGAAATAAGGTACTCTATTATCATGCTCTCCTCCCGCTCGATGGCAGCAAGATCCTGAGCTGCGACCAGTGCTCCCGCTTCGTGGGCCTCGCCACGTTTTAGTAGAAGAACTTCCTTGACACGGTCGAGGTTGTAAATTTGGTTTCCGTCAGTATCGTTCTCCAAGCAAGCTGTCAGGTCCAGATCTTTATAGTATTGGAGAGGAGGCAACGGGATTTCCCAGACACCCTCTGGGAGTAAGAAGTCGTAAAGATCAAAGATTGTAGGAATTGGGATAGGCGTATTTCCTTCCCCAATAATCTGACCATTCAAAGCCTCAAAGATGCGGCGCTTGACGCTTGGCATACGGTTTTGGGCTATGCTGCAAAGTTCCATCGCGATATATTCCAAACTCATGCTTCGAAGCGACAGGAAATCAATCAAAGCCACGGCTCCATCTGTGACAGGGAACTGAACCAGAGCGACGTTCTCACCCTCCCAAGGTAAATCGGGATTGATGACTGTCTCACGAAGCAAAAGGTGGAAGAGAATCTCATTTTCACGAAGCTCCTCGACCACCACAGGGGCGGACAAGGGAGAGCTCCAGAGAATATGCAAAATACGCATTACGCGTGACTTGATGGCGATAAGCCACTGTCGCATTCCCTGGGCATCGCCGGAGGGGGCGTCAAGTAGCAACCTCAGTATTGTGTGGAAGAGAGAGGTCCTTGAAGTGAAAGCACCCTTGGCTTCGACGGAAAGAGAGTCAATGCCACACTTGAAACCAAGCAACAGATGCGCAATCGTAGGCTTGCGGGGTGTCTCTTGCAGGCATTGATATAGGAAGTCGAGGATGTAAATTTTGGTCACATAAGCTGGGGAGTCTGCCTCACGCCCCGTCTCCAGAGGTGTTGTCAATTCCGAAACAAAGGATCGCGAGATTGTCTCGTGTTCACCATTTGCCTCCAGAGCAACAATAGCCTTATTGCGGTGCATTTGCCGATTAGATCCCGACCAGACAGCTGTGATCTTCGATGAGGAAGACATCTTTTCGAGAAGCTTCAGGCACGCAAGTGTCAACTCTGGGTGCCCGATACCACAGTAGTTACCTAGGTCAACAACGAGGTTCAATCGTGTAACCAAACCATCCTCAAATGAAGCGAATGCAGCATTTGCCACAGGTGGTCGACGCTGATTTGACTGAAGCTTGATGATGGGCCGAACTAGCTCGAGATAGGTGGCTTGGAGATCAAGCACCTTGCTGATAACCTCGACAGCACGCAAGATGCCAAGGATTAGAGGAGAATCGGGTGAAGCATTTCCAACATCTGCAGGTTCTTGGTGAATAGTGTTGAAGAGAGCCGCCATAACCTTGTCGTTGAACATCCATTCCATCACTCTCGCAAAAGGATGCATTCGTACATAGGTTGCTAAGTCGGTAGTTGCGATAACGCTATCGACGTTGATATTTGTTTCATTCGCTATGATGATGAGATCTTCGTTGAAGGTGTTTAGACAGATCAGAATGAACTCTAGGCAGCTAAGGCGCAAAACTCGAGTTTGGTTGACATCCTGAAGGTCGTTGGCCTTGGTGGCAAACACCAAGCCCATTACAAAGTCGACGTAAACCTCAATACCAGGCATTCGAGAAGAAGAGCCAAGATTTTCTGGAAATGGCAGCCCGTCATTAAGGGGACTGCTGTCCGCGGCTGGGGCTATGAGGGAAAGCAAGAGCTGGATAAAGGATTCGGGGTCTTCAAATCCATAGCTAATCTCGTCGAAAATGCGCTCCATGAAGACACTAGGCGATTGTTGCGATTGGCGATGAGAAGTAACCGGGTGAAGGAAATACTCTCCGGTGATCCATTGGTCAAGGCAATTCCACATAACAGCACCCTCCTGTAGCGACTTGCGTGCCATCAAAGCTCGGAGAGCCATAAAGGTACAGCCGCGTAACCGGGGGGGAATGTTACTGCTGGCGAGCTCGAACAATGTCTCGACAAGGCTATAGTTGGGGTTTTGAAGGAGAAATTGACGAGTTGTCTCACTTTCGCTAGCCAGCTTTGACATCAAACGAAGGTAACATTCAAGCATCATGGCCGACTCCGGCTCGGTTTCGGCCTGATCACTGCTCATCTTTTCATTGCGATAACGTATTGCCTGAGGTGGTGTCGGCTTTTGCCTAATTTTGGCAGAGAAAAAGTCCAGTTCCTTGAAAATCTGAGCCCATGTTAATGACTGTGACTTTCTCATCTTTCCGGATGAATGATGTCCCTCGTCGATAAGGAATTCATGTGCAGCAGAAGCGCATTCCTCATTCTCTGAGATAGCCTGGAGCATTTCACAGAACGCCGTCACCAGAGGCGTCGACGCCCTGCGAGATGCCCAATGCATAAAACCAGCCAGGTTACTGTCGGGGTCAGACCAGAAGTTCATGGCAGCATCGGGTCGACCCTCGTAAGCATATGCAATGATCAGCAAGAACCTTTCAAGGTCTAAATCCTGCTCATGTGTCTGGCTAGACTGGCGTTGCTCATCCTCCTCCACGCGAAGTTTTCGTAGCACATCCGGAAGGTTAGAAATAAAGCCATCAACAAACACCTCAAGCTGTAGCATAAGGCTCATCTGAAAGAAATCGGCGAAAGGAATCGCATCAGGGGCGAGAGCAGGTGATTTTCGCTGCAGCCACTTACGCATACCCGCTCTCACAGGGTCGTGCCAATCCGGCGATTTGACATCGGCCGCGATAGAGAGCAGAAAGTCGAAAGAGCCGTCTTTCAAAGACTCCAGAAATGCTTTTGACCGCTGACGATCCTCCTCGTCCAGGTCAGTATTGGGGGGGATTGCTGCCTCAGGGGGGTCATCGACGTAGAAACCACTGTACTCTGCAAGCCACCAAGCCCGAAAGGCAGCCTGCAATTGTGATAGAGGCCATGGAGAGCTGTCCGTAGAGAAGAGTTTGCCGTGTAGTTCGCGAGCCTTGATGAGGTCATATCCTCCTTCGGCAGACCCGAAGACCGAGATGTATGCTCCAATAGATGGAACAAGGTGAACCAGCAAAGCATCATACCTGTCTACCTTTTGGAGGACAGACACGAAGTCAAGAAAGTCTTGCGTCGATCCTTGTCTCATTTCGATGCTCCGGCAGAGTATTACGCCTAACAATTCGTGCTGTTGCATCAAGCTGACTCTGGAGAACTCGATAGTCTCCATCTGCTCGGAGACACCGTCAGTTGTAGTCTGACCGAGGGTCTGAGCTGCAGCGATCTTGTCTCCTATCTTCTGAAGCCACGCCTTGATCTCCCTCATAGAGGCCATACACCTGGGCACAATTCGTTTTGTAGTGTCCGCGCCCATGCTGGGCTGAAGCAAGCGCTCAGCAACATATAGTTTGACACTTTCAAGGGCTTCCGCATCGGCAATATCGTCATCGAGACCTTCTATTTCGAGGAGAAGTCGCACAATATCGAGAACGTACTTTCGCTGTTGGTGGAATCGGATGATGGCGCACTCGAGGAGCGGTCGGCCTAGCGTATTCGGGTCTTCTTGTGATTCTAGTAAACATCGTGTAGATTCAAGCTCGTCGAGCTCTACTTCGTCGGAAAAAGTAAGAACATCCTGTTGGAAGTTATCGTTTATCGAGTACTCGTCACCGTCAATGACAACCTTGCCTGATCTTTGTGTTAGATGGATTGAAGATAGTTCATTGCGCCAACAGATTCCGTACCAGATTTGACAGCGTTTCTATTGTCGCCTTTCCTCGCCGGCTTATCCCAGAACTTCCCCAACTCTGTCTCAAAAACTTGGACTAGGAACTCATTTCCCAGTGTCTCTGCGCCTTCAACGCGACCTTCGCGTAATGATAGAAGCCCTTGATGAAAAGCTTGGAGGGCATCTAAAGCGGTGATCTCAGCCATTTTTGCGGTTCAGGGCTATCGCATATTGATCATAGAGGTAGTGGCTAGCGGATGTTGCAGGCTGGGAGGATTGCACCGTGGTGCGTGACGAATCGTCAATACTGAATCTTTTTGTCGACTGTTGCTAGCGGTCGTGGTTTTGAGATTCTTCACTCCAGCCTTGTTGACTTCCCCAGTTAGAGAGCTCATCGAGCTATTTGATTGGCTGACTGAATGATTGCTTTAGGCGGTGAATCGCTTTCTGCCGCCACCTACTAGCTGCAAGGTAGCTCTGAGGCTCCGCAGGCGGCAGGCATGACCTAAGGTACGTTAAAGAAAGCTGCAGCTTACCTGTAGACTAATTAGCAGTACTTAGGTGCTATAAGCTTAGACGATAACAGAACCTAACCGGGTGATTGAGATCTGTATTATCCACGGCAAGAACCCTCCATAGGTAGGTAGGTATGTACTAGGTCGCGCTTTCTAACGTTAGGCAGTACCTATGGATTAATCTCACTCATTGAGGAATCAACTTCACCTTTCTTACTAGTATTTACTACATACTTACGCAGACGATAGTCTTTTTGAGTTCCGATGAAGGGGAAGAGAAACAAAGAGGATCTGTGCTAAGTCGATCGCGCTTGTAATCGCCCGTGATGGCCTCTCATAATGTTATGAATCTGGCGCGTGCGTAACCTACCAAAGTCTTGCTGCGAAAACTGACCGAATTCAGGTGATGTAAAATCTGCCGCAATCAGAGATCGCGAGAAGGCTGTAGATGAGTTGTCGCATCTTCTCAACCCCCGAAATCGATCTACAAATCTGTAAGCACAGAATAACGCCCCTTTTCAGCAAATCCTAACAGTTCACCAAGTTCCGACCTTGGCGACAAGAGTTACCATGAAATATTTGAAGCCATCTTCAGTTTCGTGCTTCGAGAAAAGCCAGTCCTCTATGACAAGAAGAAATCACAGACAACGTTGAACTCTACAGCAGCTCGGCTATCAAAATGCGCCGACGCTGTGCGCATGGCAGTAGGACGCGGCAACACGAAGATCGGACGGAAGACACTACTGGCGATCGTAGACCACATCACTCAAGTTCTCCCTGGACCTAACAGTGATGATTTCGTGACTCCTTTGCTCCAGGACTACACCAAAGCTTTGACCGAGGTGCTGTCAAGGCCCGCACACGTGGAAATACTAGCCAGAAAGGAGGGTCAGCCTTGGGAACTTTGCGTCGGCTTCTTCCTCGATGTTGCCCAGTACCTTCTTCCTGATGAAGGAGATATATCAACTTTAGCATTGGCTCGAGCATCGCCAGCCCTGGCCCGATCATCACCGGCGCCAGGATCAGGATACAGTCGATCTGGTGGGCGATCCACACCTTCAACCCAAAGCCAAAGAAGAGCTGCACCTGGAGAGGGTGGTCTCCTCAAAGATGTCCTGGAGGGACTGTACTATCTCGTCGTTGGCGGCAATGCGCCCGTACTCCGCCAATACAAAGATATCACACCGGTAGTACTTAGGGTCTTGAGCCTTAAGCAGCTGAGTCTTGGTTCTCTGCAGACTTTGGCATTCGCAATTATTAACAGTGTCTTCACTGCTACACATGCTGACGACTTAGCGCATGCCAGCTCCGTCGTGCAAAACATATTGCCGCTCATGAGCTACTGGTGGAGATCCGAGAAGGTCTCTCAAGACGAAGTCATCAGAGCGCTCAGAATTGAGATCTCTAGAAGTATCTTCTTAATGCATCTTCACATAGAGCATTTAGCCATCAACTTCTCGGATGAAAGTATTCGCTTAGACCTCGAGGATTTGGTTGAGAATATCTGGTCTGAGTACTCGAGGCGGAGCGAGGCTTTCCGTTTACAGATGAGCGACATCACTTTTTCCTTATCCTCTTTGCCTACATATGCGCTTCAGCTGAATATCTTCGGCCTGCGCGCGCACAACATTTATGGGGAAGGCCATTGGGCTGTCGTTCAAAACTTGGCATTTCTAGAAGGCATCATGGTGTTGCCTCACCCCAGAACACCGGCAGATGATGCAGAACAAAATGAGCAGCCAAGAAAAAGGCGGCGTATCCAGCAAGATATGAGTCGTATTCGACTTAAGCTCAAGGCTGTCGAAGTAGCAATTCGGAGGACTGCTTTACAACTGATTCCGTTCCTCCTGGCCGACAACTCACTGAGCCGTGACGAGCTTATCGACCTGCTGCCTGACCTGGTGTCATTGGCGACTGACAAGAACCCTGTCACGGCTTCTTGGGCCCTTATAGCCTCAGCGAGGTAAGAAACCTGCCACTCCATGGCAACGCCAATACGTATGACTGACCTTGCACAGCTGTATAAGTAAATCGAAAGTCTGCCACGATCAAGTAGATGTCTGGCGTCAGCTATGGCACCTTGCTACACGTTCTGTCAGTCTGCCAGGAACAAGTCGAGCGGCCAGCGTACTCCTACACGCCATCCTTGAAGCCGACGTTCTACCTTACCATACGATATCCCAGGACATCAACAGTATGGTCACGACCGCAGATGTCAACGGACCCAGTGTTCTGTGTGACGCATCCATCAGCTTGATGTTCCACGTCCTTCATTTACGAAACGCACGCATTCCCAGTGCAAGTCAAAGTACCTGTCATCATATCATCCGATGGGTGTTTCTTCGCTGGAATCCAAGTAAGTATTACTGATCAAATATAAATGACCATGCTGACAAGCTCACAGACGAATCTGCATTTGCATCCTACCACTCCATGCATGCTCAACCGGTTCAGCTGGTGAATTTAATTCGAGCCTGTTGTGGGACAATGCCCCTGGAATTGAACTCCCATCAAGCAACTCCTGGTGGTCCACTGACCGAGACATGGAGTTCATTCAAGAGAATGGAAAAGTTTACTCGATACGTCCTCCTTGCAAAAGATGAGTCTTATGATGCTGATCCCATTGGTCGCTGCAACCTTTCAGGGTTGGCTGATCCGGCTCCGTTAGCCGATGCCAATACGCGCTATGCTTCCCAGAAACTTACACTCGAGCTGTTCTATCCCAAGTTGAGTGAGCTATCAGATCTCTGCACATCCTGGACGAAAAGGATGAATGAAGGCGGTATACAAATCTCGTTTGATCGCTTCCAAAGCCTTCTATCGGCCTGCTTGACTGGCACCCTGCTACTTCCAATACTTAATGACCTCAACTCAACTCAGTCCTCGTCTGTGGAAACTATGCTAAAGGAGATTATGGATAAGGCGTTAAACTCCGCTTTAACGTCCGTTGAGCCTACGGCCTTTGTCGATTCAGTCCTACGAGCCATTCGAGCTGTGATGCCGGATCTGACAACATCAAGTTTGAATCGGATGCGGGCAAACAACCCAAGCCTGCTTCATCTTTTCGGAAGGATATGGCAGTCTATTGGCGAGCAAAGAGATCAAACAAATCCTTACAGCAGCATCGATTTAATGGATATTGATGAGGATTTCGACTCCCAAAGCAGCAGGGCAAGCTCAGTACATGCGCCAGTGGCAGCCCCACGTTTCAATATTCAGATGAAGCTGGACATGCAAGCTTTCTATACTGAGACAAGGGCTCGGCTTCGGTTCCTGTCCATATTGGATAATGATGTTGGGCAGATTGGCCTTGTCCCTGATATGTATGTAGAGCATCTCATCGACACGCCCGACGAAGACCTGTTGATGTGTCAAAATTTGCTGCTTGAACTCTTTGGCTCCGATCTCGTCATTACACCAGAAAACGCCTTGTCAATCATCGAAAGACTTGGGGAATATGTTGGTATGCCTGAATATCAATGTGCCGAAGTCGCTTTGAGCACCTG
This sequence comes from Fusarium transvaalense, assembly GCA_013623685.1. Lineage (NCBI taxonomy): Eukaryota > Fungi > Ascomycota > Sordariomycetes > Hypocreales > Nectriaceae > Fusarium > Fusarium transvaalense. Next base: position 81,979 of record JABFFG010000005.1, read on the forward strand.
CATCGGGGTAATTGAGGGACTGCATTCAATCTGGCTAAATGATAAAGGACATCTCTCCGAACGAGTCGGTGACCTTTATTATCACTTCATCAAGGTCTGTCTGACTTCGAACATATTTTCGCCTGGCGCACAAACGTCAATGGTCCAGCTCCTGTTTACTTTATTACGAACCAATACGGAATATGGCAAAGACCAGGGCCTCGACTCGCCACGAACTTGTCTCCTCTACATCCTGAAAAACGGACCAATGTCGGTGAAATACACTATTTCACAAAAGATCGCCGACATCTTTGACTTGTTTGTTCTCAAGCTTCACGACGAAGTGTTTGTGGACGTCCTAGATAGTCTACCTACCGATCCTTTAGACACTACCGGCATTGCATTTCGTCTACTGGTACTGTCGAACCTTGCCTGCAGATGGTCGACCTTACTCCGGAGGTGCACTTATCATATCTTTGAAACGCCAGGAAAGATTCCTGGGTCAACGGATTATGCGACCCGATGTTTGGTAAACGTGTCGAGAACGCTGAACCTGGACTCACCGAAGGCTTTGTTCCGTCTGTTCTCTCGACAACTCCTATACACTTGGCTCGAATGTGACCCCATAGAAGATATTCCATTCTCTATTTTCGGCTTCAAGACACTGGGAGATCTTCTCAAATCTGCCCAGTCTGAAGCCATTGGACTGACTGTGATGCGTGGTCAGGACGAAACATTTTCAGAGGTCTGTCGTCTTCTGGGCAGTTCTGAAAGCGACCTCGTCCGTGAAAACTTCACTACCACTGTTGCTTATAGTATGATCTTTGGTGACTCGAATGGAGGCAATGACAAGGAGCGTGGCGAGGCGTATGTCAAAAAGTTGCTTGGACGCACGGTTTATATGGAGTTGATTTACATGAATTTCGTTGACATCGCAGCACTGTTCTTCGACCTCATCGATCAAGAGAACTCTTTCGAAAGGGTCTTCGCAAGGTTCAAGCTGGACTACGCTGGCCAGATCCTAAGCGCTGTGAAGGCCATTTCTCACTCTCCCGCCGAGTTACCAGCTAACCAACAGCCAATGTTCAAGGCCAAGTACCTAATCAACGAACTTCACAGGCTCTGTCAAAATACCGAATTCCAATTCCACGATTTGTGGACACCTCCTGTGGTTGTCTCAATTGCTCGGAAGCTTCTCAATACTGTGCATCCAGCTTTGGGGCCTTTGCATGCCTGTTCTGTTCTTCGAAAAGTACGGGTTCTAATCTCTCTTGCTGGCTCAGTTGCTTTAGACTCCTACCCCCTGGAAATGCTTCTGAATGCTACTCGCACATTTATCACCGACTCTGAATGTGCAGATGATGCGCTAGGAATTAGCCAATATCTTCTGGCCGAAGGGGCTAGACATCTTAGCACTGTTCCATCATTTCTCGCCGGGTATGCCTTGTCAACCTTGGCATCGCTCCGAGTTTTCTTAGAGTCGAGCCAGTCTAGCACAACTCAGGAGAGTCAGTTTAAGGCGACAATGAGCAAAGCAGAAAAGTTCCACGTATGGATCAGCAAATATCTTGAGGAGTATGAATCGCCCATGTTTAAGAATCTTGAGCAAAGGAGCGCTTTTAGATCAATCACGCAATCCGCCGCTCGCATTCGATCCTCTGGGAATGCTGAACGGGGTACTGCAGAGAGCAAATTGCTATTAGACATTTTGGCTGATGGAGGTGGTGATCATCAGCTACTTAACGAATCGTCACGCCAACTCGCTCTCGGTCTCCTTTGCGGCGATTTCAGCATCCCTGAGACGGTCAAAGACGACATTATTGAATCTGATGAGGATGCCCTGAAGTATTCGACAGCTGTGTGGAAGAGTTGCGATACTGAGAACCTCAGTGAGGAATATCTCGCATGGGCAGGGCGAGTCGTTGGGCGAGCCTTCTCAGCGTCCGGGGAGATCCCGAATGGTGTACTGCGCGAGTCCTATCTTAACCAGTACCGGAAAATGGCACCAGGATCCAATGGCTCAGAGATGGGGATACTTTACCTTCTGCAGGACCTCACCTCAAACCCTGATTCTATCACTGCAGGTCTGGCCGAAGCTGCTCTGAGATCTATTGTTTCAGATGCCAACAATCTAGACGACGAGCCACTGGCTGTGGCCTGTCAAAAAAGTCTGACGGAGTCTCTCTTAGTCACATCTCAATGGGGCGCACATAGATCGCCTCCATCAGATAAGGGCCTCGCAACACCTCCTTCGTCGCCAAGTCAACCGGATGTTTGGTCTGCAGATATCACATCGAAAGACTGGCTTCTGGGTCTGAGTGCACATCTTGCTCGGTGCGTTCCAGAGTCGATTATTCTCTCTGTTCTTGCTCCTATTCTCGCCAGAGTTGAGCACTTTGCGGAGAGCGCTTTCCCCTTTGTCGTTCATCTTGCACTTTATTTCCCAATAAATCAGCAACATTCCCCCAAGCGCCAGTTATCTGCGGCGGTCAAAAGCTGGCTCCAATGTACTGATACAGCAGCCAAGGAGAACCAGAAGCTGCTTATCAATATGCTGTTATATCTCAGGACTCAACAGTATCCGAAAGAGTCCTCAATAGCTGACAGGTCACATTGGCTAGAGGTTGACTCCGCTTTGGTCGCTGCGGCAGCATCGCGCTGTGGTATGTACAAGACTTCTCTGCTGTTCGTAGAATATGTCTCTCCAGAAACTTCACGTTCGTCAAGAAGGTCTTCTGCGGCAGTAAAGGAGGTAGATATGAGCGAGACTCTTCTCGCAATCTTCGAGAACATTGATGACCCTGATGCATACTATGGACTGCCAGAAGAGCCTAGTCTGTCAAAGATTCTTGCTCGCGTGGAACATGAAAATGATGGCCCCAGGAGTCTTGCATTCCGAGGCGCTGAGTATGATAGTAATGTTCATCTGGGGAACCATGTAGCCCAGTCTGACGGACAGGCTTTAGTCAGAGCCTTCAGTACGCTTGGCTTGTCCGGCCCTTCAAATTGGTTCCTCCAATCACAAGACAACATGGAAACATCCCCAGCTGCCCTTGAGGATACTTTCAACACAGCCAGAAAGCTGGGGATTTGGAACCTGCCTGCACCTTCGAGTGACCATCATGCGGTCACAGTGTTCAAAGCATACCAGAGCATTCATCAAGCGACGGATATTGCCAATGTCAGAACTGCTGTTCATGATGGTTTTGGCCGCACAATGAGCAGTTTGGTAGTCCATGGCCTCAACGCAACGGCTCTCAGGAAGCGCTTGGGAGCTCTGGCTTCTTTGACGGAGCTTGACGATGTTCTTGGCGTTTCCGACAGTTCAGAAATGGATATTCTTATCGAAAAATTCAAGAATCGAAGTGACTGGATGAGAAGCGGATTGTAAGTATCGACAATTCACGATGTAGCATGTCACTAACTATTTCTAGATACGAGAGCGTTAGCCAGATCTTGTCTTGTCGTAGCACCACGATGAGTATGGTCAGCCAACAAAACACCTTGCGAACAAACATCAAGCTTTCCGCAGCTACCGCAAGGCAAATGGAGGTTGAGTCAATGATCACCGCTTCTCAGATCTATCGGTATCACCAAGCAACGCAGGAGAGCCTCAATATCTCCACTATACTTACCAAGCTCATACCATCCTGTGCGGCACTAGACCTACATGTGGATGCAGCTGTCACCATTGAGGCTGCTAATTCTGCCTGGGACTATGGACAGATGAGTACATCCATCCGTATGCTGCAGGATATCGACCAAGATTCTGCGCTTAAAAAGCAAACTCTCCCGGTCAGTCGATCTGATTTGCTTTCAAAGATTGGTTACCAGGTATCCGTTGCGCGCCTCGAGAAACCACATGACATCCAAAGGAATTATCTGGAGCCTGCGTTGAAGGAGCTCAAAGGCAAGGGTCAAGGTCGCCAAGCTGGTTCTGTATTCCATCAGTTTGCCATGTTCTGCGATCAGCAGCTGCAAGATCCTGATGGATTGGAAGACTTGACAAGGCTCCAGAACCTAAAGAAAGCAAAGAGTGATGAAGTATCAGAACTGAAGACCCTTATCAGTACCACCAGGGACACTCAGCTAAAGACCCGGTACTCGCATGTTCTGAATAAAGAGAAGCAATGGCTCGATCTTGATGAACAGGAGCTGCGACGAGTTGAGCAGACACGCAGTGAATTTGTTCGCCTGAGTCTTGAGAACTATCTTTTATCACTCATTGCCTCTGACGAATACAACAACGATGCGCTCCGTTTCACAGCTCTTTGGCTAGAGCGATCAGAAGAGGAAAGCACGAATAAGGCAGTTATGCGACATCTATCGGAAGTCCCAACCAGAAAGTTCGCTGGCCTCACCAACCAATTAACATCACGACTCCAAGACCATAACACCACATTCCAGAAACTGCTGTTAGAGCTAGTCTACAAAATTTGCGTGGACCATCCCTATCATGGCATGTATCAAATATGGTCTGGGACAAAGGCAAAGGCGCAGCAAAAAGACGATGTGGCTGTCTTGCGCGTCAGGGCAACAGAGCGAGTTGCCAAACGCCTAGCTGAGACGCAATCCGTGGCCAATATTTGGCTCTCGATCGACAAGACAAGTAAATACTATCACGCCCTTGCCATGGATCGGAATCCAAACAAGTACAAGTCAGGTGCGAAGATCCCACTTAGAGATTCCACACCCGGTCACAATCTTGTCAATTGTCTAGCCAAATATCGCATCCCTTCTCCAACTATGCACATCGAGCTCTCTGCGACAAAAGACTACTCCAAAGTGCCCATCATCTCCAAGCTGGAGCCCACCATGACTATCGCTTCGGGTGTCAGCGCCCCCAAGATCATTACAGCCATTGGAAGTGATGGTGTCCGCTATAAGCAACTTGTCAAAGGAGGGCACGATGATTTACGACAGGATGCCATCATGGAACAAGTCTTTTCGGCTGTATCATCTCTGCTCAAGCTTCACAGGACGACTCAGCAGCGAAATCTCAGTATCAGAACTTACAAGGTACTTCCACTCACAGCATCTTCCGGATTGATTGAGTTTGTACCCAATACAATTCCACTTCACGAGTTCTTAATGCCTGCTCATGAGAGGTATTATCCAAAAGATCTGAAGGGCTCCCAATGCCGTAGGGAAATCTTTGGGGTCCAGAACAGAACGGTGGAGACCCGTATCAGTACCTACCGCAAGGTCACTGAGAAATTCCATCCCGTCATGAGATACTTCTTTATGGAGAATTTCATGGACCCGGATGAATGGTTTCTCAAGAGACTGGCATACACAAGGAGTACCGCAGCTATATCGATGCTGGGACACGTCCTCGGTCTAGGCGATCGACATGGTCACAACATTCTTTTGGACCACAAAACTGGCGAGGTTGTTCACATTGATCTGGGTGTAGCGTTTGAAGCAGGTCGCATTCTACCAGTGCCTGAATTGGTCCCATTCCGACTGACTAGGGACATTGTGGATGGGATGGGAATTACCAAAACAGAAGGAGTCTTTCGCCGATGTTGCGAGTTTACTTTGGACGCTCTCAGAGAAGAGCAGTATTCCATCATGACAATTTTGGACGTGTTACGCTTCGATCCCTTGTATACATGGTCGATTTCACCACTCAGGCTCGCCAAGCTTCAAAAGGCAAGACACAACGACGACAGTCTAATGGATGACGAGCAAAGTGAAGCCGAGACGAAAAAGGGCAAAAGGGCTGCAGGACATGTCAACGAGCCTTCTGAAGCTGATCGTGCTTTAGAGGTTGTGAGAAAGAAACTTTCCAAGACATTGAGTGTAACTGCTACAGTCAACGATTTGATAAATCAAGCGACCGATGAGCGTAACCTGGCAGTTTTATATTCTGGTAAGCCGATATTCGTGCAAGTTGAAGTTTTGGAACTAATGTGCTGGTACAGGATGGGCAGCATACGCATGAGAGGGCTCTTGGAAGAGAAACAAATACATATGATAAAGGAGGCTTTAATATTACACTACTTCAGGCTAATTAGGACTTGACCATGGTCTATAAATATGAGATATCCGTTTAAGCGATTATTTTGGTGGATATCATGAGTTGCTCTATTGTTTTTGTCGCCTATAAACCGATGACGCCTCTGAAGTCGGAGATAGGTCGCACTAGCTCCAGATACGCTCTTATCTTATCATCCCTAATGCGCAACTGACATACCCACCCCTCGGGGTACCAGAAAACTTTGCCATCGATATTATGGGTGACGGAATTAGTAACACAGCTTCCACCATTATATACCCGACAACCGGTTTCTTTATTATTGCACCGTAAAGCTTAGCGGTCAATTTTTCTGTTTCTCCTACCTACCTAGATAGCCACCCCAGCTCCAAACGTATTAAGGCATCTTGACTTTACCATCTTCATCCTCATGAGAAGCGTCTTCATACATCGTCAATAAAGCATTTTAATTATCCTTGACCCGAGTGAAATATTGCGATAGCATCTGTTTCGCATACTTCTTCATCTTAAACTCAATTCTGCAAACGCGCACTGAATTGTCCGAGAAGCCGAGACCATAACAGCTCTTCTAACGGTTGTTCGTCTCAGGCTTGGTACTTCTAAGATCGTACTGCTTGGATTCGCTCTATGCAACCTTTGGCATCAGAATCGACCTCTCCCTCCCGGCGCAGGCCGCGCTTAGACTCGTCATCCTCAGCATCATCACCTTTTGCCACGACCTCGAAGCGAGCGCGCTTCGAAATGACTACCGCCAAAGCGCGGGGCAAGCTGCCCGAGACCATCGACTTGACGCAGCAGCCCTCTGCCTTTAAGCCCTATGCTGGTGCTAAGAAACTGGTGATCAAAAACCTGCGAGCGCCGACAAATCGAGACAACCAAGTGGTAGAATACTACAAACGAACGGAGAAGGAGCTTGACAGTGCTTTGGAGGCAATCTTTGCTGGGAGGACACCCGATGTTCCTCTCGAAAGACTTTACAGAGGTGTCGAGGATATTTGTCGGAAGGGAGACCCGGCCAAGGTATATCAGATGCTCAATGAAAGAGTTGACATGCATCTGCAGCGCATTGTCCTGCCAAGGATTCAGAAGAATGGACGAGCTTCGAACCTGGACACTCTGAAGAGCACCCTGGAAGAATGGAAGACCTGGAATAAGCAAACAGTACGTCTCATGACCCTGTGCGACTTCAAGACACTAATCCATTGCTGCCCAGATATTGATTCGATCAACATTCAGCTTTCTTGACCGGACATATCTATTGCGGGAAAGCTACCCATCAATAAACGATATGGCTATTGGTCAATTCCGAAAAATGGCATTTTCTTCCCAGGCACATTCATACAAGAGCTCTGTGGGTGTAAAGCTTGTGGCGGGTATCTGCGAATTGATCGAAAATGACCGAAGGGGTAGCGGTCAAACTGAACCAACATTACTCAAAGACTCTATCATGATGCTATACGTTCTGGGTGTCTATGTCAAACACTTTGAGCCCTTCTTCTTGCAGCAATCCGAAAGGTATTTTAAAGAATTCGGCGAGGCCTGGAGCACCTCCAGCCTCAAAGACTATATCCTGGTTTGCGAGAAACTTTTGAAGAAGGAGGACTATCGATGCATTCAGTTCAATCTCGACAGTACCACGGAGAAGCAACTTATGGATTCTGCCCATTTGCTCCTCATCGGTAACTATTCCGAGAAGCTGCTTAATGGCGGCAACCTAGGAAAGCTTTTGGCCGATAGGGAAGTTGAGTCGATGAAGGCTTTATATGACTTACTTCGACTGTCTGGTATTCAGAAGAAAATGAAGGTTCCATGGGGCGAGTACATCAGAACAGCAGGAGCAGCCATCATCAGCGACAAGGAAAAGGGTGACGAAATGGTTCTGCGCTTGCTAGAGTTGCGACGCTCGCTTGACCTCATGATCCGAGACGCTTTCAACAAAGACGAGGACTTTCTCTGGGCCATGAGGGAATCATTCGGCAAGTTCATGAACGATAGAAAGGTTGCATCCTGCTGGGAAACAGGAACATCAAAAATCGGCGAGATGATCGCCAAGTACATCGATATGCTTTTGCGAGGCGGTCTGAAATCATTACCCAAGGAGCTCTTATCCGATCTGAAGGATCGCGAAACGGCGCAGAAAGAAGGCCAGGCTAGCACCGGCGATGAGGATGCCGAGCTTGACAGACAACTTGACCAAGCACTAGAGCTTTTCCGATTTATCGAAGGCAAAGACGCATTTGAAGCCTTTTACAAGAAAGATCTGGCCCGGAGATTGCTTATGGGTCGAAGCGCAAGCCAGGACGCCGAGCGGAACATGCTTACCAAACTCAGGGGAGAGTGTGGTGCTAACTTCACGCAAAACTTGGAGCAGATGTTTAAAGATCAAGAGCTGGGTAAGGATGAAATGGAGTCGTATAAACAGTGGTGTCAAGGAAGCGCCGAGCGCAAGGCTCCCTTGGACCTGTCAGTTATGATCCTTTCGGCTGCTGCCTGGCCAACATATCCCGACGTTCGTCTCAATCTGCCTGATGAGGTTGCTACACAGATTGAGAGATTCGATAAGTACTACAAGAACAAGCACACAGGTCGAGTGTTGACATGGAAGCACTCGTTGGCTCATTGTTCCATCAATGCCACCTTCGCCAAGGGTCCCAAGGAACTTCTTGTGTCAGCTTATCAGGCTGTTGTCCTTATGATGTTCAACAGTGTACCCGATGGCGGCTTCCTAGCCTACGAGCAGATAGCTACAGGAACCGGTCTTCAAGGCGGTGATCTGAACCGCACTCTTCAGTCACTTGCATGCGGCAAGGCGAGAGTGTTGACCAAGCATCCGAAAGGCCGTGATGTCAAGCCTACAGACACTTTTACGTTCAACAAGACTTTCACAGATCCCAAGTATCGAGTCAAGATCAACCAGATCCAGCTCAAGGAGACTAAGGAGGAGAACAAGGCAACCCACGAAAGGATCGTGCAGGACCGGCGATTTGAAACTCAAGCAGCCATCGTGCGAATAATGAAGAGTCGGAAGAGCATGGGCCATTCAGAGCTGGTAGCAGAAGTGATCAACCTGACCAAAAAGAGAGGCAGCATTGACACATCGGCGATCAAGAAGGAGATCGAAAGGTATGTGCTACAACGTATTGACTTCCTTGTTCAACGATTAACTCTACTTGCAGTCTTATCGAGAAGGATTACATCGAACGAGAGGGCAACGCATATGTATATCTGGCTTAAAACTTGACGTGGGTAGTTATGATTAATGGTATGGGGTAATAAAGCTCAACGAGAGAAAGGGGAAGGATACTGGAGCCCTATCTGCTCTCAAAATTTACATGAATAGATTTGAATATAATTATTAAAAAAGAAAGAGAAAAAATCTATTCTCATGCAAAAGACAAAGCTGGGGGACATGGGGATCGAACATGTAACAAAAAGGAAGCGAAGCAAGGGGGGGCCATGGGGGACAAGGTAAGTATGGTAAGTATAAGTCACTGAGCTACTTCGCTGAAAGACCAGGTGTTTATTTCGATATATAACCAGAGGATACTGACTCTAAGGAAATCTGTTGATTGGTGATAATCGTGGTTGTGATGATGGATGGGGCCATGGATGCCTAGACGGCTGAGATGCCGGGATTGCTGCCTTGGGTCTGTTGACAACTCTGCCAAGCTGAACAAATTCCTTTATTGTTCCTGTCACTGAACTAGATAGTATAGAGAATTTATTGAATGTTATGGGATGGATTACAGGCATTCATTTGCTGGTTCTTCACATTGTGGTGTGTATATACCAATTCTGAAAGACGGGGATGACGGAACTTTGACATTGGGATAACATGATGAACTATCTATCGATATATGGATTAAGAATACATTTAAGAAAGTTAAGTATTTTTAACAATTATTGATATGGAAGAATAATTAGATAATTGAACCCAGGTCTATTGATATCGCGATATTTTGGCCAGTGTCTAGGGTAGCTGATAGAGCAGAAAGTATTGGAGAGCCAGCTAACTATATCGATATCACTATTATCTTGACATGTACACACATTTTGAAGAAAGTCTGCCAAGATGACGTTTTATTCTATGACCCCAAAGTCGTTTCATGATCTTGTGCCGCTGAAATATCAAGCATGTGGCAAAGAGTGGCTTACAAGCATCTCAACACACACACTTTGACTAACTGGGGAACCTCGAAGAACCAAAGCGACGGATGTAATCAAGGAAATATACAATAGACTTGGAAGGAGATAGTTAAGGACATGTTGTCTTATTCATCTTGATTGGCAAATTTGGTCTCGACCAGAACCTTCTCTTAAGAACGAGGCAACGACGAGGCAAACGGCTGAAGGGTGCCGCATAACTCCTAGCCGGCTTTGACCAACATGATCCCAAAATGTCTAGAATTGATCAAATTTGTTTTCGTGATTTGCATATGATATTTGATACCGAAGAGAATGGAAGGCTGTATTGATAGACAGAAGAACATCTCTAATGGTAGAGCCATGAGTTTAGTCGGCCTATACTACGACAACCGACTACCATACAGCATAGCTTGCGTCGATCAACGGATAAATACCTACAGCCGACTCTAGAAAATAACTAGGTCGTCCTTTTATGTCAGAAAAAGGAAAGGGAAAGCAAAACGCCCCGAAGCAAAAGAACCCCTCACGAGGCATTCGCAAGCCAGAAGTTTCGGTCGCCCGATCATAGTTAGACTTGATCAAGTTGAGGGTGTGTAAAGACTACAATACGCTATACTACGCTATACTGCAGTAGAAGTGCAGTGTACTGGGTCTGCCTTGAATTTACCCTCCTATACATATTCATGGTGTAACCTCAGTCGTTGACAACGGCTAGTTGCCTGATCACAATCACTTTCTTGTAACACCCATCGGACTCTATACTCGAGGATGCTTGACAGGTCACACGGTCACGGTGGTGACGTTGTACTGAAGAGACGAGTATAGCCAGATAAGAACTTGATATTTAGACTCGAGCTTCTAGTTAAGCATCCTGTTAGATGAAACAAAGTGAAACTCAACGGCACTTGACCTTTTTTCTCACTTCCGCCTCGTTTTGATCTGGCAATGGTAGCATCTAGTATCGACGTATGGGAAGCCCTGTAAGCCATCCACCATCATGAATCTGCGCCGCAGAACCACGTATAGAATAGGTCATTCCACTTACAGTATCTATGCGTCGCATATTTCTATGCTTGACATCGCCTGTTTGCATATTCATCATGCCTTAGCGTGCCCGGGCAATAGAACAGCTGACACCAGGATCATTGTGCATAAAACACAAGCAAACAAGGGTTGCAGAGCGACGCTGTAACTCGCCACCATTTGCACTTTGATTTGAAGGATACAATAATCATCACTAGATATAACATGGTGAGCAATTCGTTCACCGATAATGCATTTTTATGCGGGATAATTCCTGGCGTTAGAACATGAAACCAATAAGAGTATAGGTAATATGCATACTCTAGGACTGTTTCTTGGTATACATGCACATCATTCAGCTTACGACAATTGCTTGCATACCCGACTTTCCCGTAAAGCTAGAGCCTATCTATCTACCTACTGAACCAACCAAAAAGACCCTGGCTAGTCTCAGTTACAAGCTCCTTCACACAAAGATTCCTCGATATGTCCAACCCTGACCATGCCCCTCAGTCGGCCTTTGTCCATCCTTCGCCCTGGTACTGCACTTGTAGAACCACAGCCATAAACTGATTACACGCAGCATTTCTCGATTGTGGCAACATGTTGTGCTATGTTCCTTTTATCCAGTAGTAACACAGCGCAGCCCCGGGCATATCCCTTCAACAGACATTAACGCCCAACATGTTCGTGGATATCTCGAGTCAGAGCCTTGGTGTATCCGAGGCAATTATATGATTTAACAATCCTCCCGAAGAAACAGATGCAGGGTCCTCTCACGCCTCGATAATTGTTACGCAACATAAAGATCTCCAGATCATCGTCCGTTGGCCGCGAGGAGCTCGCTCACCGAGCGCAGAGTAACACTCCTTGTAGTTGTTGAGGTTCACAATATGAGCGTCAACATCTAATCTTGATGAGGTGTCGGGAGATCAGCGTATCTTGGAAACGGCGATCGCCTTGCTTGCATCCCTCGACGCGCGCTGGGAGAACAGGCTGTCGGTGCTGGATCACAGATCAACTTGGATCAGCCTCTCGGCAACGTGCCTCATCGTTCGGTGGCCGTATTGAGACAAGATGCGGTAGCACGGAATGGTGTCTTTTTCGGGAAGGCTTGATTCGAGTCGTGGGGTTTGCCAACATGCCGATGCAGGTCAGTCTGGCCGCATCAGCCAGGCGAAAACTGACATTAGATCGTTTCCAAACAAAGAAAAGACGCGCAACTCAATCATATGCTGAACATTTTAGATTGTCTCGGCTAATTGTTCTGGTCTAGATCAGCCATAGTAATGATGCCATTTTTAATGTAGCTGACTTGTAGTAAGTGGCTACTTGCAATGTATGTATGTGGGCGAACCACTTCAACCCATCAGAATGCGGTCACGATATGGTTCGCGGCCTGGACTGACCATACTCAATGCTTTCCTTTTGTTGTACATGACTGAATCCTCTAATCCAATGAATTAGTCATTGCCGTGTCGTGTCAGAACACTCAAGTTGATATATATTCTCGTACAATGTCTCTCCGGGTTCAAATAGGCCTCGAATCGCCCACTGAATCTCATCATCAGACACAGACGCAACCCACCACTCAGCCCCTCAAGACAACTTTTTCAGTCCGTATGTTAACAAGTGTAATAAGCTTGCTTAACGACTAGCTTGGCACACTTGTCTCAGCACGGCTGTGCCCCTCCTTGCCCTTCAAGCTTGCATTCGCCCTCCCTCTTTCTAGAAGAACGCACCCTCTAGCATCTCGGCAGCCTCACTTTTGTAGCGCACAAGTGGCAGAACTCAGAGCCTTCGAATGCCCCAAAGTTGCGCCCGTGCGAGCTCTCCATTGCCAGTCGTATATATCATAGCTTTGCCTTCCCCTTCTCCGTCGCTTCAATCCCATATTGAAATTCCCAACTCACCCATCCAAAGCCAATCACAGTATGGCTGGCCTTCACCCCGTCGGGGCTATGCCTCGTAATGTCCCATCACAACTACATCAGCAGCCTCAAGCCCCCAAGCCTGGACCTTCCATGCCTCAAAGCAACGGCGTCTCTGCAGGATCTCCGGCATATATGCCTGGTAATGCACAACCCTATCATCATCCGCCCCTCCCTCCCATGGACCTGCGTCAGCATGGTTCCCCCGAAATCCAAAATTCCCGAGGCAAAAACCCTCAGAAATACAGGGCTCTTCGCCTCGAAAAGGCATCCAGTGATTCCTGGGAGAAGACCACCATCTCTGAAACGTCCATGTCTCAATCTATGATTCGAGACAGAATTGAATGGCTTCAGAGAAACACAAATTCCATTGCAAAAAAGAAACAGGAAAAGAACGGAACCATTCAGCACCAACTCGACAAGGCTCAAGCTGATCTGACCAGAGGTGACCGTGATGTTCGGTTCTACTATAAGCTGGTTCAGCTTGAATCCGAATGGCGGGCGGCAGACGATCGCCGACGTGGAGATGACAGGAGTGAGCGAAGCTCCAAAAAGCATAGAGGCCATTCGAAGAGAAACAAGTTTCCCAAGCTGGAGAGAGTAGCGATCGTTGCATACTACGTGAGCACGCCTGCCACTGATCGAAATGCCTCCAGACCCCATGGCACGAATGTGCCTCCACAACAGCCCCAGCAGTCGTATGCGACCCCCAAGAATGCGGGAGGTCTTCCTCCTGTTACTTTTGCTCCGAATTTTGTTCCTTCAAATACGAATAGAACAACACCCCTGGTGGTCGATTCAAGACTAAAAGGTCAGCCCAAGCCTACCGTCACGCAACAGGCTACTGCACCTCAAGTCCCTCAAGCCCAGTCACCTTATCAAAGCGCCTTCAATATATCAAAGCAGGAGGGTCTGGCATCAGCAAAACAGAATGCGGTGATGCCTCAGATCCTGAATCATGCGAGACCAGCACAAGGGCAGGCCTCGGTTGGACAACCACCGAGGTTACCGTCGATTCAACTTCCACTTCGCCCACCTCATGTTCCAGGACCTTTGTCAATACCAAACGTTCCGCCAACAATGTCACCAGCAGGCCCAGATGTACTGAGAGGAGCCACTGAGGCAAGTAGACAGCCGACTGAACCAAAGAGAATGATAGCAGAGTCGAACCTGAATGTCAGGGATAATATCCAGGTTTATCACGTCTCAGACCAGAGCTCCTTGTCATCTGATGATAGCTGGTCGGAAAATGAAAGCGAAGGCACAACACCATCATCTATCAGTTCAGATCCCAGCCTGCAGCAGCGCGGTCGGGGACGGAGTCCCAAACGCATGCATCCAGACCACCACAGAAGCGTGATCATCCAAGATTCCCGTCAGGCCAGAAAGGAGGCCAAGTACATGCATGATGGACGTGCTAAGCTCCCACAGCGACAACGTGTGCGGTTTGACTCCCCAGACTACCATCATCGAGAAGAAAGCCGCTCACCGAGGGGCAAATATCATTCCCGACAACGGGCAAAAGAGTCATGGAGAGTAGAGCCACCACGCATCATCCAAGTACCAAGACACAGCGTCCGTCATGTGCCTGGTCCTGCATCTCGACGTGATAGCTCCAATGACAAGTACAACAGTGACGAGAGACCACTGGAGCGGGCAAGATTGAATGACTCTCATCATGACCGTGATGTACGAAGGGACAATGACTGCTTCAAGCATTTTGAGGAAGATGTTCGACGGCGCCGCGATTTCAGGGAGAGACGAGATGACCGAAGAGAAGACGGCAATAAGTATGCGGAATCAGATTCTCGATGGAGTGACCAGCAAGCTCGAGACTACATGCGTCAAAGGGAACATCGTCATTCATACCAGTACCATGAATGACATGGAGCTCAGAGAGGATACAGCGCATGGAGTGATGGAGAGTAAGGGGCTTTGTTTCATCTTGGCTCAAATTGATTTATTCCGTCTCCTTTCTTAATAGGCTTGGATTTCTAATTACTTGTCCAGGTGGCGTTGCAGTTATAACCAAGAAGGTCATTGTGTGATGGAAGATCAATAGATTTGGGATACCACTCATTTGAGAGCGAGAGATATAACAATGAATATCCGAAGATTGACTCCATCGTATCGTCTAAGTGGTTATTAATGGTGTTGTACTAACATCATAGTACACTGGCAGGGTGGGATGTCAAGTAATTGAGAGCACGTGACCAAGTGTCATTAGTAGTGGGAGGGGTCGCGCCTGGAGCGCGTCAGAGCGGGCGCACTGGGCTTGAGTGAAACTTCATGCGTGGTGGTACTTGACTCGCCCTCACCACTAGACGCGTTCTGCATTAAAACAGTCAGCCAGTACCTGGGTATTCGTACCTGCCTCTAATATGCCAGTTTCGTGGGGTAGGTAGTCACTCATGGTTTTATTTTCGTCCCATTGAGCCTCGAGACAATTGTTCACACCCTCCTACCTTTTCTAATATCTCAACTCCTCTTTCCTTCTTCTCGATTTTAGATTTCTATTCCTTCCTTCCTTCCTTCTTTCCTTCCCACCATCGCCACCCAGTGACAGTTTATGAGGGCTGGCATCAACAGCCTCGCCTTTCGTTCCTCGCCGACACGGGCAATTTTTCCTCGACAAGCTGTGCAACAACAACTGCCATTGCACTTGCAGTTGCAGCAGCGGGTTCACGTGCACTCAGCCGGTCCGATTTATTCACCAAATCTCGAGATAATGTTGCAACGGGCAAGCAGCAAGTACGAGGCCAACGCTCCTCCTCCCCAAAGGAGCCAGGCGAGAGGCGGGCCTTTCCTTCCTTCTAGCAGCCCAACACACAATGCCGATATTAGACAACAACTAAAGAAGCCAAACGCCCCTGCTGTGTCGGCGAGGACGATGCCACCCTTCTCCAAACCCCTCGAGAACCGATCCTCAAACATGAACCAAGCCTCAAACAATAACAAACCCCCAGCTGGCCCCGGTAGAGGATCGCTGGCTACACTCTGTGGAGGCTCAAATTCGTTCAGCGAACAAGCAGATGTTGTTGATCTTACCGGCCCCGAATCTCAAACCAAAGCACAAGCGGCCGTTTTCTTTAACGAAAGTGATTTCAGCGACGACGACGATTTGGATCTTGATTTCAAGGCCCCTTCAGCCCTACCACCTCTCCCCCCAGCTGCTAACACTCCCACCAAACGCATCTTTAACGAAAGCATGCCACCTCCACCGCCGACATCGACGCAGACAGACAGGACTATTCCTTGGTCATCATCTCCCCCTTCACATTTCCTACCACCTGCACGAACCACATCCGCGGCTTCAACAATGGCCAACATCTCTATGAAGCGTGACTCATCTGGTGATCGAGATGACGTTGGCGTCCCAGCTCCCAAGAAGGCCAAAAAGCGTGTACTGCCTCAAAGCTTCAAACAGGAAGAGCCCGAAGATGAGGATGATTACTCTGCTTCGGTCATCCAGACACCAAACAACAAGCGGAAAGACTTTCTGAATCCCACTGCTAGCGCCGTTAAGGAACAGAAGAAGCAATTCAGAAACCAGCGCCAACAAGAGCAGCCTGCAGCCAACACAGACTTGTCTATGGATGAGGTTCAAGAAGTCACGACATCACATTCTAAAGGCAACTTTGCTATATCTTTGAGTGAAGAGCAAAGGCATGTCTTAGATCTGGTTGTAAACAAGAACCAGAGTGTTTTCTTCACTGGTGCAGCCGGAACTGGCAAGTCTGTCCTGATGCGAGCCATCATCAAGGAGTTAAAGAATAAGTATGCAAAAGATCCTGAACGTGTTGCTGTTACAGCTTCCACTGGACTTGCCGCATGTAATATTGGAGGCATCACACTGCACAGCTTCTCGGGTATTGGCCTTGGCAAAGATGACGCTCCAACGTTGGTCAAGAAAATTCGACGAAATCCAAAGGCCAAGAACCGTTGGCTGAGGACTAAATGCCTTATCATTGATGAAATCTCTATGGTGGACGGCGACCTATTTGACAAACTGTCACAAATTGGAAGGACAATTCGCAACAACGGAAGGCCCTGGGGCGGCATCCAGCTCATCATCACTGGTGATTTCTTTCAGCTTCCACCTGTACCAGATCATGGAGCCAAGAGGGAAACCAAATTTGCTTTTGACGCCTCTACTTGGACCACCTCAATAGACCACACTATTGGACTTACCCAGGTTTTTCGTCAAAGAGACCCCGTATTTGCCAACATGCTTAATGAGATGCGTCTCGGCCGAATCACTGAGGATACTGTTCGAGCCTTCAAACGTCTGGAACGACCACTCGACTTCAGTGACGGCCTAGGGGCCGCTGAATTGTTCTCGACTCGAAATGAGGTTGAAGGATCAAATGAAAGACGCCTACGAGAACTTTCTGGCAAGATTCGACGGTATGAGGCTCAAGATACTGGCAAAGAGGACATTCGTGATAAACTGCTGGCGAACATGATGGCACCCAAGGTTATTGACCTGAAGGTGAACGCTCAAGTCATGTTGATCAAGAACCTTGATGAATCACTGGTCAACGGATCCCTGGGTAAAGTCATCGGCTTTTCAGATGAGAAGACGTTTGACATGTCGCCGCTCGATGAGTACGACGAAGATGACCCAACAGCTAAAGCCCGAAGGAAGTTACTCAAATCGTTCAAACATGAATCAGAGTCCAGTTCGAGCGGTGTGAAATATCCTGTGGTGCAGTTCATAGCACCAGATGGCACGGCACGTGTGATCCTCTGCCAGCCCGAAGAATGGAAAGTCGAGTTGCCTAACGGCGAGGTTCAAGCCAAACGTACCCAACTCCCTCTGATTCTGGCCTGGGCACTATCCATTCACAAAGCCCAAGGCCAAACCCTGGAGCGAGTAAAAGTCAACTTGGGACGCGTATTCGAGAAAGGCCAGGCCTACGTTGCTCTCAGTCGAGCTACTACTCAGGATGGTCTGCAAGTTTTGGGCTTCCAAAAGGCCAAGGTTATGGCTCACCCTCGGGTCATAGACTTTTACAACAAACTCTACAGTGCAGAGGAGGCGCTTGGAAAACCGAAAGCCCAATCCATTACCGACTTCGTTTCCAATCGCACTGGGTCTGCACCTTCAAGGGTTCCAGCGGCCAAGAAACCAGCGCCTCAGGTGGTGGAACTAGACGATGAAGAGGAGGCGATGGCTGCATATGGCCACTGAGCTGCCGAGTGCGAGTTCCCTTCCCATGGTAAATGTTTATAACTTATGACTACACCTGTATGATGCGAGAGTGACAGTTGGGGCGCAACTTGCGATAGAGATAAGGACAGGGAACGCATAAGAGCGCCAAACAATGGCGATTTGGTTGGGATGAAAATCAGTAGATATTGAGTCGTTCCCTATTTAGACGCTGCGACTTACGATAATACCAAATGACGAACAAATACTTAACTCTAAAACTTACAGTTGTACTTGTTGACTGTTCTTTGCGATGTTCTGATAGAAATCTTCGGTGACTATTCATTTTTCGAAGTATCATGATGGAGTCATGGTACTAGATTAGTAGGTACTTCTCTCATGCATGCATGCTTAATTACCACTGCCTACTACGTTCTACCTTGGCTACTCAATTAGCCAATCCGAGACATCAATCTCAACTGTCAAATCAGCCATTGCACTTTACGCTTTTAGCTCAAGGGTGGTTACAAGGTGACGCAGACCGAGCGACCAGACGGGACTATCCATCATCCTCTTATCGATAAGAAAGTTGGCAACTTCGTTCCCACGCGAACTTCCCAACCTTGCCCCATGCCCAAATGGAAGTTCTCCCACCAAGACCAAACACCCTATCACACAAGATCGCAAGCCCGAAATCAGGCCGAAACCTTTTCGATAACTCCCCCTCGCATACGGCTCAGACATTGCAGAGTCTGAGCTTCATAGCTGCAATTAGAGTATTGCACGACTCCGTTGTGAAGACGCTTTAGTGCCGACCTCCCCTCGTTTTGCCCCATCCCGCCGCTTCGAAACTCCATCCGTCATCAGTTGTCAGGCCGATAACCTCAACCGCCCGCCCGCCTTATCTCTATTGCGACACGCGAGACGTTAGTTCATATCGGTTGTAGAACCAGTAGATACTGCAGACGCGACGCTGTGCACTTGAGAACCTTTCTTCGAATTCAGTCAAGACTTTCATGATCTTGAGGGAGTGACGATCTTCTCCATACAGCCTTTCGCGCCGACGATTATAACTTCCAAACGACCATTTACAATCTACAGCCCAATCCCCAATATGGCAAATCAATTCATAGGCTTGCATATGCGAGTGGTACTGAGAGATCCTCCGGGGAATGAGTTCACAGGAACAGTCGTGGATGTGCAGGCAGGCAGCGGCTTGACCTTGACTAACGGTACGTTGAAACTACGCCGCAGAGAAACACCGCTAATATTTTGAGCTGCAGTATTCGTGGTAAACACCAAGCAATGGTTTCCATCTATACAAATAGCCGCAGCCAATATTGCTGATCTGTCCGAGGTCAAGGACAAGGCACCAACAACGTACGCGCCCGTCCCCGTCGAACCTATCGCCGCTACACCTACTTTTCAGCAGCCACCTGCGCAGCCTGCCTTTGTCGATCCGGCCATTCTGAGCCTGGGACGACCGCCAGCACCGGCAACGCCTTCAGGATCTGATACAAGGGCTCTGCCGCAAGTGAGCGAAAGAACAGAATTGCAGGCTATTCCCCTGAACGTTGCGGCCTCCACGCCTGGAAGGCCTACTCCTGACCACGACTTGTCAGGCTCTGTGAAGCATTTGATCATTGGCGAAACAGTGCCGGAAACTGGCAATGGCCATCTACCCGAGGGCCATGCCACCCGGTCTACTAAGAAAAAGAATACCAACCGTCGCTCCCGTCAGACCAAACAGGGAAAGGGCCAGCGTGTGGAAGAGGATGGACTGGCTGCGGAAGGCTCGCCTGCTAGTGGGCGAGGCAAGGGGTGGAGGCAAACACCCATTTTGCAGAGCACATCTTCCTTCCAGCCATTTCACTTCTTGAAAAAGAGCACCAAAGGGCGCAAGGGTACGCTTGATAATGGCTGGGCATCCGAGGACGTCACAGAAGAGATGGGCGATTTTGACTTTGAAAACAACCTGGCGAAATTTGATAAAGCCACCATTTTTGACCAAATGAGAAAGGAGGATCAGGTCGATGATGCGAGCCGCTTAGTATCTCATAACCGCAAGCCCAAGCCTGGCACGGCCGGTGGTAAGAACTTGCATTACACAGAAAACGTGCTAGATCTACCTCCGGCCACCAAGAAAGAGGCATACTCGTGGAATAGCGAAGCGGATGATGGGTTGAATGGGGCAGAGAGGCTCTCAGGACGGGACGTCCGAAGCAGCCAAAGCAACCGAAGAGCTGACAGCAAATCCGGCCCTTCACGGAGATCCCAGTCACGCAAAGCAAGTGCCGTTGCGATATCTGGCGGTCTTCCGCTGAGCCGCGTCAACTCTGGCGTACGTGCAAGCCATTTGTCTCGTCTATCTATTTCTCGACCAGAGTCCCGCAGTACTAACAGCAGGCAGCAAGGTCATCCGCCCGGTTTATACCTGGTCCCTTCGCATAAGCGTCTTGAAACCGTGTCTGCCCTGCAGATGCTGAACCTTGAAAATATTGCTGCAAACGAAGTTGGACTGACGGAGCAGCTCATGGCCGAGAATGGAGGAAGGGGTATCGCCGAGGTGACATTTACGGCCTTGACAGATCCTGCCATCAAGGTGCGGTTCGGACTTGCTGGTGCTAATCCGTCGTCCAGCGCTACATTGAGCAGTCCAGCGGTGGTGATTCTGGCTGGAAACAACAAATCAGGCATTCGAGCAATCGCTGCTGCACGACACCTTCGAAACAAGAATGTCAACGTGCTCTTGTGCCTGGTGGGCATTGAGCGAGAAAAAGACCTGCTTGAGGATCTACGACAACAGATTCAACTATATCGAGGTTTTGGCGGCAAAATTCTCAGCAAAGCCGACCTTTTCGAACACCTGCGTAAGGCGTCCTCGTCAGGACCGCCTGTATCAGTGTCTCTTATTATCGATGCACTTCTAGGCTTGACCATTTCATTTGAGGAACTGCGAACTGGTGACCAGGCTGCTGTATACGAGTTGATGGAATGGGCGAACCGCAACGAAGCCTTTGTGCTCTCAGTTGATGTCCCAACGGGCATCGATCCGACTTCTGGAAAAGTAGCAGTGATTGATGGCAGTCGACTGTTTGTCAAGCCACGATACGTTGTTGCCATGGGAGCTCCTAAGCGAGGTCTGCTCGAGGCCGTGACACCCCCAGATGAGGATGACCCACAACACCTGAACAACACTGTGCACGAGGACGAGTGGCGACTCTTTATTGCGGATATTGGTCTAGGTAGTGCAGTATGGAGGAAAGCTGGAACAAAGATTCGACGAGGCATCGACTTTGATGAGAAGTGGGTACTCGAGATGAAGTATTCAGATGGCCAACATGACGAAACCGACTATGACGAAGAGTGATATAGAGGGCGCAAAACCAACGGAGCGTCGATTCATCAGGAAAGGAAAGGAAAAGTTGGGCGGTTGATTTATTACATGGCGACGGAAAATGGTCCGATGCATTTCTCGAAGATAAAAGGCGTTGGGTGGGACTAGTTATTCTGGCGCGAAAGGAAAGGCGCATACATTATAGTTGCATTAAGGTCACTCGACACCGAATACCCAGGAGTTCAGTCGAAATCCGTATTTCGATATTTCTTTGTTTTTAAATAGATCATTGCTTGATGATAGATTATATTATATTATACTTGGAAGGATATAACCAAAAGCAAAGTAAAGTAGAAAAAAAAAAGAGCCAAGTTCGCCAAGTCTGGAGAAGATTGTGTAAAGGCCAGGTTCCAGGAAATGTTAAGCTTTGCCAAGTCGTTTGTGATTTTCGTGTGCATGTGCAGGCTTGGCACTATATAAAGCTTGATTCGATTTGTGCCAATGCTGTTATATGACGTGAGAAATTGGCTATGTGTGTCTGACAAGCAGGTTTATTTGGGGGGATCACTAGGCTCTGCAAATGCTCGAATTCAACCTAGGAGTTCCGCATATAGTTCGTTCTGCGAGGCAACGTACGATTTTATTTGAATAGTGTTTCGATGAGTTATTCAACAAATCAATCGAGAGTGGCTGCTTGAGTGTCCATAATTTTATAGTCGGATTCCATTATCTACCAACTACCTAGTTGGTTGGTCTTGTCGGAAGTTTGTTCAACCCTTGGATCCTGGTTGAAGAGGTTGGGTGATTCTCGGCTACTTCCTCGGTTGTAGGTACCTACTAATCTACCTTTGAGTTCAACATTGAGTTAAAGTTTGAGTTAAGGGTCCGATCCAGCCACGAGGCTCTATTAAAGACAGTCGGTCAGTAATCTATAATGATTATTTGCAACTGTACATGTTGTTGTACTGTAAATGATTTCTACCAGGTCGATAGGTAGTACTACTTGTAGGTAGGTATATGTATAGGTAATCGTATGTTTGCAAGGATCACACACACTATCGAGAGCTAATCTTGGAATTTGTGGAAAGACTGGATGATGTTTTCCATGAATGGATGTGATGCTGACCCCAGGATTGCACAGTGTGTGGTTAGAGTGCGGCTGAGGCTGTCAAATGTGGAGCAATCCAGGAATTGATGTCTTGTGAACATGTATGTAGATACTGAAAGTCGTAATAGCAGCATACAATCTCTCTTAAATCTTGAGTGAAGGATGCTCTGGGAATGAGTATAGGAAACTGAAAATACCTACTTACATATATCTAGCTGGCAAAGGCGTTTACTTTCACATGGATCTAACAATTATAACTCTGGCCATCCATCACCAGCACCCCGATTTCTCTTTAGCAAGAGGCGGGGTGGATAGTGATCACCATTCATTGTTTGAGAAATTGGGGCTATTTGGACAAAAAGGGATAATTGAGCGCACATCAGGGCCTTGATGAGTTTTGGGGGCTGAAGAGGGGAGGGGTCTTTCTTTAGGTTCAATTCCATTCCAGCCCTGTCGCTTGCCGACCCTGTCTACTCGGGCTGTCAGCCCGGTTTGCTACTGTGTACAGAACCTTTAGGACAGTACCTTACAGTAACTATCTATTGGTCCATGGGCTCGGTACTGCCGTTGAACGGTCCGGAAGTTTACAAGCTCGAGGTGCATTTTCGTAGGTAGAGGAGAGTTGTAGGCGCATAGCCAAAACCGATGACCCGAGAACGGCTTTGCAGATTATTAATTACAGCTTGACTGGATTATCAACAACAGTTTGCGCAATGTGCAGCGATATATTCATTTCCGTCAACTACTTAATTCTCTGATGGTAGTATGGATGCCTATTGCACTGTGTTATGGGTAGTGATAGATCGCTTAAGCGACGCTGCAAAATACCGTAACCACAGTGCGTCGCTGGATAGAGGGAGAGTGATAGAGGAGCGGGATAATCCATAACAACCTGGGAGATCCCCAGAATTTCGCTCCGTTTCTCTGCGTGACTGTTCCACAGTAATCAACTGTAATCTCTCTAGCCATGCGAACAAGAACGAACGGACCAAGAGCTTAATTCTTGTTGCAAATTTCTTCGTTACCCAAGCTTACAAGTTATCAGAGCCAACCTTGATTTTCTTCTTCTTCTTGTGTTTCCTTTTCCTTAATCTGGAAAGAGGGAGAGAGCCTGGGTCTTAGTGCGCCTTTTAGCATCTAAAACACTTCTTCGACTCTTCCAGATCGCCACTCCTTATTGCCCGATCTCCAAGAAAGCTCCTACTGCACGCCGCCCACGCGGAAATCGACAGATGGCGATGAGGCCAAGACTTTATTGACCCTCATTGTCATTGCTTAAATCTGTCTTTGTTTTAATACCTACTGTTATACACCACCAGAACATACCTACATAGGTATTCATAGTGCAATTACGTACTCCATCTCATCTCACTTCATCTCATCCCGCACCGTCAATCAATTCCTCTTCTATCCCCGTCCCATCCACCCAAGAGAAACAAACCCCGACTCGACTCGACTCCGCCTCCTTCCGTTAATAGGCAAGGGCCCGCCGTAATCAGTCACGTACCCCCCTACTCTCTACTGTGCTATACTGTACGAATACTGCACAAGTATCTTTTATTAGATTGGAGACTGGATCCAACCAGTCCAACCCGCGTTAGAATCATCCTCCCGTTCCAGTTTCCCCCACGATCTTCTCCGAATCGCGCCTGAACACACTCGTTTTCTGAACCGACAACCGTCCAAAACTGTCAAAGTCAGCCGCATCAAATTCACAGTCGATTGCGAAAGTTTCCCAGGCCGATATCACCCTGTCGCTTACGTCTCGAGAAAAAAGTGCCTCCCATGGCGACCGCTTGAGCGAAACCCCCCGAACTTGAATCCGACTCCAACTCGCGAAACTCGTCAACTCGCGGCTGGCCGTTCAACTACATTGCCTCGCTGAACAACGGGCCAGCCGCAATCATGGCCGCCGCCGGCTTGATCAGCGCGACTCTCACGGCGCCTCCCTCATTATGCACGACAACGCTTCTACCTGACAGCGGAGTTATGACATTGGGACTCGATGGCGTCCCCTCAATATTAACCGAACCCGCGATATACCAAATACCATGCCCGACTCACTATGTTTTCCCTCGAGCCGAAGTCCATGTGACATATGCTGCTTCAGGCGATGAGAGCAGCCTCACTCAACACGACTCATCAGACAGCCCCAAATTCTCAGACTTTCGCGATCCCTTTTACGCCTCTACCTTTCCAATCTGTTACGCCCTCGCCGCGACCACCGTTACTGCGTACATGCTCGTTATCATGCTCTTCGTTACTCCCAGATCTTTTCTCGACGGAGGGATTGTTTACCTAGGCCGAAAATCCGCTTTCACTCACAGCTCCAACAACAGCGTCACCATTGGTGGTCGGCCATGGCTACAGAAAGTCGCTGCTCTGACCGTTGCTATCTCACTAACCATCGCGTCAGCCGACACCTTCAGAGTAGCTAAAAGCCAGTATACGTGGGGGATCCAGAATGCGAATCAACTACAGGACGAAGTGATGAACAGCGTGGAACTCAAGGTCATCCGACTCGTCTCCGATACGTTTTTATGGCTGGCCCAAGCCCAGACTCTTATCCGACTCTTTCCCCGACACCGAGAAAAGATTATTATCAAATGGGTTGCGTTCGCACTCATCACTCTTGACGTTGTCTTCAGCGCTATTACCAGTTTCAAATACTCAGAAAATGGCATCAACACAACCGTGCGACCAAAGAACTTCGTTCACCCCGTCCCCGCTCTCAGTTATCTCTTCCAGCTTTCTCTCGGTTTGTTGTACGCCGCCTGGGTCGTTTACTTTGCGCTCATGAAGAAGCGTTACTCTTTCTATCACCCTTTCATGAAGAACATCAGCTTCGTCGCCATCATTTCTCTTATTTCGATCCTGATCCCGGTTGTCTTTTTCATTCTCGACATCTCTCAACCTGATTTCACTGGATGGGGGGATTACGTACGCTGGGTTGGTGCTGCAGCTGCCAGTGTTGTCGTTTGGGAGTGGGTGGAAAGGATTGAGGCTTTGGAACGCGAGGAAAAGAAGGACGGTATCCTCGGACGAGAGGTTTTCGATGGAGACGATACACTT
This sequence comes from Fusarium transvaalense, assembly GCA_013623685.1. Taxonomy (NCBI): domain Eukaryota; kingdom Fungi; phylum Ascomycota; class Sordariomycetes; order Hypocreales; family Nectriaceae; genus Fusarium; species Fusarium transvaalense. The sequence goes on from JABFFG010000005.1 coordinate 107,728, forward strand.
GAAATCAACGCATCCGAGTTCCCCTGGCTGCGTAACCGCAAGAGCAGAAAAGGAGGCAGTTCAGGCAGTGGTAGCGATGGAGATCGACCGCAGATGTCTACGACTGCTGCCAATGGTTGGCCGACTGTCTCTTCTATTGCAAGCAGATATCGTGGTCAAAGCAATGGTGCATTTGCCGAACCATTTGATCCACCCTCACAAAGAGCGGCAGCAAGAGGCCTGCGACCTACAATATGGCCGACTCGGCCAGCGCCTGCTGCTACTCCTATTAGCCGTACAGATACGGCCAGCGCTGCGAGTACAGTCTACGCCGTGAGATACCAGGCACCCTCGGAGACAACTTCACGAACCCCCGATCCTCTGCCACAGCCGAGTGTGGTTGACTTGAGTCAGCAAAGTAGCACGCCTCCAAGCCAACAACTGAACGACGAGTCCAGCTCTTCCAACCAGGCCCCAGCCTCTCTACAAAACAGTATTGTTGTGCCACCAATATCACAACAATCTGTAGATCTAGAGGCTAATTCACCAAATTCGCCAACTCGAAATGGCTGGCGAAACCTTACTTTTGCCAGCTCAACGTTTAATCGTCCAAATGAAGATGCATCAACGGACGTGGCTCAACGCTCAGACGATAATGCGGCGGTTGCGCATGAAGGACGGGCAAACAACTCCAGCCGATGGGACATAAGGGGTCGTTTAGAGGACTTTGCTGCAAACCAAGCCGAGAAACTACGAGATCGCATGCGATCAGCACCCAACACTGAGACCCTACCCATTACGGTCATCCCAGCTCCTCCCCGAAGAGGCGCCGCGCTGCAACAGGTTCTGGAGGAGGAAGAGCTCAACACTACAGAACGGCAATCACCGCAGTCGTCAAGTAGGCATCCTTTCGCGAACCACAATAACAGCACGGCCAGTCAGAGCAGCGCGTCGAGAAATGCGTCAGGAGAAGTGGTACAGTTAGACAGGAGTCGAAGCACATTCTCGGGCAGTCCAGGGGATGGGCCTATTCCGCCTAACAACCCACCACTATGGCGTGGTGTCCGGCCGAGAACGACTCACGAAGATGATTTCTACGATGACTCTGACGATGGCTCGTTATCGGATAGATCCTCATTGGATCACCCGAGACAAGATTCTGATTTGCCGGGAGCTCGCCGAGCGACCTGAGCTCTTGTGTGCTGATAATTGTGCATCAAGCGAGGCGTTGTTTCTGTTCGGTTCTGTTCATTTGAGAGAGACTGGTGTTAAAATAAGCATTGGGATGGTTTGTACGAATGATACCCCTGGGATGACTGCAACATTCCCTAAATTTATATATCTATGGGAGGGTCTTGCAGATATGGCGACCACATTCAGAGCCATGTATGCATTACATGGGTTGAGGCGTCAGCAAGAAATATGGCGTTATATGGATTGATATTGGATGAGCGCATATGCTCTACCTGAACAGGTTATACGTGTCTATTGTACAATCAAAATTACTTGGCAGCAGCTTTATATAGGATTCAATGGTATGATATGATATGACAATCAGAAACAATAGCACCAAGACAAGATGGACCGTTTGGTTGTCTCAGATGATGAGTTCACTGTTAGTACAGTAACTTGCTAGCCCTTTTTTACAAGTAAGAACCGGTAATGAACTCAGTCAGGGTTGCAGAAGGTTACATGCTGACATCCATGACAGTTGAAAGTAGATTTCGGCATGACGTATTGGCGCATGTCAGGTGCAAATGATAGTAAGCCCGTGCCAAAGCGAAAAACAATAATTCTCGGCACGCTCGGGAGATGAAAGGCATGGAAAGGCACGCATGAATCAAAGCGAGGACAATGCGATGGGATGATAGTATATGATAGGAGGGGGATGACAACTCTTAACATGTTATGTTATGTTTATTGAGAATAGGGGGATCAGGACATCAAGTTTATTCTGTATATTATGACCTTTTCTATATTATAGCTGGATATGGATACCTTTGAGAATGCTGAGATAGCCCGTATATACTCTAACAACTCAAGTAAGGAAAGAAATCGATCAAGTCACTAACTACTAGTCAGTAGTTGATGAGTGACAAATACCCCTGAAGCTGAACTTGACAGGCCCTGGCCAGGCCAGATCAACTAAAAACCCTTGGATAATCTTAATCTTGGAGCCCGCGGACGCCTTTAGTGTCCCACATTGTGGAGATCCCCTTGTTTTCTAGAGGGTCTGTGGAAGCCTTTGACAGGAAGGACTGCCTTTGAAGATGTTTAGAGGAACAAAAACTGTAAACTTAAAAAAGAGTAAGCTTAAACTTATACATCGTGCGGGAATATATATATAAAGCATACAAGTATCGATTTTAATAACTTCATCGGGAGATATCAAACAGTCTAATACTGACTTACAACAGTGCTCAAGCCACAATGGATGGAACCCAGATGGAAGGAAGGCACTATGCAACCCAACCAATATTTCCAAATCAGGCCAATCATTGAATCCTTTCCCGCCTCGGCTTACCCACCTAAAAATCTCCCCTCCACTAGCATCTCCCTCTAATACAACTTGTCTGCAGGCGACGATCCCGCACAATCCGTAACTTGACTCTCTCTCTTCATTGCTCTTCTCTTTCTCCGTCTCTTCTTTTTTAATCAACTGGCTTCCTCTCCTTCTTTCTTATAAGGGCAAGCAATATAGGGGAGAAGAGAGATACGAGTCAGACAACGGTCACGTTCCTTTTCTTCCTATATTAACCTCTTCTTTGCGACTGAAGCTACTCTTCCGCCTTTGCGCTTCACCTTCACAAAATAGGGGTGCAACGTCTACCACCGCAAAACAAGACAAAAGCTGTAACCTCTTCAAACTCGAAAAGTGGCATACTATAGACGAAAATGTCGGGCTCAGAACCTTTTCCGCTGTTGAACACAGCAAACGATCAGCTGCATCAGCGTCACCAAGCAATCTCGTCGGCGTCGGTCAGCAACACCACAGCTACCCAGGACGCCATCAACAACGCCCGAAAGCGACGTAAGAGCAGCGCTTTGGGCGGTGAGATTCGAGGTGACACAGGTGCTCCGGCATTGGCTTCCAGTCGTGCCAGTCTCGAGGCTACCGACAACCACTTCAATGCTACTGTATGTTTCTGACCTGTTCAACGTCCGCCACTTGCTTTGCCTTTCTTGCGCTAACATGTCTCTGATACAGTCAGATGGCCGAAAGCGCCTCTCGAAAAGACGCCGTGCTCGCGGCCTCATCGCCCGGGCGAAGCAAACCATGATCAAACATACATTTGTCCTCCCTGCCATCCTCCTCACCCTTTTCCTCATCGGATATGCCGTCAACCCTACCGAATCCAACCCTATTCACCACTTCATCTTCCTATCTTACAAGTTACCACAAGACGATCTAAGTGCGCCCGCTCAGTACGGAAAGGGTCGCTGGGACATTGCCTTTGTCACTTTCTATACAATTGTCTTGTCCTTCACCCGCGAGTTCATCATGCAGGAACTCCTTGCACCTTTGGCCCGCTACTATGGCCTCAGCCGCGGCAAGAAGGCTCGTTTCATGGAACAGGTCTACACTGCTATTTACTTCGGTGTCCTTGGACCCGTTGGTCTCTGGGTTATGAGCCACACTCCTGTGTGGTACTTCAACACCTACGGCATGTACGAGGGCTTCCCCCACCTAACTCATCTGGGACCTGTCAAGTTCTACTACCTTTTCCAGGCCGCTTACTGGGCCCAGCAAGCTATTGTTCTTCTTCTGGGAATGGAGAAGCCTCGCAAAGACTTTAAGGAACTCGTTGGTCATCACATCGTGACTCTCGGACTCATTGGCCTGAGCTACCGCTTCCACTTCACTTACATCGGCCTGGCCGTCTATGTTACCCACGATATCAGTGACTTCTTCTTGGCTACTTCTAAGACACTCAACTACATCGATTCTCCCTTTGTAGGACCTTACTTTGGAGTTTTCATGATCGCTTGGATTTACCTGCGTCACTTCCTCAACCTCAAGATCATTTGGTCCCTCTTTACTGAGTTCGAGACTGTCGGACCTTTTGAGCTGAACTGGGAAACTCAGCAGTACAAGTGCCGTATCGCCCAGATCATTACTGCCTCTCTCCTGTGCTCTCTCCAGGCTCTGAACCTCTTCTGGCTCTTCTGTATCGTTCGAATTGCCTGGAGATTTGTCAGCCAGAATGATCTCCAAGATGACCGATCTGAGGATGAGGATGATGGTGAGATTGAGGAAGATGAGGTGGCTGCCCCTCCTGCCAAGGCCAACGGCTTCACAAACGGACATGCCAATGGTCAGACCAACGGCAAGATCTCTGAAGACACAAAGAATTAGATGAATTCGTGTCTCCAGACGGCACCAGAGACTGCTGCTAACAGAATGCTTGAAGAGAAAGAAGTTTAGGCTTCTTGATTGTCAGAAAAGTGATTGGAAAGCAAAGATGGGGTTGGGACGAATTAATGGATCAACATAATATTTATGACCACAGCGAAGAGGCCCACGAAAACAGGGGCGTATAGTTGCTTGCACCTCTCCCTTTTGAGAGCATGGGGGGAGAAGGTTTGGATCGGATGGTAACGGAGTTCAAATGGGAGTGGTTGGATCTCACAGTCGCTTTTGTATCGAACATGCCGGCGTCCCGAGAGAATCCGTGTTATCCGGACTAATCAACTGTTCTGTTGCGGCAGGTTACCGAGTCGGACGACATACATGTATCAACTTGTCGACGCAAGGAGACATGGCCGTTTCTCTTAGGTCAAGGAGGGAGGAGGTTCTTGGGCAAACGTCCAGATGCCGTCGATAAGGAGTCTTTCTCACTTATATGTGCGACCCTCCTTCTGACCTCAAACGACTCGCACACAGCAGTACACCATCTCTCTCGGGCCATGTATTTACACACGCATATATTCTTGTACAGTCACCTGTCACTTTCTACACGAAAACACTTAATAATATTACCACCTTGACGCTCGCTACAGTTACTCCACACATGTGCTATTCATACTCCGGCCAAGTTGGGCCAGCCAGATCTGTGTCAGTGAGTGGCTTGCGTCTCGTAGCTGAGAGCCTTAATACGCGTCAACTTGGCATTTTTTATAACTTGGAGGCCCAATTATTGACTCGCCTCTCTCGTGTTGCTCGAGGTCCAGATAATAATGTTCGTCGTGTGGAGACTCTGCCCACCGTTTGCCCCAATGGATACTTTTCTCCTAAACCCCGTTGACAGCGCATTAACTGTTCGAGGGGACACGCGTAAGCCGCTACTAGCGAGCTCCAAACATTTCCGTACAACGAGGATAAGCAATTCGTGTATTGCAGCAGGTCAACAATATCGATGTGTCTATTTATGGCATGTTCAGGCTAAGGACAAGTCTTTTGTGTGGCAGCCAGTCCATCCGCTATTACTTAACCTGCCATGGACATATATGGTTGAAGGGTATGCACCCACCCCGTTGTGTGTCGAAAGAATGCAGTTTGAAATCTAGCCGCTCGGATATTGCAACTCTAAGTGCGCACCTGCAGGACTACGCTTTCGAGTATGCTCTGCTACATGGACACAACTATATCGCCAAGTAAAGCTACGGAGTGCTTCCCCCTCAACCAATGTGGCAAAGTTCGAATTCCAATCAAGTGGCCCAACACAATGTGTGCCGCTATACACAAAAGCGGCTATGAGATTGGCGGAGGATAATCGCCGGGAGATGGTCTTGCGCCGCAGACATACACCGATTCAAAACAGCTCACAGCAACCTTGTTCTGGACCCTTGCCCGGTCGTTCATTCCCAATGGCGTCAAAAGATGATTAACTTGCTGGGCCTTCCAGGGGTTAAAGTCAACGGGATTACGGTGAGCCGCTCGTGATGCTGGTCCCCCTGCCCCTCCGTGGATCCCGGCATCCGGGGTGGCGGGTCCGGACATAGTGGGCCCAATTCTCTACCGCCTGAGCCCCGAGCACAGCCTCAAGGCACGACTGGCTCAACGGGCGGCTCAAGACAAGCACTCGACGTCTCGAGTAAAACAAGTGTGGTCCAGATTGCCATACAGGTCGAATAACATGTTACACATCTTCTACTTGACGAATGTTGACTGACATGACACGTGGAAGAAGTGAAGCAAATCATCTAGACCAAGAAAAAAAATAAAGACCACATTTGCCTGCTATGCTATGCTATGTCATGTTACGCTATGCTGTGGTAGCCAATGCTTCCATATTCTTGCTTGAATCAGGCACAATAACTTGCAATACATACTTGTCCTGTCCCGAGATGGACACATGACTTGGCGTGTTGTCTTCTATGAAATGGCATTCCTGCATCCTATGTTTGAGTGGCTTTTGCCATCGATTAAAAAACAGCAAGAGTCCCTTGATTTTCCCTTCGCTTCAATAATAGTAACTACTAATGAGCAACCCCGACTTCCCATAACTAGATCGTTAACGTTTCCGCCCGCATGAGCGGTCTCTGAGTCTAAGAGACCTAGAAGTCTCGTGTATAAAGACTGGTGACACCCCACCTCAACCACCATCATACGTCGTCTGGTCGAGGATGTGTGCAACTTCGTATGCCGTGTCGAGCGCGTCGAACCGGTCGTCGCATATAAGGCAAATGACGATCAATCCATATACCCTTGATGTTAAGCTAAACCCGTATTCCATGCCGCATTCCAAAAGTAAATCGTGATAACCGTAAACGCCTGTCCATGTTCCTACCCATGACAATTATTGTGCCACGTATATGAATATAACAGTGGTGAAATGTTTGATTGCATTAAACCTCTTCATGTTGCTTTGTTGGTGAGGTTGAAAATATCAACTCATACGCCTTATATATAGGCCATCTTTGAGATTATTAGTCGGATTTCTGTAATCCGTTTCGTTAAAAAGTAGAAGCAAAACTCCTCAACACCGATCTGATGCAGTCTTTAATGCCGGGCATTTTGGTAAAAGGTTCCAGTCGGTGATCGTGTCCGTTCATGAACCGAAATGGTAGATAGCGTGGTAAAGTTGTGATGGAAATTAAGTTGGTTAGGTGATTGCGGCCCCCAAACTTCCAGCGGTAAAGGCTTGCGGAAAGTCCGTGTGCATGTGCAGTGAAACAACGTGCGCATGGATAAGGTTAGCAGCTTACTTGCGCTCACGCTCTCTTGAGTGCTCCTCGCTGTGACTTGATTCTGTGTCTGAGGAAGAGGATGAAGAAGTGTGTGTGTCATCCCCATGACCTTGAGAGCCGGTACCAGACAGGCTTCCGGGTGATCCAAGGCCGTCGTAGCTATCAATGGCAGCGTCGGAATTTCTCTTGAGGCCCATCTTCGCCTTGCGGACGGCTTTCGCAGCTTTCATTTGCGCCTCGCGAGCCACATCCAAAGCACGCTCGGCTCGAATCTGCTTCTCCCACATAGAAGCATATCGCCCCTTGGCTGCCAGAAGTTCTTCGTGGGTGCCCTTCTCGACGATTGTTCCGGAGTTCAGAACAACGATCTGATCGGCATGCGTAATAGTTGATAGTCGGTGTCTATAAGTTAAGTTAGAAAGAGGACTGGTATGCAGTAGCAACAGATTCACATACGCAATGATGAGCAAAGTACGGCCCTGCCCAATATTCCACACATTGTCCTGAATCTCCTGTTCGGTATGTGAGTCCAACGCTGATGTGGCTTCGTCTAACATGATGATACGAGGGTCCTTGAGAATCGTTCGTGCGATCGCAACCCGCTGCTTTTCGCCACCACTTAGGCGAAGGCCACGTTCTCCAACTTGTGTGTTGTACTGGTCGGGGAAAGAGAGGATGCGGTCATGAATGCTGGCTGCCCGGCAAGCGGCAAAAACCTCTTCATCTGTAGCAGAAGGCCTTGCGTACTTGAGGTTGTACATCAGTGTCTCGTTGAAGAGAGTCGTGTCCTGAGGAACGACGCCAATCGCTTCTCTGACCGAGTTTATGGTCAAATCTTTGACGTTGCGGCCATCAAGTTCGATCGATCCCTCGTCGCAATCGTAGTAGCGAAACATGTGGCGAAACAATGTCGACTTGCCACCACCCGACTCGCCGACAAACGCTGTCGTGGTGCCAGGCAGACATTCAAAGGAAATGTTGCGTAGCGCGGGCTTTCGTCGGTCATACGAGAAGCTAACGTTATTCCAGCGCACATGGCCTCGGAAATCCTTGCCTAGCGGAACAGCATGAGGAGTGTCTACCACCGTGGGCTGGATTTTGAAGAGCTCGAGCAATCTCTCGCCGGAGATCATGGCTTGCTGAACCGTCCTGTAGAAAGTACCAAAGAAGTTGAGAGGTCCCTGGAGCTGTGTCAAGTAAGAGACGACCATGAACCAATCGCCAGTGGTACGAAGACCCATAGCGACCTGCCAGCCGCAGACTAATGCTGCAATGATTCTACCGAGGTTGAAAACCACGGTCTGGCAGATGTTCATCATCATCATACCCATCTGAACCTTGGCCTCAGCACCTTGGAAAACGGCGACTTTGCCTTGGTAGCGACGTGACTCGAACTCTTCCGCATTGAAGTATTTGACTGTTTCGTAGCTAGAGATCGAGTCATTTTTTACAGCTTCTTCCTCGCGATCAGCGTTCGTCATCTCTCGACGCTGATCGGCTCGAGTCGATGCCATCTTGATAGTCATGTAAAGATACCAACAAGTATCAACAAGGTTGATCTCAGCATACAGCGGTCCATATTGGTAGTAGAAAACTGAAATGGCGAGGAAAAGATCGAAGAGCATGGGAAAAACCTGAAAGGTTACTTGTTCGAGGAATTGGTTGATCGAGGAGCCTTTGTTGAGTGCTGACAGAACTTCTCCAGTACGCTTGGAGAGATGGAAATCGAGACTAAGGGAGTGGACGTGGTTGAAGGCCGCTGTCGTTAGTCCGCGGTAAGAATATTGTGAGACGGGAATCCACAGGATAGATCTGAGAGAACCCAAAAGTCCCGATTGACCTTGAAGAATCCACAAGAGTCCGAGGATCAGAAAGTCTTTCAGGGGAAAGTTGTCCATCGAGAGACGTTCTCCATTCTGGACTAGCTTTATCACCTTCTCAAGGTCATTCACTACCTGCTTGACGGCCATTGGAACAGCCACATTGACCAAACGCTGCAACATGACCAAGATGAAGCAAATAAGGACATTGATTTGAAGCTTGACAGAGTCCTTGGGCCAGAGGTAGGGAAAGAAGAGAGAGTACCCCTTAAAATACTCCCACCATGTCTTGTGTGGCAGCTTCTCGGGTCGATAAAAGGCGGCAGGTTCTTCCTTCTTAGGGAAACTGGGTGTCTTGTGTGCATTCGAAATGGTCCTGCCGCGTCCACGACGGCCATTAGTCTCTCGGCCATTGGGTTCTCTGCCGTTGGGAGTATGGCCGTTGGCCAGTTGGCCATTAGTATCATACGACCGGCGATGCCCGTTAAGGAGCGGTGTCGATTCAGCCGGGTGAGCCTCTTCAATCTTCCTATCATCAAGGCCTCGAGCTTTGCGAATCCACGCCAAACTAAAGACTCCAATCAAGGCGAGGAGATGGAGGATTCGAACAAAATAGAACACAAGGTCAATCTTTGTCCAGTAATCGACACAGTTCCCATCCTTTCCTGAACCACTATTTCTAACAGATCGGAAAAAGTGGCAATCGGCGGCAGCAATTGCTGTTGTTGAGAATATGACGATTTCGCCGGTGAAGCCCAAGATCCAGACAACGAAATGAACGATATTAGGACCCTTGCGCCAATCGAAGAGGGAGATAAGGATATAGAGGTAGAAGAAAAGAGCGCCGGTGACGTGGACCTAAGCAAAAAGTGGTCAGTTTCAGTTTATACTAGTAGACTCTAGTGATGGTTCGAGGCTGCTGATTCACGTACAACACTCCATTCGCCAGCCCATGGAAGCCCCTCCTTGGACCAGCTGTAAGGGTCTTCAAACCAGAAAGCATGATAAAACATGAATCCAGCGTTGCCCACATAGGTCAGGAAGACGACAAAGGCGAGGTAACGGAAAACATTCTTGGCGGTACGACCAAAGCCGGGCCCAATCTTACGATCACCGTCGGCGCGAGTGCTCTTCTTCTTGGTGATGGGTAATGGCTTGCCTCCGGGGCCCTTGATCGTGGAATGGATTTGGTCTTCTTGCTTCTTGGAGTTGACAACGCTGTACCAAGCAGCACCAGATATGAAAGCTATAAGTAGGATGAGGGCGTATAGGTATTGTGTTTTGCGCAGGATGTAGTCGGCTAGAGGTAAGTCCTCGCGGCCAGCACCGCGAAGGAGAGTGGTCGCGATGTCATCGGCGGGAGCCATAATGGCGGACTAGAATTGCTGTGAGCGTCGATATCGATGGTCGTCAGGTCAAAGAGCGGCAGCCCATATGTGCACTATTGAGTCCGAGTAAAGGACTTGGGGTAGAAGAGAGTAAGGTCTTTCACCGCGGACGAAGCATGGCCCTGCCCGTGGCAATTGACGGGACAGAGGGGCCAAAAAACGAGTGAGTGGCGGGGAAATGGAGGGAGAGGCAGAAAGAAGATGTTGATGTTGGAGAGTTAAAAGACTCGACGACTCGCTCGCTCGCTCGCTCGAGTTTCGAAGACGAGTGCGGTCTAAGTCCTGCTTTGAGCCGACTCAGCAAGTGCGGTGCCACTGCGACTGCAAGGTGCAAGGTCTTGGGTCTAAAGGTCTCTCTAATGTGCTGGTGCTGGTAGTGGTAGTGCAATGGAGTGCAGAGTGCAGAGTGCAGATGCATGTGCAGGGGAGGTGCGACCTGCCGGGTGCAGGGTGCCGGGTGCCAGGTGCCAGCTGCAGCAGAGCAGGTGCCCACTAGCCACTTAAGCAGGTTATGGGCAAGCGCGATCCGAGGGGGCCTTTGGGGCACCGCATCGCTCGCAGCGCCAATCCTGGCCAGGCCATGACAAGACAAGACAAGCAACTGGTCATGGTCGAGTCGTCCAGTCCCCAGTTTCCTGCCGGACAGGGTGTGAAGAAAGATGCGACTAATAGCACCTTAAAACACTGACTGCAACTGAACAGTAAGTAGGCCGGTCTGCTGGGCAGGTACGGCAAGGGAAGTATTGAACCCGCACAGGCAACACCATCATCAGCTCAATATAGATGCTAACCTAGATGGCGTCTATAGAAGAGCATGTATACTTCAATTGCCTCTACGCCTCGGTCAATGTCCATTACCATTGCCCCTCCTGCTCGACAACTCAACACGGCCCAGCTCAGCTCCCTCCCAACCGTCATCTTTACCCAACACTAACACCAAGAACCAAGGTGGGAAAACCACATGGACTCGACTGTGGAGTGAAGAGCAGGTGCCAGTGCCAGTGCCAGTTGCGTATCCAGGCCTTTGCCTGGCGGGCAAAAAGCAGTATTTGGGGCCCTTTGGTGGGGACAGCTGACTTGGGTCGGTGGCGAAAGCCACCCCGAGGATTGCCCTGGTCCGTCGACGTCTTGGCTCCATCAACTTGAATGGAAGAATGACTGATGAATGAACGAACAGATGAAAGGGTTGAGGTACTGTTCCGTGCAGAACAGCACATGGGGAGTAGGAGGAGAAAGGAGGAGAACGATAGGAAATCCAGGTACATACTTCTTTCGAGCACTTTCTTCCCAAATGCCAACTCAGAATTCAGATCTGGTCTTGTTGTTCAAAGGGTTCAAGGGTCCCCCAATACGAGTTTGGAGACTAGTAAAGACTCGCTGTTATTCTGTATCCGAAGCTCGTAGCGTTTTCGGTTTATATCGAATCTGCCAACGTGTGTTTACTCGACAACAATAACTTAGCTGCGACTTTTCACCCGCAGTTTCTCTTGGATGGTTACTGGGACAGTGCAATGAGTGCTATACCATATCCTATAGTAGGTAGGTAGTCTTGACTAATGTTGTTTTTGAGATTGGATTGCCTGGGCGTTGCTGGATCGTTGCTAGATCGTTGGTAGTCTGATCAATAACTCAACTTACTCAGTTGTTGCTATTTTCGACCTGGGAATGCAAGCCGCGAATGGAATTCTGCTGTAAAAGAAGCAACCCAGTCTATCGTTTCGATGACTACAATATTGCCTCGGTAGGCCTCCTGTCCCTCCTTTTACTCTTGTTCCTGTTCCCGTGCTTCTCCTTTCTTAAGAGACTCTTGCTCAACCACAAACAGCGCCTCTCTTCTAGGCCCTCTGAGCCTCCGGCGTTCTCCTAGAGGTGGGACACTTTTTTGGGACTGCACGCCCCTGGTCCCAGCACACGCCTCTTCTCGATTTGGCACGCTCCCACACGCAGACGCCTTCTGGGCATCAACTACCCAGGAGCGGTTAGGATGGAGTGGGCCGCTTTTTCTGTTCGGGTGGGTTTAAGCAGAGGGTCCCCTGGAGTCCCTTTCCGGGGGCGCGCGGCGGTTCTTTGGTGTTGAGAGGTATCCAGTAACATTCTCAGATCCTTCTTCTCTTGTTCTGTTGGATCCGCTTTCGAGGTCTTCGATGGGTCTGAGAATTCGAGAATGCTGGTCCTGTCTTTTTGCAGACGGTGTTTGGGTTCTGTGCCAAGAGAGTGAATCACGATGGAATGGTAGGTATGTATTAAAGGGTATAGACGATGAATGATCCGCAGAGGCGCATGGGCTTCGACAAACCTGGCCTGACAGCTTAAAACGCTGGTGCCGCGGTATCAAAAGAATGATTTGACTGTTGATTAGTATTATTTATTATAGAGACGGCGTTATCAGGCCACGACTCGGACGTGCATGAATCCAAATCTATAGAATAGGTCTATAATTATACTGCACAGTCACTAAGAATTACCGATATCTATTCATACCTACCTAATTACCACTTGAATTGTTTTCGTGTGTATGCCTTTGAGTAATAGAATGCGTGTAAAAAGACAATAAACTATCGAAGTCTGTACCTAACAAGGGGGATAGATAATATGGTTTTGTTCTTTTTAAGGAAACGGGTCCTACCTAATACAACCTTTATATATATTGTAACGTACTGTACTGTGAACACCTTGTCTAGTATGGTTCCGCTTCAGGTGAGATCGGGGACAGTTTGACTAACGGTTGGGTTCCCCCAGATGGTAGGTCAAGGTTGATTAATACGAGTGAAAATTCAAAGAGTGAGTGGCAGGGAAATTGAGATTCGTCAACCATGCTGTAACAACTACGTATTCTAGTATCCTGGACACCTAGTCAGGTAAGGTAATCAAGGGTTTGTATTGTCGTGAACAAAAAGCCACGCAAATGGATCCTCGATCGTCAAGATATTCAAAACGGGCATCATGTTCAGCTAAAACAGTCTATTCTTTGCTCCAAAACTCCCATTGGCTCAACTAATGTCGTGATAGCGCACCACCTCAGCCTTGAAGATGCCCCGATTGAGACTACGTATGCGTACTCTAGGTCGACAAAGTACACACCATCTGATCCCGTCCTAACCCTCCTTCTCCCTTTGTCCATCATCATGATCCATCCATCGATCCCTGATGCCCTTGTAAAGTCTCTTTAACCTGTCCTGTCCTGTCTGTTGCACTGACCGGATCGAAGGGCGTATAGCGTGTTGAATAGGTAGGTTGGTTCGTGCCCTGTGCTGCGGTGCGGTACGGTACGGTACGGGTGCGGTAGGGTAATTACAGTAGTCGACGGCTTTTCACTGTTTGTATCATGGATCATGGTAAATCATTGATTGATGCACGATGAATTGGTGGAAATCCACATGCCAGACCCAAAGAGCCGAATGGGTAATTTAGGACGAATTATCGTGTTGGTTCACTCTCACAAACAAGCATTGTACGGATGTTCAGGGACAGCAGTACCTACATACTAGGTGAGGGAGGAAGCGGTGTGTAGCTACCTCAGTGCAGGATTAGTAGGCATGTTCTCTATGTCTTGTGCCAGCATCCACCTCTGCTACTGCGCCATTTGATTCTTGTTTTTTGGTGGCCGATTCATATCAATCATGAATGATTCCTTGTAGTCGACTACAGCTTTGACATTTCCATTGTCTGGGTGGTCCCCCGGTGATTGCGGTGATGGGGGATAGTGATGATGTAAGTGAGGGCCATGAGTTCCATGTTCCGTGCCTTAGCTTATCGTGTTGGTTGCACAAAGACATGTACCCCGTACCGATGACTTCTGATCCGAATAAGAAGCTGTTGGAGACTGCTGTGCAGTTAGTACCTGGCAAAGCTCAGAATGTCAAGAGGTTTGTCTTGGTATGGATGGTGGTGGTGTTTGTGGTGGTGATCCTGGCAATCCATCACTAGACTAAAATACAGTATTTAGATCTGAGTTCTTGTTTCAATAGACTTGATGTCCTATCCGTTTATGTTTCACTTCTTGATGCTTGTCTATACATAATAGATACCTACCTAAACACTCCTAGCCAAGTCTTTGCTTGACCCCGTGCTCATCCCACATCTTCGATCCCGGTAGCTAGATCCATCCATCCATCAGCTTGTCAAGGGCAGATCTGAGCTTCTGACGTAAGGTGCTATATATTGCACTGTAAAGTACTGCACATGCAGCCTCTCTAATCGGCCGTCGTCATCCGAGTCAAGTCAGATGGGAGGTCAAGCGAGTCAGGAGGTTGTTTCTCGGCCAGCAACGGAACAAGGCAGATCACGGCTGTTTACTGTATCCGTGCGACTGTCACCCAGACTCGGCATTCTTATTTCCGCGACCAGGACTGCTTGTGTGAAGCAAAAGCCGAGGTAAAGATAGGTAGTTAGTCCATGTATGTACTGTACTGCTCGATAATGAATTGAAGGGAGTGAAAAGGAAACGGAGACAAGAAAAACAGCTTCTCTCACCGGCCGGCAGGTCGCTTTGCTTTGCCCTGTGTCACAAAACTTTAGCCTGCAGACGGGACATTGATCTTTACCTCATTGCGCAAGCTACAGTAGTTTGCTGCATGTAGCTATGCGTGTTGACGCAGGTCCCTGGGAGAGAAGAGACAACTTGGAGAGCAATTGGCGAATGGGAGTTGACGATGCCTTTGGCCATCGACTATTCGTTGCACTGCACCCAGGATCTCTCTTAGCTACATGAAGGCCAAGGCGCGGTACGGCACTTGGATGCACTCAGGGATGCAAGGCGATATGATGGGATGGGATGGGATGGGATGGGATAGGACAGTATTTGCGGTGTAAAAGACCTGCTTCATTGACTGCACCAACTTACAGAGTCTAGGTATGTACTGCAATACCTGTCTGTCTGTTCGCCTACTTAGAGCCCAGTAAGAGGGAGGATATCCCTATTGGCTGTGTCTGTACACTCTTTTCTCTCTAGATCGATCGTGTTGGTGGGAGGGCGGATGGACACCTAGGTAGGGAGTGAGTGTCAGATTGATCCATCCCCAGTCCGTAAATTACGTGTTGCTGTCATATATCGAATTCACTCCATGTCAAGGTGAAGGATAAGGTGAGGCAATCCCCCCCTTCCCGCCAATGTGCAAGTGCACTCAAGCTAAGATTGGCGATGCGCCGTCCGATTCTGGAAAAATGACAAGAGACGAGACAAGTAGGTAGATAGATTAAGTTAGTAGGCGGTTAAATGAATGTTGTGCTGAGTTTTTGCTTTGTTTACAAGGGTCAATCAGCCATGACCATCTCTGTTGTTTTCTCCCCACCACTCGTCAATTAGTATTGACTACTACCTAGTACTAGGAGGCATCCATTTTATTATTGACTGGTAGGCTGCAGACTGAATGTCGAGTACCTTCCTTGAATCTATTAATCACCTCCACTGTGGTCTTTGCTCAAACTCCACAAAGATTACTATTATTGTTGTTGCTGTTGCTGTTGCTGTTTTCTTGACCCTCTTCCCTTACAATTGCCGACGGCCTGTGCAGTCGTAATGCGTCATCAGGTCCATGGCTTTCAAGTGAGCCAACGGCGGCTACTGCTGAGTAAGTATGTACATACAATACAATGATTGAAAGGCAAAGACTTGCTTATTCTTGACCGATCAAATCTGTATATAACAAATGTCAATATCAAATGCCTAAGGTACCTAGCAAGCATTTAAAATAGGTAGACTAACCACCACATTGGCAACTCCTTTGGATGGAAAAGAATTACCGGGAACAAAAGATGGCAAATTAGCAGTATACTTACCGAGGTACGGTACTATACAGAACAATTAATTCACTTAGTAGCGAATAGGTTAGGTTAGTAGGTACTTGGCTAAAAAGAACAATCTGTTTATCCACTACAACATGAGGCTTTATTACTCGCCATCCAATATCCATGGTAGGTTACAATAATTGGTTATTTCGGTTCACGGTCCGCGCTAGAACTGGTTGATCCTCACTGCCAAATGAAAGGTCCCCTTTGATCTACAAATGCCTATGTTTAATTATTCTCCATTCGCTCGCCGCTAGGACACACTCGGTGAGGCAGAGAAAATACTGTACGTCTACAGAGTACAAGTAGGTACTAGGTACTCTAACGTAGCTACTTCCCGTCTGCTTCATCATGAGAAAAAATTTTTTACATTTTCCCCATCTCACCGCTTGCTCTTGTACAGCAGTTAATCAGTCATTAAAATACACCTATAGAAGAGAAGCGCTTCTCTTCTGCAGTACTGTTCAGGTTACGACGTGCATCGCTTGAGCTTATCCGATTGATGCAAGCCTCCCCGGTCTTTTCCTGGCGCCCAAGCCATGGATGGATGTTTAGGCCGTTGACAGGTCAGTTTTATCTCAACTGAACATGGGAGCCACGAGAGCAGTACAGTAGCTGCAATAGTCAGCTTGTGAGACCTACAGTACCTAGGCTGTAGTGTCCATCCATGGATGCCTACAAATACAGGCAATCCCAGTCTTAATTCACTAAATACAAGACCCTTTGTCTTAGAAGTTGTTGTGATCAACAACCAACCATATCTGATATGTGCTGCACCTATTCCACCAATCCTCTATTACTGTACCGGGTCCATCCATGGATGGTCATCACTACTACCACCACCACCGCTACTAAAGCAGACTTGTCCTGAACTTGGCTGGTTATAGCAGGTTCAATTCGCGCTCGTATTGGCACAACAATGAGCTGATACCTAACAGACGGGAAACTATAAGAGGGAATGTGTGAAATGTGGAATGCAACTCCAATTCCAGAGTCCGCGTCACCTGTCCCGTTCTATTGTATCCCCATCCCATGTCTCAAGGTCACGGAGAAAGATAAAAATCCATCCATCCATTATCCTTGGGAATGGCTGGCTGGCTGGCTGGCTGACTTGACTGGTGCGTGACCCGGTCAAGCTAAAGAAGACCAAGGGGATGGTATTTAGAACAATTTAGGTTGCCCCTCTATTATGATTTCTTACTCGGGGCGTCGAGTACGAGTCGCTGCAGTACAGTACTTTAGTAGTCAAGGCTCAAAGAGCCGCTCCGTTACGATCCTAGTGCTGGTTCTAGAGGCCCACGGCAGCTGGTTCTAAGCTAGATTAACTGGAACAGGTAGGCTAAAGCAAATTGACACATCCCTCCATTTGCTGTGCATGTTCAACTTGAATCCAATAATAATCGGTGGTTTGATCATGGAACATACAGTAGGATTGGCATTCAAAGCCAAATCAAGGTCCGAGGGTCCTCATGATCCGAGAATATCATGAAGATATACATACATATCCGTACATCCATACGTACATAGATACTGTGGTGATAGTAACAATATCCCCACCTCCATTAACTGATACGATATACATTTCATATGGACGTATGGCATGTATGTATGTCTCTGATGTCAGCCTCTTTATACATAGGTACTCATTGAAAACATCAACCTTTCCATTAGATTTTCCTGCTCAACATGACAACTGCGCTCCTAATCAGGTCGAGCGTGCATTTCATCATGCTCCAGACTAAATCAAGCCTCACCCTTCCCTTCGGGACCTGGAGCTAACAATCCATTGATGGTGGTTAATGGCTGCAGCTGGTGGTGGGTAGCTGGTGGTGTCATCTCTGCAGACAGCCGTATCTGTTCTGAGGGTCCAGATCTGACAAATCCAAGTCAATATCCTTCACTACATCCATCTTCTGCCAGCAGCTTTGACCAAAAATAAAAACTTGGCATTCAGCTACCAGGTACGTGCTACCCCATGAACTGCCTACCATATCTAGACTTGTTGGTCTTCTCTCTTTCTGGGGAAGCGACCCTGAAAGTGAGGCCTTTCAGGCCAAGTCAGGCTTGCTGAGCTGATGTGATGTGATAGAATGTGATACGACGTGTTGCCAAGGCATGTGAGTTATGAGCTGCGAGATTCCATACAGAGTATGCTCTCGGTGAAACTTAACAGCTACTACCACCTAGGTCAGGACATAGCTGGGAGATACATAGTAAGTAAGGCCATCTTCGAAACCTGATACTAGGTAGGGCCATTGGTTGGTTTAGGCCTCATGCATCAACTCGTGCAACTTTCAAACAAGGCGAGCATCTACGAGTACCCAATTGATTCAGTTGCATATACATATGGGTTCAAGGATCCCCTTTCTAACGAGGCCTTCTAAACCCATACATGTCTACTTTACCCACAAGACAGATGATACATTGATATCGAAAACCAACGCTATTCGATATAAGCCTAGGTATCGACGGTGCTGTACCTTCCGCTTACATACCTACCTCAACCTTGCTTCACGAAATGTTACCAGCCGCTGGTTGCAACTTCCAAAAACCTTTGAGGCCAACTATTGCCGTCCTTTGCTCCTGTCGTGCCATATCGTGTCGTGTCGCGTTGTGCTGTCCTGTACCTACCTACTACTAGAGGTAGGTAGGTAGGTAATAACCTGCTCATGCCTGCTTTAGTACCTTTGTACCGCGCTGCACTGCGCCGGATTTCAAGGTACCTTCCTTCCTTGTCGCTATTTCAAAGAGAAAAAACCTGATGATTCAACTGCAGCCAGGAAAGAGTCAACAGCATCGACCAACCGGTCAGGCTCGCCTGCCGTGTGTTTACTACGCACAGGTAAAAATTCAAGCAGGTAGGAGATACCCTTCATTCCCTTGCCTTGCCTTGCCTTATCTTGCTGCACTTGGCTTAGCAGGCACTCTCTCGCCCGCCTTCCTAATAACGCCTCCATCCATAATCTCATACCGATATCATGAATATTCAATTGCTTGCTTGATAGCTCACCTTTTCTAGCCTCAACTCCAGTCCACTCCTCTACTGGACCATGCCAAACTGGGTAAGAGACGTCTCTCATACTTGTTCATCGTGTCAATCTGTCGATGTCGTCTCATCCAGTCAATTTCCGTTTCCTTCAGGATTCCCACTCCACTGCACGGCATGAGTAGTCTCAAAGCCTCACCTCTCCTTCTCTGTGTAAACTTCTCTCTCACGTATCATGTTCTCTCTTGTCGTTTTAACGCGTGACATGTCTTGCTTCCATGCTTGTCACTCACAAACTCAAAGGTCCTCCTCGTATTGGCCGCTTACCTACATTTACCCTGCAACCATTATATGGACATCGACCTCAAATGGCAATGCTGACTCCCGTGCCCGATGGCTACAGTATCCCCAAGAAATCAGCGATTAATGCCGGCATCTGAGGATACTTCCCTAATGTAATATCAGCGCTGTAGGATAGTGAGCCAATCCCCTCCTCATCAACTACGGTAGGGTCTTTATTTGCTTATTGGAACCATAAAAACGACGCCAAACTCGGTCGATACTGTTGATGTCTCGTCTCTAGAGACGGTACATCATCACAAAGTACTAGTTGTGCGATATCTGCCAAGCTTTAATCTGGGCTCTACGCCTGTACAGTCTATCCTATTCGAAAATGAAAGCCATCGACACTTTATGACATGACTTACTTTTGACTATCATTTCAATGAACCCGGCTTGCATTCAGCTTTTGTCTTCTGGCCTTTGACGGGCTTTGAACGAATCAAAGCCTCATATACTTCGTTCAATCAGAACCGCTCGACATACAAGTTTCATGCGTACTCGGTTCTATTGGTCTCAGCCATGCCAGACACTACATTCGCATGCGGCTCGCCATCAGGTTGCGTTTCATAGGTCCACCTGCAGCTATACACACGGCTCGACACATACAACTGGGCAATTATCTGGTAATGTGCCTACCCAATGTTGGAGAATTGCTTGTTTTCTGTAGGGCCAGAGAATTCACGTCTGAGAAGTCGGAGGATGACATGAAGAAAAAAAAACCAGAGCAACTTGTCAGGCCAAACCGCATGGCTTGCAACGGCTCTGACTAAGCCCTCTTGGCTTCTCGAACGTCATTGCACACAATACCGTGCAATTGGATACGCTTCAGCTGCGGGATGACCTGTTCTGGATTTCTGGGGAAATGTACGCGGCCGCAGTGTCATATCTCGAGTGGATGCATGGTGTGGGACATTGACCTTATTCGGTATCTCTCTTCACCGGTTGACCACGAGGGGATCCTGGAGGTGGCCCACTACTCGCTCCCTGCCCTGGAACATTGCTCTTTCTCGAGCTTCGGGGATAATCCCCACATGAAACGAGAAGATCTCCATTCCAACACTTCAGCCTCAATTACACCAACAAGCGTTGGGTAAAGTATTCGCTTCGCCATCAGTGACTTTAGCCACACCTGGTTGATTGCCCAATCCTTGCTCTTCTGCATACAACATGCTTATACACACATGGCCCATATTGTCACTTCAAGTATATACGTATACCTTGAAACTTGGCTCACCGACAAGTCCGGCGACGAACAAGAGTTGATTCCAGCAAATAGGGTTGATCCCGAGTTTCAATAACGGTTGCATTGTGGCACAAACAAGCTTGCAAGTTTCCGCTCCAATGGGCCCAACTAGCTTCACCGCGAGGCGAGACGATACGCACTTCCTTGCTAAATAATCCCGATGACAAGATGGAGTCATGTTTGGGCTTCCACTGGTACCATGAAAGTGTATGCATGCAGCAAGTACTTCGGGAATGGTTTATTGATGCACCTTGTATACGGTGTGTGCTAACCCCCCAAGAAGACCAAGCAACTTATAATCAAGAAAAAGCAAAGCGCCAACGAATAGAAGTGCCATAGTATGTTAGGCGGCGCGACTGGAGGCTCTGTTTGACTGGCCAATTTTCTTGAGCCTCCCTTTTCTCGTTGGAAAACCAAGCCGACTCGGAGTTTTGCAAAGCGTTGAGCAGAGACACCGGTCCAGCATGAGCGAGCATGATTACGTTCTCATATGCAAGGCGCCTACACAGGTTTCAGCCAGTACCTTCGTTTCAGACTCGGTACCCTACATTTTGTCTGCCTCCCTGCACTGTCAGAGAAGCTTCCGTTTCATGCACGGCACAGCTGCCGTAATATCTGGTCCGACAGCGCGAAAAGCTTATCAACATGACGAACATCTGACAATTAGTGATGCAGATAGTTGCATATCTGCTTTGCTCGTTGTCAAGTACTGTCATGAGCTAATCGGTGTTTGGTGTCTGACGGGTGTTTAAGCCCTTGTTACCCTTGGCACCCTGAACTTACAGGCCATGGTCATGGGCAGTATCCATGCACGCCGTTAAGAGACTTCCGGATCGACATATCATTAGCCCTTCCAAAGAGCTTCCTATCGTTGGAGCCACTTAAGGAAACCTTGAGTAAATTTGAGTTGCGGCCTAACGTGCACGGAGCTTTGGAGTACTCAAAAGCCCTCCTTGATCTCGCCTGCAATCGTGATGGGCTGGCGAAATAGGATCCGTCTATAGTTGGTGTTGTTTCTTGGATGTCGTTCACCGCCTGTACTTTTACAGCCGATATGTAGGGGTGGTTGCCAGGGTCAATGGGCCACGGAACAAACAAGCAATACCCCTCAGACCAAGACTTTCACTTCGTCCCTCGAGTTACCTCATTTTGTGGCGGGGATAGCTCATGTGATGGCTGGGAATGCAGCCGCACAGCGCGAGGGAGTGAAAGTCGAGAGAAACTATATCAGATTGTATTGAATGTCACTGGAGAGGCCAGTTCGGCGAGTGTGGTGTGGCGCGAACGACCAAGCAAAAAAGACGACATGTCGGTGTGAGAAACGAACAACTACGCACATTGTTCAAATCTGTTACTGTCGGGTATACCAACGGGTCGGGCCGTGAGTCGGCCCAAGCAATCCAGCCTGAAAGTCCTTAAGATATCCGGTGTGAGATGGCATCCACTACATATATGGAAAACTCGGGTACAGTGACTGTCTGGGGTAAAGTACCCGTCAAAACACACGTTATGTACCAACGACGGCAGGGCTCGGCGCTATCGACCACACATTTGCTAACGGATGCCGGCTGTACAGCTGTTTCGTTTTGGCGTCATGGACACGAATGTCTGCCCGATAGCCACATTGTACGGCCGCGGCCAGCTGCGCATCTCTTGTTTGAACAGTGGGTGCTCTCAGGTAACATCCGCATTGCCCTTGTCGGTTGAGCATGGTAGCATCCTGTAGGAGGACGGGGAACAAAATTTTGCCCCGTCAGGCCAGTAAATTCTTGTTCTCGGACTGTTGAGGCGTGAATGGGCTGAGGGTGGGTTGGTTGAATGGGAGGAAAGAAGTCTGCTCGCGTACTTTGAACCCTCTCGGCGATTAGAACTGTTTGGTGCCGTCGGCATCTTAAGTCAGTCAGCCTAGCTCATATGAACGAACTGCTATATCGCTTATCAGTTTGCAAAGTACCATTCCAATATCGATTGAGCGTAGTAGAGTGTGATGAAGATGCTCGGCTGAGCTCGTCAATAGTTCTAGCATAAAGTATGATATTGTTATATCTAGATGTGAACATCGTGTAAGAGACTCCTAGATACAGAGAAGGAGGTTTCTCATCCAGCGTTTTCGTGTTATATCTCGAACACGCCTTGCAACATGTATGAATTCGGATTTAATAACGAGACAATTAGCTCTCGAACAAATTTCTCATATCATATACGTATACATAATCTGATATTTGCATTCAAAAAGCGAACTAGTGACTGGGCTACCTTCTTCAGTCAATGCCGCGCCCTGTATAATAACAACAAAGCAGTGATAAAGTCTTTCAATCCATATTAGGTATCAAAGCATACTTACTGTATATTGGTCACATTCTTCTTCATTATTCCTTACGTTTCTCAAGATGCTTGAAGACAAAAATTGTAATATTTGCGAGTTGCATACACGCCATGTGCACACTTTCTTTCTGTCAACTGGGACTTTCCAGATACCGGGACAGAATTTCCCCTAGAGCCCGAAGTTCAAATCAGTTTCTAGGCCTTAATTTCGTTTCCAGAAAATCTCGTATATATTTTACGCGTAGTGGTTCTGTAAACCTTGCATAGCTTATGCGAAATCGTCTTTGGATTTGGTTTCTATGAGCGCATCGGCCAAACAGAAAGAATTGATTCCCGCCCGCCCGCCAGCTCGATACCGTGAACTATGGTTGGCGAAAGGCGTTCTCTTTAAGCTGGTCAGAATCTTCGATGGAATAGAGACGGATATATAAAAGATACGCAGGTACTGGAGTGTGACTTTGGAACAGTAACTTGTACAATCTACCAACTGAGGCGCGTCAAAATAGGATGCCGCTCCTATCATTGAAGAATACTCAGTAAGCCAATCTTGATGAGCTTGGAGAGGTTCGCTTGGTGATATCGAATGGAAGGTGTAAATCAATAAACTAGGTGTGCTAGTTTGCCCGCCACTGCCCGGACAAGGAGATTATGTAGCCAGGGTGAGAAAAAAGCAAAACCATCTTCTAGTCGACTGAGAGATAACGACGCTCATTTTCGCTCAACAGTCATTGTTTTATGTTGTGGGTAGTGATTTAATGGCAGTCAGCGATGTTCAAAATCTGCATCCAAGGCGTGTAAGTGCACCTATCTGCTATCTGGATGTTGTCGTGTCTATTGTCGTCGGGATTGGTTGATAGGGGGTCGATACCCCCAAAAAAGAACTGCACAGCCACAGTTCAAAGTGGAGTACGCGGGGGGGCTAGATCAACCCGCAAATCTTTCAGCCTTGCGCGCCCCGAACCTTTTCACCCCCAGCCTCAGCCTTGCTACACTACATCCTGACGATCAACTACTATCTTCCGTATCATTGAGTTGAGCTCTGTCGATACGAGTTGGGTCAGTGTTTTACCCCACTATTTAATCTCAGGTCGCCGCCAAGAGCTTTCGCTAATTGATAGAGCACAGTTCCATCGCTATCTCTCACGGACAAGTACAACAGACAGACACCCTTGGCTCTAGTCTGTGACTGTCGAGTCTCGAGACCTTCGGCTTGGGAGCTCTTCGCGTCAGCTCTCACGACGACATTTATTCCAAACGTACGATTCGATCGAGACTCTCGTAGACTCTTGTCTCCGGTCGTCACTCGCAGGCGCTCTTACGCAGGGGAATAAACCCTTCTCCGTCACCATCATGTCAAACAACTCGCCCTCCACGCCCGTCAAGGTGCCCTCCAGTGCCGCAAACCACACACAGGCTACCTTGGACCCAGATCTGCGCTCACAGATCAATACTATTCTTCTACGCGACGGTCATGTCTCCAAGTACGCTCCCTCCCTACAGAAGGCTATATCATGATATCTTACTAACACTATCATCCTCAAGAATACAAGATGCCCTCCTGCACGCTCTAAACTCGCACTCTACAAACTGGCCCACTACCATTCAATCACATGCTCTATCCCTTTTACGCTCTGGCGAGGTGGCAACCTTTCCTGCCCTCCTCAGTCGCGTCCTCGAAGATGTCCGCCACGACTCGGCTCTGAATCCCGTATCCTCGAGCTCCAACGGCACCAATGCCAAGTCCGCAACCAACGGCGACACTTCCAAGACCAATGGTACTGCGGATGCTAAGCCCAGCCTTGCTGTACCAGAGTCCGTCGTCGAGGAAGCTCTTCGCGTCACTAGAGAGAGCCTCGAAGCCGTTTGCGAGATCGAGGACGAAGGATCCGCCTAAAGCGCATCATAATACAACGATACCGATGCATCAGACAAGAGGTAGAGGGAAGGACGCTTGTAGCACCAATTAGATGCGCAGCGTCATATACCATTCCGACAGAACGAAGCCCACCCCTCCTATGCAAAGCCAAGACCCCCCTGTTGAGCATCACAGCAGGTGGCAGGGAGTCAACAACTCGACAAAATTACTATACTACATAACGAATACCGACAGTAAATAATCCTGGATACGACCCAGGATAAGCCCGCAAAAATAGGCGAACTAATGTCTCTCTTGAATAAGAATCAAAATGTAATGCTACAACCAACCGTTTTCACAGGGAGTGCAGGATGGATGATACCAAACCCGAAACAAGGCACGGCTACGAAATGAGACTTACGCACGAAACCACTAAATAGACAATTCTTTTGATATTGAGTTAACTATGGTGTACCTTCGGACCATTGGCGATGTCTAACTGTGATAAAGACTATATGGAACAAGCATCTTGACCCAACATGACCAATGTGATCAAAGCTCTGTAGTAGGGCAATATCACTTTAATAAGTGCAAGATTATACGTGGAACGCTGACTTGAAGATATTCGTTGGCAGTGGATGATATGTCGTCACGTCCTAACTCGCAGCATATCGTGGTTAAAGCTAAGGGAATCAATTTCATCATCTATCAAAACGCAATTCTGTCTTGAGTCACCTGGTGACTACAATCGTATCCTCCTGATCTTCAAAAACATAATGATCAGGTTGCCGTTCGTCTCTCCTCTACCATTCTACCAACTCCTATTTCGATATCGGCCAAAGAGTTTGGACAAATCCATTTCACTAATTGGTCGCAGGCTGATGCGGAGATGTACGAGGGAAATTATTAGAGTACAGGGGACTCATGTCCATACAGTCGTTGCTGTCCTTTAGTCGTAGAGATCATCATCATTGCCAGCATCGCCGAATGAGTTGCCGGCGTCACCACCAGCAGCCTCGGCACCAGCCTCAGGGAACTTGAAGAAAGCGCCGGGACCAGCGTTCTTCATCTGCTGAGCGAAAGCCTCGTACCGGCGGATCTCAACATCTGACACTGATCGGCGAGCCATCTGCATGGCCTCCTCGAAGTGAGCCTTGGTCAGCTCGGGGACAGGATCCTCAGCGTCCTCATCTGTGTCCATCTCGTCACCAGCGGCCTCGCGAGCCTTCTGGCGCTCGATATCGAGAGCGATAGACTCCTTGATGGCAATCTTGACGGCGCGCTGTGTGATGAAACCGATATCGGCACCAGAGAAACCATGTGTCTTGGAGGCAATGTAGCCAAAGTCGATGTCGGAGGCGATAGGGGTCTTGCGGAGCTGAGCCTTGATGATACTAAGACGACCAGGCTCATCGGGCAGAGGCACGTAGATGAGCGAGTCGAGACGACCAGGTCGGCACAGGGCAGGGTCGAGCTGCTCAGGTCGGTTGGTGGCACCAATAACAAAGACATTCTTCTTGGAAGTCATACCGTCCATCTCAGTGAGGAGCTGGTTGACAACACGGTCGGAAGCACCACCAGCGTCACCCATGGATCCACCACGAGCCTTGGCAATGGAGTCAAGCTCATCAAGGAAAACAACGCAAGGAGCAGCGGCACGGGCCTTGTCAAAGATGTCTCGGATGTTGCTCTCAGACTCACCGAACCACATGCTGAGAAGCTCGGGTCCCTTGACGGAGATGAAGTTGGCGGCACACTCATTGGCGACGGCCTTGGCCAACATAGTTTTACCAGTACCGGGAGGACCAAAGAACAGCACACCTCGAGAAGGAGACATACCGAACTTGAGGTACTTCTCGGGGTGGTCCACGGGGTACTGGACGTTCTCCTTGAGATCCTGCTTGACCTCCTCGAGACCACCAATATCCTCCCAGCGGACGTTGGGAACCTCGACAACAGCAACCTCGCGAAGAGCGGAGGGGTTGGAGACACCGAGAGCGAAACGGAAGTTCTCCATTGTGACACCAAGGGAATCAAGAACCTCGGCATCGATTGTGTCCTCGTCGAGATCGATAAGGTCCATCTTCTCACGAATCTGCTGCATGGCGGCCTCAGAGCAGAGGGCGGCAACATCGGAACCGACATAACCGTGGGTCTCTGATGCAATCTGCTCCAGATCGACATCGTCACCAAGCTTCATGTTCTTGGTATGGATCTGGAGAATCTCAAGACGACCAGTAGGGTCAGGGATACCAATATCAACCTCACGATCGAAACGGCCGAATCGTCGAAGAGCGGGGTCGATAGAGTTGGGTCGGTTGGTGGCAGCCATGACAACGACGTTGGAACGAGCCTTCATACCGTCCATGAGGGTAAGGAGCTGAGAAACGACTCGTCGCTCAACCTCACCGTTCGTCTTCTCACGCTTGGGGGCGATGGAGTCGATCTCGTCGATGAAGATAATGGCGGGAGAGTTCTTCTCGGCTTCCTCAAAGGCCTTTCGCAGGTTCGACTCAGACTCACCAGCCATCTTGGACATGATCTCGGGACCATTGATAAGGAAGAAAAAGGCACCGGTCTCGTTGGCGACGGCTCGAGCCATCAAAGTCTTACCGGTACCAGGGGGTCCGTAAAGCAGAACACCTCGGGGAGGCTTAATGCCAATAGACTTGAAAAGTTGGGGATGTCGGAGAGGAAGCTCAACCATTTCTCGGATCTGGGCCATCTGCTTTCGGCATCCACCAATGTCGTCGTAGCCGACCTCGTTGAGGTTGTTCTCCTCCTCGTCGCGCTGAATGGGCTCACCCTCGCAGTGAATGACAGTATCTTGTGCGACAATACCGTACTCTGGGGGGTCGACCTCGACGACCTTGAACTCTACTTGTCTCATACCACCACGGACAATGAATAGGTCTCCTTGGCGGACAGGTCGGTAAGCTTCTCGGAAGTAAGGGGCGAGGAAAACGTCAAATAGAGAACCGGTGATACCCTCGACGGTATCAGCGATAGGGAGAACAGCAATGCGCTTGGCCTGAGTGAGTGTTAGAGACTATACTATTCGGCGGCACTGAAACGGAACACTAACATATTTGATATCGGGGCAAGGGTGGATGGTGATCATGTCGCCGTGCTTGACTCGCAGGTTGTGACGAACGACTCGGTTGATGCGAGCGCTACCATCATCGAGCTCATCGTCAGCGAGGACGATGAGGACAGTGTCCTTTCTCTTCTTGCCTCGAACCAGGACGGTGTCACCACGGAAGAGCTGGAGCTGGTCCATGGTGGCCTCAGAGAGGGCAATGATGCTGTTATCGTCGTTGACGGCATCGGTGACCCTTGGTGATGTCAGTTATTGTCCTGTCGTTGCACAGCGCAAAACACCTACATCAGCTGGTTGGGCTTCTTCTTCTTCTTGAGGATCGCGGTCGCGACATCATCCTCCTGCAGAATGGTTAGCTATATGTTGGAGACTCGTATGGAATCGAATGCCACAAACGTTCTTAACCTCGGCGCCGGAAGGGTCGCTATAACTCTGTTAGCAAGTTGGCTCGATATGAAGACAGCCACTTTGACTGAATTCAGCAGTGAGGAGTCACATACGTCAGGTTGACCTTCTTGTGGGGGTGCTCTTCAGGCTGGGAAGCCATGATGATTATCTGGATGCTTCAAATGAAGCTGATGCTGGCTCGGTGATGACGAAAGGAGGGGGAGCTGTAAGAGTTGCGGAAAAGCCAAGCGATGGCTTTGTGGGTGTCGTATTTGGTGTTTAAGTAGAGATTGCGGAGATGAGAGAAGGGGGAGGAGGGATGTAGAGAGAAGAGTTTGGGGTGGAAAGTTGAAAGTTGCAAAAGTGAAAGCAGACGTGATGTCGGAGGTTTAACCTAAAGGTCGGAGGCAACGAAGGTTCGAGCTGTTCAAAGGCCACAGGGCACCTTCCCTCCGGAACGGCTGTTGACAGCGATTCACTGGCCGACCGCCACCACTGTGGGCCAATGATATCACCGGATGCCCTGAAATCGGGGCGGAACAATGATGTTGAGACAGCTTAGCTCAGCCGGGTTCATGGTGGGGCTTCTAGGCTGGCACTATGATGCAGCACGACCGCCCGCAAGGCGGTAGCAACAGGCACACCGAGAGTGACGACTACAGTACAAAGACAAAGCAGGTGGAAACCAGCAGAAGCTTCCATTGGAGTATTTTTTTTTTTTTTTGCTTCATGTAATCACATACCCTATAATGGGTGTCTTCAGTCTTGATAAATGTTTTTTTCTTTATAAACCCGCCACTTTGCTGGTGACGGGGACCTTTAGTTCCTGCATATCACGCTCTAGACTGTATCTCGGTGGTAGTTATATGGCGGTCATCCATGGCGGATCAAAGGCAGATCCAATCGTTGCGCGGCCCCAGTTGCCTACAGCTCCTCAACCTGATAGCGTCTCAGATCATGACGATAGTATGGAATGGGTCCATCTTGACTCACTCGCCGTTCTCTTTTAACATCTGCTATTGTAATTCTTTACAACATCTTAATAAAACCTTCGCCCCTTTGCCGCTCTCGACATGGAAACATCCAGTCACTCCTTGCAAAAGCTTACAAACACGATTGTCCCGTGTAACTTAAAAGATCTCGGCAAGATACCTAACAACAAGGGTCTCTGGACCGTGCTATGTTTTCAGACAAGCTAGCCTTCCTCTCACCCGTGTCATTGACTGTTATGTATACATACAGTCTGCTTAACTTTGGATTATGCTGGCGAGTCAGTCAGTGGAAATGTCACTATCACTATAGTCCATGTCCCAAAAAAGGCAGTAGCCACGCATGATACACCCGGCAAAGTTAACATCCATATTTGATTATCTACGTGCAGGCAGAATGCATTATCATCTGTGCTTGACTGCGACAAATCCTACTTTCTGTCTCGTTTCAACGATGATAGTATTGATGGTACTAACTTTTATCATGCTCATGAAGCTACCCTAAAGTGTTAAATACTGTAACCAATGATAAGCTCTACTGTAATTCAGAACATACGATGAGGATTTAGGTTCAGTCGGCCTCTGCCATTAAGACTTTTCAATACTAGCAAATTCAATGCAAATAGTAATATCGCTTTTCCTGGAGTGACTTCACTCGTCCTTCTCAAACGCATCATTGAGATACGTCACAAACATATCCCTCAACCTTGACGATTTCATGTCGCCTACAGCCTCTAACCCAATACCCCCTCTATTCAAACCCATAAAAGCCCTCCTCAGTCTCTGTAATTGCGGCAGACCGACTTTCTTTCCGGTTGGTAGATATATCGTAAGCTCATTGGAGCCAGACGGTATTCGCACCTCATCAACATCGTCGCCCTCACGCTGCGCCTCCACTATGCGCTTCACAACATCCGATGTTTCGCGGTCCAGTAGATACAAGTAGTCGCCGCTTTCTTCTCGTCCGCGCTGTATCGTTGATTGGTTGGGGCGAACAACCTTGCGGGCCTCGCCTGCTATTGCGTCCCAGAGGTCGGAGAAGACCTTTGTGGTTTGTGCTTCGTCGTCTTCCCAGATGAGTGTGAAAAGCGGACTATCCCACCGTGTCATTGGGTTGGGCTCTTCGTATCGAAACACCAAGTTGTCCCAGTTGTCGGGCTCGTAGGGCTCTGTAGAATCGACCAACGCATCGTCAGGATCTGTCGCTGCGGGCGCTGCCTCTCCACTTTCTCCGGCGTTGTTCGAATCTGCCTCCTTCTTTCGTATTCTAGCCTCATTGGCTTCTCGTGCCTTGTCTACCGAGCAACCGATCTGCAATATGCAGCTAGGTGTGCGCACAGCTTTGGATTCGCAGTGCAGTTGGTATCGCCAACCCTTGATGTAATTTAGACCGTCCAGGATCACAATATCCCTATCGCTGAGTACGCGCTTGACAGCGCCGTAGATCGCAGCGCGGGCATCTTTCTCAGAGGCATTCGCAGATCGGGTATGCGCGCGAACTTTGTCGGGAGACAGGTCGTAGACGGTACGGGATATGGAGAGAGACTCGTCGGAGATGAGATGTAGACGGTATTTCGTATCGACTATACGCTTGGATAGATAGTCGTGCAGTTGCTTCGCGCGTGTCGACTTGCCAGAGGTGGGCAGTCCAGAGACGATGATGAGCTGGTGGGATATGTTTGTTAGATGAGGGGCAGTATGTAAGTGGTTGTATCATGTGGAGGACATACGGGCATCGTCTCGGTTAAAGGGGATGATTCAAGGCACAAAAACGAAAGATCTTTGAATAACAGTGAAGGATATAAAATTTGAGGCCTCCTGCGCTGTTGCCAAAGTATGGATGTCTAGTGAGATGAGGTTCAAGTTGTTGATTGGAGAATTTTTGGAAGGATTCGACGTCACTTTGGGGTTCTTTGTGTGTGGGGTTGAAATTTAGTTCCCCTCCCTCGTGTTTAAGACGACCCTTGATTCTGATCAACAGAATAATTGAGGGTACTCCATAATAATACGAATTGAGTGGGAGATTCACTGTACCAAATTGTTTTACCTCAATAGGGTAAGAATAAGTTCGAGTCATTACTTTAAAGAACTAAAACGTATGACTTGTAACTACCTGAGCACTAGGAGAGTAATAGAGGCGGGAGAACCGAAGTAGGTAACAGTAGGAGGTAACTGTCCACACATTAGAGTGATACGCTCCTCGAAAGGGCAATTAATACTCACAAGCTACAATCTCACATGCAACAAAACCATCGTCATGAGGGTCTCGTCGCTCTCGCTTAGGTCGTCGAAGGCTGAGCCTTCGTTACATACGGAAGACGGCACTCGAATCGACAGCCCTATAAGGGAAAGTCAAGGTTACAGCCACGCTTTGAACCCTGGTAATTCCATTCGAGCAGATCTAACGCTAAACCGGATCTGGCATACCATTCGACATTTCGCATTCTCTCCCATCTCTCATACTAATTTACTAAGAAGGCGTCAAGGTTGATTTTGTGAAAGTGGCTCTTGATGCTTATCATCATGCATAGTAGCCATAGATTCGCATCTCTTTTAGGAAAGCCACTCGAGCATTCCCTTGTCTCTGTGGAGATGGGCTGAGGCTATGATGATGCCGTTCTGCCGATTACACGGCGTTACTCAAGTTCAGCTGAATATGCTCAGTCGAGGTTGAAATGTATAAAGATGTTTTTGTCTCTCGAGTTGAAGATGTATTCAAATCAGATCAACACATCAATCGATAACAATACAAACATCTCTCTTCATTTCACTACTACTTTAAGATTATCAAGAGTACCTTCATCACTTATACAACCCACTACTTCACATTCATACATCTACCCAACATGGTTCGTTCTATCGGTACCCATGATGATATCGCCATCGCCGAGATCGTAATCTACACATTTATACTATTTGGCGCTCTCTTTCTCTGCAAAACTCACGGCTTCTCTCGCAACGCTGGATGGTTCTACATTATCATCCTCTCTCTTGCTCGATTGATAGGCTCCTCAATGCTTCTCGCTACGATCAACGATCCTGGCAACACAAACCTCTACATTGGCTGGATTGTCCTCAATGGTCTCGGTCTTGGTCCATTGATTCTTATCCTCCTGGGTCTACTTGATCGCCTCTTCAACACCATCAAGAGTCAAGGTGGCACAGGTGTTAACACTCTCTATAAGCGTGCTGTCCACTTGCTGATGCTCGCTGCCATCATTCTTATCTCTGTTGGTGGTGCCAGCTCCAACTATACCCTTGACGGCGCCTCGCCCTCTATCAAGTACAGCACCGAGAGCAAAGTTGGCGTTGTCCTCATGATTGTTGTTCTTGTGCTGGTTATCGGCCAGTTCCTCCTCGCTCTTCGCAACCAGTCTTATATCGTTGACGGCGAGCACCGAATTCTTATCGCTGTTGGTGCTTCATTGCCATTCGTTATCGTCCGTCTTGCCTACACCTGTACTCTCATTCTGGGTGGCCACAAGCAGGACGTCTGGATTTACCTCGGTGCTGGTGTCATCATGGAAATAATTGTGGCTATCATCTGCGAGGCCGTTGGCTTTACCCTCTGCAAAGCCCCCAAGCCTGTAGTGAGTGAAGAGACAGGAAACAAGGCAACTTCTAGAGCATAAATGAGGTTCACAATCTGAAAGATGAGGCAGACTCATAAGATAGATTTAAGCGTGGTGTTGATTTATGAATGGTTTGAGGTATAGAGGCGTCTAGGTTCAGTTGCAGTTTTGTTTCTTCATCAATAGTCAAACAACAATGACATGTTATCTCATACACCTTCGTCTCTAAACGTGCGACATCTCACATATATCATCTAAATCGTCTAACTTATCAAGAATGCCTGACCAGATATAATAATCATCAACAGAGTATTGGTCT
Organism: Fusarium transvaalense; assembly: GCA_013623685.1. Taxonomy (NCBI): domain Eukaryota; kingdom Fungi; phylum Ascomycota; class Sordariomycetes; order Hypocreales; family Nectriaceae; genus Fusarium; species Fusarium transvaalense. The sequence continues at coordinate 140,951 of JABFFG010000005.1, forward strand.
TTCCAATCCCCACAAAATCAGGGTATAAACGCGTCAAACAAGCAATTCAAGAATGCTTTCCACAAATAGCAACCAATTGGGATACTTCCAAGTCTTACATGACCGTGCAGCAGGCCTTCTCCAGCTTCTTGAGGATAATTGTGACAAGATCGTCGTTCTGCTCTTCTGGCTGATGGTGATGCTGCCCGCCGTGGTGCTGTTGTCCTCCGTGGTGTGGCTGTCCACCATGGTAACCGCCATGATCTCCATGGTGCGAGGGCGGAACAGGCTGTCCTCCTTGAAGGTTGATGATTATCCTTCCGGTGTTGCCCTCGTCGGTCTCGTACCGTAGTCCAAGCTCTTGGCACAGCTCTTCAACCTTGGGCTTGAGCTTCTGCACGCCGCCAGCAGAGTGGTGTCCTTTGCCGACGATAGCGTACAGATGCGTCTGACCGTTGGCTTGGTCGGAACGAATGCGCTCCTCGAGGATTCTCTCAGCCTCCTCGACGTATAGACCATGGAGATCGATTGAATCGGCCTCTACGCGTCCGGAGGCATTGTTCTCACGGAAGATGAAATCGGCGGCTTGTTGGTTGTAGTCGTCCATGCGCGCGGCGTGCGCCTTACCCTGGTTGGAGAGCTCCTTTGCACCAGCACCATCTCCATCTTCATAGGCTTGACGTGACTAGGCGAAAGGTCAGCTATACTTGGCTCATGTATATATGGACAGACACCTCAATAGGTGCTGGTAGAATGTAACGTACGCGGGCGAAGCAGTCGTTACGCTTCTCTGCCTCGGCTCGCGCCATGTCTCTCAATCGGTCGTACTCTTGCTCGACATTATCGTCATCATGGGCAAAGGCTAATCAGAACCCGTTGTCAGCGTTCAACGTCCCTCGAAAGCTTGTTGCGGGTTGAATTGTCGCGTTCCCGCTTCCGGCGCAAACAATGACCAGTTCCACGCTACAGGTTAAAACATTGACGTACCGCGACCGCCCAGACGTTGCATAGGAATAGACATTTTGTAGATGGGAATTGATTGAATTCCAGTTGAATTTGATGGTTGTTTTATGTCCAAAAAGAGTATATATCCTCTTGTTGTTGCCCGTAGTTAGGGTTGGGCTTTGTCGGTGTCAAAACCAAGGTTGAATGAAGCTTTGACTGACTGATGTTGTGTTGGCGATCTGCATGTGTTGTCAATAGTGGGCGCTGCCAAGGTAGTCTATGTATAGACAAGTATTACGCTTGTGCCAAGGCAGAGCAAATAAAAAAAAAGGCTTTCAATACCCAGTTTCGAATATTTCCTTGCGTTATGTATTTTTACCCCCTTTAGGCCATTTTCACTTGACTACTGACAGAGTACTGTACCTAAGTACTGAGAGGCCTCTCTAGGGCGCTCTAATAAAACATTGATACTGTTCTAGACTTGAAAAGATTCACTCCATATCTGCAAACACTATTTACCCAGCCACACTAGATTTCAATAAATCTTTACCACAGAATACTGCGAATATTCAAGTTGATTCTATTGAAATTGCCGAAGAGGAGTTGAATTGTTCATGAGGGGCTTAGGAAGCATCTCAGTTGATGTATATGATGTGATGTGTGATAAAATAGGTGCCTACCCTTGATGTCGTAGATGCAGGTACGGATAAGACAGCCACAATATCATGGATATTCCGATGGAACTTGCTCCAACCAACCTGATCCTAGGCCTCTCATAAATTGTCAGTTGATCAACCATAGACAGGTCGTGCATGCAATCATGAGAGGATATGCTCTCGGCTCCAATTCCCCATGGCAATAGTTGAACCTGATCAACCAACGACTCAATTGCAGCCCATATAAAGCCTCTACATATTCATATGACCACAAACAAATATCATTCAAGCTACTATGTATAAGCCACCAGATCTGAGGCTGGGTCACCGGAACAAACCCGCCATACAGAGGAGAAAACTTTATTGAGCCACAGCAAAGAGTTGAAGTCTAAGACCAATTGACTTCTGGTTATAGGTTCCAGGACAAGCCTCCATTCTTGACAACAACTCTGCATTGAAACAGACTTTTCAAGCTTTACTCGCAGTCGTTATTCCCGATGGACCAGCAGTTGGTCGGCCTGTATCGTGTTTGCTCAATAGCATTCTAGTTGGTGGACAAAGATCCGGTTTGACATGAGCCAATTGAACCTTGAAACTAGAACTGCTGCTTGCTGTGTCCCCAGACAATCCCATGTTTGAGACCTGATTGATGTTGGTTTGCCGCGAGGTATCGTGGCTGGTTCGGAGTAGTCGTAGCCTCGTCTTTACTGGCGACCGAACTCTGTCATTCGAAAGGCAACTCAATCGCCTCAGCCGTCTCCGTCTCAGAACAACCTTGATTGCTGCTAGAAGGATGGCTTGAATGATTCGGGAATTCGAGTACATGGGAAATTCTCACTTGAGAGCCCATGACTAGAAGTTTCTCGGTACCCGCCAGGTTGTCGAATACTTCTCTCGGAATCGATACAGCAGTGACGGTCTGACATATGTAATCAAAAAGGGATCGGCCAAGGAAACCATGTATCTGATACTCCCTCAATGTGTGCAGCCTTGCCGTGCTGTTGTATAGCAAGCCGGGGTATACGCTTCATTGACTCGGTAGCCTGATGATAGAAGAAATCATCACATGGGTATATGGTCGAAAAACGCTTCACCCTTTCTTAACGTGTCTGTAATACCAGAAAAGCTCACACTTGCGGACATGGGGTCATTGATATGCCAGGCCAGCATCACCAACGCAGGAACGGAACGTCCAAAGCTGATGTTACATCGAAAGAGAGCAAGGCAGGGATAGAGAATACGGAGGCTCACGCAATGCTGTGTAATATTTCCATCGAGGATGATGCCATCAACCCATTGTAGTACTCAAAGTGTTACCTAAACTCCATAGATGACATGCAGGTCGAGCAATAATAATAGCAGATCAAAAGCGGAACAGGCTTGCCTGCCACATGGTCACCCAGGGCCTGTTTGAGGAGAAAAAGTCAAGTCTAGAAAGTATCGACTCCACTCAATTTAAATGACCAAGATTGAGTGGCTTCAGTCGTTGTGAAATTGCTTTATTTTATCGTGGAAATTTGGCGTCTGAGAGCTTCCTCTACTAGCAAGGATGGATCGGATGGGTTCGTTCCTGGTTGGTACTCGAGGTATTGTATGTACATACCTCCATCAAACGGTTTTTGGGTAGGTAGTCTACAGTATCATATACCGGCTACGATGACGACGTAGCAAAAAGAGCAAAAAGTCAGTGGAAAGGATGACTGACGATCATCATTCGTGTATGTAATTTTCAGTCTAGAACCTGGAGGCTTAGAACAAGGATACAGCAGACATTTGCTCAGTCTGTTGACAAAGATCTGAGACCAGGATCTTAGCGAGTGAATCACCGATAGCAAGAAACATACAGTAAATAAACGAAGAGTTAATTATAATTAACTCTGGCTGATACATAACGTTACAGGACAAGGCCATCGAGAAATCGCCACGGATGAACAAGACATCAAAACACCTGCCAAACTAATACAAGCACCAGTGAGTGGCCGAGGCTCTTGTAGATCCTCGGTACGCGCTAGGTATATTCTACTGCACGTTAATTCTTAAGTAACTAGCAAACGAGATCGCTGTGGCGTTCATGTACTGGGTTCGCGACTCGTTCTAGTCGTCAAAAGGCCAATGAGTAGTTCGTCCTCTGTGCTTGACTCAAGTACTCCGTAACAACGAGGTTACTTACAAGCCAGCCTCATATTAGCAGTAGGGGTAACATAGTCTACTGTACGCCGTACGGTAACGCTTAACCGAGTGGTTAGCTCTCCGTATCTGCTCCTGGGCTCTGAGTGAGATTGTGTTTCGGCTTGCCGATCGTGATAGCCAAACTGCAAGCGACAGAAGCTATGGAACCAAGGACGAAGCTTCTAAGATGGCAATGTACTGTATCCGTATCTTAACAACGGAAACGCCCAGACCTCTTCAACAATGGCATGTGCTCTTGCTTTGCCCGGATGTTGAACGGCTTCGTCGGTGATCGACATATTTTCGCAGTCAAAACTCAAGGGCTGACACCTTCACCTTCACTTCCAACAACTAGACGACACTAGTGGCAGATCTGGTGTTGAAGCCGTGGAGCCTGAAGCATGCGTGCGTACGTGTTGGAGCACAACGCACCATCAATTCACTGCCTGCAATGGCTCTTCAACCATTTACCCGAGTTACTGCAGTATGCCCAAGAGGACCAAGGATTGAAATGCGTCATACAGCGATATGTCGGTGTAGCGTGCTCCCGTTGCTGTTGCCAGCCGCAACTTAATCGTCTCGCGTATAACAACGAATCTTCTGATGATAATAATAATACTAATACTAATAACAACACCAACACCAAACTTGGCAGTTCGCGGTAGGATTCGGATAGCCTATAGTTTTATCTGGTGACGCTAGCAAGTGTCAGAGCGCGGACATTCTTGAACAGATCAAGACTGCAGTTCGTGTCGAACCGCTCTCATGGGAGGGGAAAAAAGCAATGAAACAGGGATAACGGCACAAGCAACTCTTTCTAGATGGCTTCTACAACTGTACATACTGTACAGTGCGCTGCCGAGTTAGTAATCGAAGGGACCCCTGACAGTTCTCGGGCGATCCCCCTTTCGTAGTGCCTGCAATGGCCCTGACCAGAGCCCCAGCGACTAGGAGGACCCCGGTCAGGAGACAAGGAGCTTGACGGGATCAAGTGGCCCAGGTGGAGCAGAAAACGACAACTCTAGGTGCCATGAGCGAACGGGTTGAATTTGAGTTCGGTTCACTTTAAGTGAGTGCACAGAGAACATAACGGTACTGTAGTGCGGAGAATATGGATACTCAGTGACCGTAGGACATGGCAGACAGACTTGGAAGGCGGACGATAATAGAATAAAGCCGATTCGATTCGTTTGAGCGGGACGGGAAGCACCTCGATGCAATGAGCCGGCCTTGTCTCGTGCGTGCTCTACATTATAGAGAACAGTTGGGGACGATACAGGTGGGGCATCATGCGTTAATGCTATAAACAAGCAATCGAAACCTAGAGTGAGTAGCAAATGAGGACGGAGAGCCGAGGATGAAACATCTGTACGTATGTTGTCTGCTGTAGATGTTTGTCGATACTACAATGCATCGTAGACTGACGAATGGGTCGCCAGTCAAAACAAATGGAACATGATGCAAGGAACTCTGTACAGTGCACAGTGTACTCCGTACATTCATGAGAAATGTAGGTATTGTACCATGGGTACAGTGTTGCAGATATCGTGCTAACAAAGGACCAATCGCAACACCAAATATCCAACTCCTGACAGTAGCACAGTTAGTTGTGGGAATATTCGTCCATATGGTTGTTATCTTAAGCTCCAGGTCACTTATAGTGAGTGATGTGGTGCTTGGAAGCAGCTGGTGAAGGTGAGTCGACGTTTCGGATCACGTTCCTGCATTGAGCTCCGCTGAGTGATTGGCCATGGATGCTGCAGGTCGAATGAAACTCGGATCCGAACCGAAATTATCGAACAAGTCTGGAGACTGGAACTCCTGCAACTCCAAACATCCATTCCAGAGCCAGAGTCCCGCTAACCAGGTTCTAGTTCTGTATGAAGGACGTTTCAAGCTGACTGCACAACAGAGCTCTGCTTCATTAATGCCATGCAGCGATCCATCTCTCTCAAACCAACCAACCAAAACCAAAAACAGTCGGTCTTCCGTAATTGCCAACGAGCTGCAACGAATTCAACTCCATAGGTGTTGAGTCCCCCCTATTCCGTATGTAGATCGGCTGCTTCTCCGTACAGTGCAGTTCCCGGTAGCTGATGCTGATAATTCTCCCATAAAATAAGAAAGACCCTGTGATGTATTTTGTATCCTCCAATGTGTCCGCTCTTTGACATCGATAGGCTATTATCACCGCGCATGACATCTTTGATGAACAAACCCTTCGGAAGAAGCAATTATCATCCAATCTTTAATCGGCTTTTGCTTTTGCTTTTGCCTTCTCAAGATCTTCTGCACGATGACAGTTGTTAATATGACGAGTTTTCGAAGCATTCACTGATAGTGTAGTCTCTTCTCTCTTCCTAAACCATTCCGTCGCTCGTGGTCTGGCTTTCATGATCATCCCGTCCGACAGGGAACGCTATACCCCAGAAGGCCAGGCCGTGTCCGAAGCAACTGGGACAGGCGATAATGATCCACCAAGGCTCTGAAAGGCTAATGGAGTACATAGTTCTGCAAGCGGACAGGACAAAACAAGGCAAAAGAAAACCACTGAAGTAAAGATCGGGCAAGTGTTGTCTCTGGTTTGATTAATTAACGGATGCTTTTCCAATTTCGCAACAGCGCTTCGCCAACTAGCTGCTGAGACGGCTTCGTTAATGCCCGCTCGTCATCTGAAGCCATGTTACGGTACAGTAGCATTGCCATGCCCATCTCACATGGATGTTACCCACAGCCAAGCAAATGGCACCATTGCTCCACTTGACCTCACCTGGCGGCTTGGATCTGGACCTGTCCTGGTTTGGGTTTTTGAGTTGGTCCCCGGAAGAGGATTCGCTTGTGCTCTTAGACATGGCTGGTCGCAGAGAGACAACGAGTCCCCTTGCTTCGAGCTGGGAAAGAGCAAGTGAAAGAGAGCGGTTCTCTGCAGTAGTCAGTGATGGCTGCTTCCTGTTGTCCGCCCTGCAGCGCTGCCACAGCAGACGCAAGGATCAGCATTGAATATTATTTTCAAGTGCAGCGCAGGGCCTTCGCATCATCACCAGCACAAGAGAGATCCGCTGGACAACCAATGGATCGGCGGGCATGTCTCTTCTCTTTCAAGCGATTGATACAGTACAGTTCTAGAGTGGGGGATGCTCCGAGCTCAAGGCTGCGCTGAGGATTCGCACACTGTATACTTGGTAGCGAGCAGTGGTTCGTGTACTTGGCTGGTGATTGATTGATTAGCCCAAGAGGTGATTTACTGCACTGAGGCATTGCGGTCACCATGGATGTTAGGAGAACGAGAACCGAAAACAGATCCTGCCAGTGACTGGCTGTTCATCTGGCGCTCATCGATCTCTCTGTGTCCCTGTGAGATTCGCCGACCAAACCAAGAGGGAAATTGGGTGCATACAGAGAGAGGGTCCGTCCCTGAGAAACCCGCTTTGATACTGTCCGGGACTACTCTGTAGGTAAGGATGGATCGATTGAAGGCCGGGGTCCCCAAACTACATGACCTTTAGCTCAGGTACAATGCAGCGCAGTGCAGGCGAAGTACCGCAGCTGTTGGTTGTTCCACTTGGGTCGGTTGTTCTTTTTCATCATCTATGGATAGGTAGATGGAAGGTACGACGGTTCCCGGCTGTCTGCTTCTTTCTGCTTTAGGCGCCCAGCTTCAGAAGGTCAACTCCTTGCAAGTGCAATGTTTCAGTCTTTCTTTGAACAGCTTCAAAAACCCAGCAGAGCGGTCAGACATTTTTTTTTTTTTTTTACAATAAATCCATGTCTAGTAATACTGTGATTCATTGCATGTACACAGTACCTTGCCTGCTCAGGTAATGCCCCGTCGCAATGCGAATAAATGAAAGCGTCCGGTGCTAGGGCGGTAGCAGCAGAAGAAGACCCTGCTAACCAACCTTAGCAGGTAAGGTTTATCAGAAAGATACATGACCCATTGCTGGGATCTGCAGCAAAGTAGACGGTACCTCGCTCTTGGCTAGTATCCATCATTCATTTCATCTCATTTTCTTTTTCTCTTCTTTCTTTGGCTTCTAGCAGTTCCAGTTCCCATCTAGCTGGCCCGGGTGCACGCCTCTTTTTCATCAGTGAACCAATCATCGACTGCATTCTAGTGACGGACTGCCCGACCGCCCCCCCTCTCTTCTCATTGTGATTCTCATTCCCCCATCGGCCATTTGCATTCAATCTAATCCAATCCAATCCGTCTCATCTTTCTTCTGCTGTTGCTTCAAATCCTCCCCTCTCCTTTTCCCAAATCCCCTCCTGTTCTGTTCTAATGCATAGTACTCTTTGATCTGATCTGCCTCTGCTTTCTCCGCTTGTCTACGCACTCACTCCCCTTCCCAGCTTCTGGTCCATCCATTTAAGGGTATATTCTACCTACTGTACTGCTCTCATCAACGCCTATGATATCCTAATTCATCCAAATACCCGCTTTCGCCATCGCCTTCTATTGCCTTTCGCCTCTCGTACCAGTCAGTGAGTGCATCATCGTCACCAGTAAAAGATTGCTCTGCCGCTATTTTCATCGACAATTGGCCAATACCATTGCCACTTTTCAACCTCAAGAACTACCTGTCAAGTGTCGCAAGGCTGAGTATTAAAGGTAAATTGAATTCTAGTTTTGTATCTCATCGTCCAGTCAATTCATTCATCCATCTTCGTTTTCCAATTCATCAGCTCAATGCCAGAGAGAATCTCATACACACCCCCAAGTCTCCACCAACCCCCCGGGCGACCTAAAATGTCCCTAGCTTAGAGCCCCCCCGGCCACCTCCACCCCCTGGGCCAGGGGATGTGTGAGTGATTCCGCCCTGGGCTGGGCCTTTTTGGCCTGGCGCTGGCGCTGGTCGCTCTACTCTACTCTGCTCTGGTCTTCGTTGGCACGACTCGTGTGTCGTGCCCCAAATTGCAGCCTCCTCCCCCCAGTTACCACGCTACGCCCAAAGCTGCTTCTGCATCTCCTTTTCTCTTCCTACACTCCACCTTACCTCAACCTTACATCGCCTTCGCTTTGTCTCGCTTCTTTTTCCATCTCATCTCTTTTCTCTTCTCTATACCTTGACAAGTCGGAAGTGCTTTCGCTCCGCCAGAAACAGTCCTTCGTTCTTCTCGTCACGACCTGCGAGCATTGTTAATAACTAACGTCGACGGCTTTAGCCCAGACCATATCTTGCGATCTCGACGACACAGTAAACTCCGCGTCGTTCGCCTTGTTTAATCAATTTCAGTATTTATTTTCCGCCCTTTCGAAATAAAAGCAAACCACCGTCACAATGGGTTGCGGAATGAGCACAGAGGAGAAGGAGGGCAAGGCCCGTAACGAGGAGATTGAGAACCAGCTCAAGCGCGACAAGATGATGCAGCGAAACGAGATCAAGATGCTGCTGCTCGGTATGTGTTGCGACCCAGCCTGGCCACTCGCGCGACTAGCAATCCAACGATATCGCGAGGAGCCGCCTCTTGTCTACTTCCATGGTCGCCTTCTAACACATTCTTATAGGTGCCGGTGAATCCGGAAAGTCTACTATTCTCAAGCAGATGAAGCTCATCCACGAGGGCGGCTACTCACGCGATGAGCGAGAATCCTTCAAGGAAATCATCTTCAGCAACACTGTTCAGTCAATGCGCGTTATCCTCGAGGCTATGGAGTCACTCGAGCTTCCCCTTGAGGACCAGCGCATGGAGTACCACGTCCAGACCATTTTCATGCAACCAGCTCAGATTGAAGGTGACGTCCTTCCTCCTGAGGTCGGCAGCGCCATTGAGGCTTTGTGGAAGGACCGTGGTGTGCAAGAGTGTTTCAAGCGCTCTCGCGAATACCAGCTTAACGACTCTGCTCGATAGTATGTAAAATTCGTGCAATTGTTTGTTTGCCCAACTAACCATACCCAGCTATTTCGACAACATTGCACGCATCGCTGCTCCTGATTACATGCCCAACGACCAGGACGTTCTCCGATCTCGTGTCAAGACCACTGGTATCACCGAGACCACTTTCATCATCGGCGACCTCACATACCGAATGTTCGACGTTGGTGGTCAAAGATCCGAGCGAAAGAAGTGGATTCACTGTTTTGAGAACGTTACCACCATTCTCTTCCTGGTCGCCATCTCCGAATACGATCAGCTCCTTTTCGAAGATGAGACCGTCAACCGAATGCAGGAGGCTCTCACTCTTTTCGACTCCATTTGCAACTCAAGGTGGTTCATCAAGACATCGATCATTCTGTTCCTCAACAAGATCGATCGATTCAAGGAGAAGCTGCCCGTCAGCCCCATGAAGAACTACTTCCCTGACTACGAGGGCGGCGACGACTACGCTGCGGCTTGCGATTACATCCTCAACCGCTTCGTCAGCCTGAACCAACATGAGACCAAGCAGATCTACACCCATTTCACCTGCGCAACCGATACCACTCAGATCCGCTTTGTCATGGCGGCTGTCAACGGTAAGCTTACCCTCATAATTATAAACACACTGTTTTCTAACATTCACCAGATATCATTATCCAAGAGAACCTCCGTCTCTGCGGTCTTATCTAAATGATTTTATTTTCTTGCTGTCACTAAAACACGAATACCCTCGATCTTAATAACGACACTGCTTAGATGGGCCACGGGGAAATGGCTCACGATTTTTTCTTGTACTCGTCATACCAAGGGAGCGGAGGCACATTAACTGCGCGACTCCTCTGGTTGACGTCGGTTACCAATGGTCCGGCTCAGCCAACACGCCAGATATACTACTAGTTTTGGCTGCGCCCAGGTCGGCCTTGGTTCCGTTTCTTTGTAAGGATTTTGCCGGCTGATGGATGGGAGTTGCCTTGTATCACAAAAACGTCTTTTTAAAGGGAGAAAGATTTTAAGACCAGTCGGCCACGAACGATAGGGCCGCGAAGGCCAGTTCCACGGCCGCCCACGACGTCGGGGGAGATATGATTTGCCCGTTCAAGAGCGTGATGGACGAGGCCGAAGGAAAGGTTCATTATTTGCATCTAAACAGTACGGGCGACAGGAGGATGGAAGGTGGTCATCTATTTTGTTTAATTACGAAACTCTTTTCCTACCATGCGTTCATTGTTCGTCCCTCACTGCCTCTGTTTTTTTTTTTTTTAGCATTGTCTACATGCCCAATGATGGTGTTTTTACGCTTAATTCTCAAACTATCAACTATATCGTCTGTAAAGTTCCCGTCGCTTCTGCACGTCTCTCAATGTTGAAACAAAGTACATACACCGCCTCAAGTGGGATCTCATTCTAACAAGTCGAGTCGAGTCTGCTATCGGTGTTCTCCTGTCTCACTTTTCTTTTTCTCTGGCGTTTACTCATGGTGTTGTTACGATGCACGTTTCCGTCAAGACTCAATCAACGTTGGTTAACGCGCGCTACCCAAGCACGTTCCTCAACGGGGACGGATCCGGGTGAGTCACCCTACAGAAGGATGGGTTTTATTGTCTCTGGGGATGAGACATGCATAGATCTGATCTGTGTTAGACATGTTGAGTATCGTACGCAGTGAACTTGTTGATGGATGAACTACAGTCATGTGACCTTGTCTCTACGTAGTCCACTTGAGGGGATGGCGATTCAAGACATTTCAAAAGTACATGTCTCTGCTTATCGTGGATACCAATTCAAAGTTTATTTGCGCAGCATTTCACATTCAGAGGTCCGGGGATGTCATTATTCTCTCAATTTACACTACTATACAGCCCTCGCTCGATCCTGTCTGAACTAGTTGACATAATGGTTACTTGTCTTCACTGCGCTCTTGGGATGAATCATCCCGGAGCCTCGCAGTAAGCTCACATTAGAGTTACTCAGTTGCCATAGTTGAACATTGGTTCAGATCCAAGCCGGGCCCTTTCCCCCCAAAAAACGCGTGTTGCCTCCGTTCTTTCGGAGATTGCCAGCATCGTTAGTGAAATCATGCCAGCTGTGCTGTTATTCTTCTTGTGATGTATGCTCATACAAGAGAGCATTCCATACCTTACCCGCCTTCGCAGAGAACGGTTTCACAATTCGTGAAAGCAGGATATGCCGTTACTCTTCTCTGATGCGTGACCGTATGATGACGGATAAAGAGATGAGTCGGCATGGGCACGGTGAACGCTGATAGTGGTTGATACAAGTCCCGGATAAAGCCAATCGATCCGGTGTGATGAAGAAAAGGAAAGAAACCTCGCAAAAGGAAATGGTAGGAAGCATCGGTCCTGGTACAATACGAAGGACCGGTGACTGCAAACATGTGGTGTACAATCTTCTCACCCCATCGTAGAGGGAGTATGTTTCCAATCGTAAACTTGGGACATTCAGAAAAAGGAACGACGAACTCATATGGGTTTAGATGTTGAACCATGTGGATTCTGTATGTCCAGGTATCGAGTTGGTATATAGCCGTGCCTAACACATCATATCTGGTTAGTGAACTGTTGTAAAACGGGACCTCAAGTGGTGAAACTTACGGTGTCGGCTCTTCTCAAGTAAATTTTTTTTTGTTGTTTTTCGTTTTTTTCTGTCTTCTGTTCTCTTCCATCGGGTTCTTCTTGTTCGCCCGGTGCCTTTGGCCGGCCAAGATGTTGAACGCAAATCAATACTGGCTGATTCGACCCTGAAAAGGGAGCTCGTTCACTCAAGGTGGCAGCACAGTGGTAAGATGAATCAGTTCTCCTGGATTCTGTTGGAACCGGCCTCGGCAACAGCCTCCTCAGAAAGGACGCCACTCTCAGTCAAGGCGCGTTCGGCCAGCATAGTGCGTCCCTGAGGGGTTCCAATGAAATCCTGGAATTCTCCCATACGGTTGCCAAGCTCGATGGCAGCACTCTCGACTCGGCTAATGAGACGATCCAGAGCAGTTCCGGACATGCCGTTCGCCATGGCCTCATTGATCAGGTTTGCAGTAGAGCTAGGCAAGTCCTAGTTGCCAGCGTCGACGCCGAGACTCTGCAGGTGCTCGAGGGGGGTCTGATACTGAGCAGATCGCTGGCGGTTGGCATACGCCGAGCCGTAGAATCCATGGCCAGTCTGTGGAGCAGGGAGCATGTGAGGCACGCGCATGGGCAGTGAAGGCATTCCCGCAGACTCCCACATAGGGATAGGAGCCGGAACAAAGATAGAAGTCTGGTTAACCTCTGCATCATTTATTAGCGTTGTTTTTATTGTCTCGTAACCGTGAAACCGGTTGGCAAAGGAATAGGAGCACTTGACTGTGAAAATAAACTTACCGTGGAAAGTGCAGCGAGAGCCGCTGGCGTTGAACCAACAGTTGGTGCAACTGCCGCACATCTGACCATCGTAGATGATACACTCGTGCCAGGGACCATGGCCCTTTGCGCAGTTCTTGCAAGCCCGTTCAACAGGGACACCGGTGAGATGAGCGAGGAAAGCCTCAACGTTGCTGCGTCGTTCCATGTTCAGAGAACTGTCAGGATTACGCTGTCTGATCGGGCGGAGTGCCATCTCATCACACAGTCGCTTGGCGAGAGCGCTGTCGGTGTTCATGTCATCACCGTACATTTGCAAGGCCACCTCACCAGCAGTTTCGGTAAAACTGGAGGCAGGCACGAGCTGGTAGGTCCAGCCAGGAGGCGCTGGTCCTGGATGCTTGGGAGTAATCTGAGACATGTTCATTCCAGCGGGCACAAGAGCGTTGCTCTGACCGTTGGCAGAATCAATGCCAGTTTCGCTGGAGGATGAGTTTGCAGCAATTGACTGGGGATTCTGAGGAAGCTCCTCGTCAGCATCTTCAATTTCCTGAACACGCTCCTTCTTGACGGGCTTCTTGGCCTTGGCCTGCTTGGTAGGGGCTTGAGACTTTTTGAGGCGGCGAGAAGAACGACTTCCCGTAGGGTTCTTTTGAGCGCTGGTAGAGCGCTCGCCCTTAGACTTGCTACCTTTAGACTTGACCATCTTGATAGCGATAGCGAGAAGAATGAAAGAAAAATAAATGTTCTTTTTTCTGCTGTAAAGATCTCAAAGCTGACGATATATGTAGAAAGGTCGGCTTATACAAAAGCTTTTGAAGATAGACGGTATGGAGTGTCTTTAGAAGGGAGATCAACAATAGCGTAAATGAGTGGTTGTTGTGGTAAGGTTACAAGGAAGAAAAGTGGGAGAACAGGGGAAAAGAACACAAGCTGGGGGCGTGAGGGTGAGGGG
>JABFFG010000007.1:0-223577 GCA_013623685.1 Fusarium transvaalense
CTAAAAAAAAAACAAGCTCCAGCCACTAATTGTCCCTCTCTTGCAAGTAACAACACGAACGAACTCGCCGCACATGCCGAAGCGATTGTCAAAAACGAACTGATGTACACAAACTAAAGCTAGAAAAGCTTGGTCCCAGGAACGTCTCCATGGATGTCATCCCACCCCCTCCCCTCCCCTACCACTCGTATCGACAGATCTAGTGGACCAATACGACTCCCGGACCAGGGCCACCCTGGTATAGATCAGGGGTACATTCAGCTGGATGCGATACGCTATCAGCTCTTTCGTTGTTTTTCGCCCTGCTTGATTGGACTAGACTCATTGATTGACAGGTAGTATTTTTTCCCTGGTATGTCGGTATTTTCTGTATTCCCAGAGAAGGTCAAAGTGTAGGACAGAACAGAACAGGACAGGGCGTCGGAGAAAGACTCCGCTTCAAGGGAGGGTGAGGGGACAAGAGACCAAAAGAGGAAATATAAGCATGTGTAAAAGATGGTCTCTACCGGGTTCTCTACTCTTGTACCTGCGCCCAAAAAGCTTGTTCTCTTTCTTCCCTCCCTGCGTTTATGATTGTGATCGTGTCTGTGTCTGTGTGTGTATCTGTCTGTAACTTATTCCAGTACGACCTACACTCTTCTCCAACTCTCCTCCGTCATCGCCATCATGACAATTCGGTTCCTCGTCAACTTTGGCCTCTTGGCCTTGCCAATCGCCATCACATTGGGCGTACTGATCGGTCTTCAAAGCCAGCGTGACGCATCAGGCGGTCCTCCCTTGTTCAAGCCCGACCCCAAACCAACTGGTCCCAAGAAGAAGCATGGCATCACCACAGAGCAGCATTGCCAAAAGTCTTATGGTATCCATCCCGAAACCAAGGGCCAAGAATATACACGTAAGTACATCCTTGAGAGACGTCCATCGCTGTGTGCTGCAGAGTTCCGTCTCGAGGCGCGACTTGTGCGACTTCAATTGGAATAAACTGTGCTGACCGTTGGATGTAGTCAATCCTAATCAGTGGGGTTGGAACGAAGGTGACGATGGAGGATTATGCTTATATGTAAGTTTTACAACGTTTTGTCAATTGTCCATCATGGCATCTATCATGACACCACCATGCGATCCCATGTCCAGACCTAACATACTGACAACCTCAGGTCGATATGAACAACAACGAAACCTACGCCACAAAGCAAACTGCCCCTCGCTGGTCCGTAGTATGGGAATACCCTCAAGGTCCCGAAACAGCCCCCGTCCACGCCTTCCCCAACATCAAAGTCGACGGCGACGTCTTCCCCGCCAAGCTCAACTCCATTGACAAGATCGAGATCGACTTTGAGTGGACATACGCCGTTGGAAACAAGTCAGCCAAGGGTGCCAAGCCCGCGACCAAGACGGACCTTACAGATCTCAAGGACCACCTGCTCAACGCCAACGTCGCCATGGATATGTTCATGGACAAGGATCAGAAGAAGGCGCAGGACAGTGCGGAAGCGTCGCACGAAATCATGGTGTGGTTCGCGGCCATAGGACCTGCTACACAACCTCTTGGTTTCAACGTCGATGGGTCGAATCCTATTGCGACAAAGACTCTCCACGGGACTGAATTGTAAGTTTTGTCTTGTTTGTATGATGAATTTAGGCTAACTCTTGTAGCAAACTCTACTACGACATCAACCAGGCCAAGCAAAAGGTCTTGACGTGGTACGTCGATACACCCGCCGAAAAGTTCGATGGCGATCTCTGGCCATTAATTGAAGAGATTCTATCCATGGACAACGCCGACTACCCTTCTGCATCAGACTACATAGGGTATATGTCATGGGGAACAGAAGCATACTCTGTCAACACAACCGTGACATTCGACGTTCCCAACTTGTCGATAAACGTCGGAAAGAAAGCTTAAACAACATATGCATTAATGTCTCTGTTTTTTCTGTCTACATATACGGAGTTTTTGCCTACCAATAGAATAATGAAGCGGCGTTGAGAGGGTATATTTAATTGAAGATTTATTATTTACACAATACATTACAAGCTTATTAGTCAGTACTGCACGAAACAAACAAAACGGCAGCCACGGTAACAGTGATAAACTCTCCCTTTCACAAGTAAAGAGGGGAAAGTAATTACACATAACGCCGTGGCTTGCGACGCATGGCTAGACTGTGGTGTGAGAGAAATGGGCGAAAAATGTGGCGGCCGGCGAGCGCGAAGAACCTTCGTATTTTTTTTCGTTCTGCTAAGGTGATGGTGGTTTGAGACGTTTTCCAAGGGAGACAGCTCTGATCAACCCAGGGTTTGTACATGGTAGGCTCGTGCTCCCAAGTACCAAGGCAAGGGTTCGTCTTGTTTTTGAGGGGGTGTGTGTCTAACATCAGATCAGACTTGTAGCGCGCTCTTATGAACTTTGACGGTTCCGGATGAACCGAGAGACTTGGAAGTCAATTGCATAACCTCTTTGACCAATTTTTAATAACGCTCATTTATTTTTCTTCCAAACTTTGCCATGCTGAAGCAGGTGTTCCTAACGGTCAGAAGGAATGTACCCGTCGTAAGAACAGCTGATAGAGAGTGACAAAGTGTCATGGACCAACACGAAGTGCCGTGAAGGGGTTATCAGCGACTTGCGTAAGTGACAGGGGATCAAACCCTAGCCAGGCCTCCACTGGCGATACCAAAAAAACAATCCCTGTTAGGCCTGCCCTGCCATCCTACCCTACCATCCATGTAAATCTAGCCTGCCGTCAGCTGGCATGAGACGACCGTACAATGGGATGGTAAGCTGTTATCAAAGGCATTATTGATTAGAGAGCGAATCTAGAACTAGAGAGCAACAATTTTTGTTCCAATACTTTACGAGATAAACAGACGGTTGTAGTGTGTGTGTTATGACAACCGGGTTGTGAAAGTGTCAGACGCCACGCGTTGGAACCAACAAGAATGACAATTGCTGGCAGGGTTACAAACAGCGTACGTAACCCTTTCAGCTTGAGCAGTCCTGAATTATTTCCATGCTGTAACATGGCCGTCGTGACGTGGATCCAATATTGTCTGTCTGTTGTTCCCTTCCGAAAGAGCTCCATCGAAGCACCGCCGATCGCCGAGCAAGCATCATATCAGTGGCATGATAGCTGAGCAAAAGGCCTAGAGAAAAACACGAAGTAAGCGGAGCACCGTTGTCTTGGTGCTCGGACACCAGGCTCGTGATGAACTGGGTCTACTCTATCGAGCCGCGAGCCGTGAGAAGATGTGCTAGTTCAAGAGACTTGTTGAGCCACTCCCGTAAAATTGTACATGAGGACTTGGATATGGCATTACCTTGAGGAGATTGAGTATTTGAAGTTATCTTCATAATAATGCCACATGAAGAAGTGCTCAATTGACTCTGACTCAAAGCCAACCGGAGATACCTCTCAATGATCAATACCCATCCAAAAATAACTCATCGTCGATCTCGCTTGTACACAAACCCATCTATTATTTGGAAAACCTCTCTCTTAGCATTGCCACTAATTCATCTCAATCTTTTTGCTCGTCATGGAACATTTTGTCTTGTTATCATTCGACGTCAAAGACCTTGGCCCCGAAATTAAGCATTGCCCAGCTGTGGACTCTGTCTTTGCCAAGGGTTAGCCTACCTAGCCTAGACAACCCCCTGCTCGGTACCTTGCATCGGACGGTTTTTCTGTTTTTTCCCCTTGTCCTTGTTATTATTAGTGTGACGACTGAAGCCTGTGAAAATTTGACATTAATTCTTGGCTTGGTGTTACTGATTTGGTTAAAGAGATATGAATATTAGGGCTGCATTAAGAAACGACAAAAAAGCTTATCATGGCCAAGAAGTTGTGATCTTGGGAAATTAATTAAAGATAACCTGCCTCAATGCCCTGAAGCTGCCGATGTTAGAGGCCAGGATGGTTCCATGGTTGGTGATACGAATAATTACAGGGGTTTTCTTATCTTTACGGTGTTTGACCAACATCAGTAATAGGCAGGTAGTGACCGAATGACATTTGATAGTTTACATGTGAAGTTCGTACATGTGAAGATATCACAAACTGCATTTTACAAGCAATATCCTGGCATTGAGCGACATCAAAGGATTACACTGCATTGCATTACATTACACTACAATACACGCGGGGAATGATGTGATGGATTTGATCCATCACGGGAGGATCACACTTGGACCAGGTGTCAGCACCTTTTTTTCTCTCACTGTATCCACTGAATTACAAAGGGTAACTAACGCTTCACAAATATGGATGGAATTGATGAGCGTCCTTCTATGTGTATGTGTATGATGAATGCTTCCAAAACATCTGCTCCTGGTCTCTGTTGTATGTTGATTTCTATGTCTCGGACCCAAAATATGCATGATTCATTTCCATTCTTTAATGAGACTTTCCGTTTCATCGACTCTCCAATGTCTGGTTCATTGTAGCCATCTCCGAAAAACAGCGCTCATTCAGTCTCCGCTTCATCCTGAGGCCATACAGACAGATGGCCAGTACACATATTGAGAATGTTACCCTATACTATCAAATCGATGGTAAATTATAATTACAATACACATCAACAGTCTCACATCTCTGTATAATGTCTTTGAAGTCATCGAAAGAGGCTTAAAGTATTTATAGAGTCGGGGTTTTTGAGACTGAGCCAACGTCACCCAAGACAAAACGAACGCCTCCATCCGTTTCCAATTCCACGCTCATTGTAAACACCGCCCGATCGATGGTCTTCACGTACTTAAGACACTACCTTCTTGTCCTTATTTCCGCCTGTCGCGAATTAATACATACAAGTGAAGCACGCACAAACTGGCTATTTGTCGAATGAATCTTGAAAACAAGTCCTGAAACACAAATGGAATGTGAAAGGAATCATCTACTCAGATCTTTGGATAATGTCTCATTAGAGCCTCCCTTTGGTCCACATCACCCCACCTCGAAGAGTAACCCAGCTTGAAATAATATTAATAAACCGGAGCGTATCTGGGCTGTGTATTTGCCCTTATTGAAGTCAAGGTGTAATCATCATTCCATATATCTACAGCCGTAATGCTTCGGCGAGAAGGATGTGGCTTTCTGCATACTCCAGTGACAGACTGTCCGAGACATTAAAGATTGCATTAGACGGGACGGCCACTCCCCACGATCCCTTGGAACACGAGATGCGGAGCGGCTGTGGCGTTTTACCGGGGACTCGAGGTGCTTCTGTACATATATACGATTCTAGATCCTTAACCAGAGGGGCTGTTATCGTGCGATCATTGTGATGAAATTCGGGAACTTCGTCCTCCCTGGTTATGTCCTCTTGTACCCGCGGGTCCAAGCCTGGGCGTTCACAAAGTCTCTTTGGCTTGGTTTGTTGGGCAGTGTTCATTGAACGTAGGCTCTCAAACATCTGCCTTCAAAGTTTCTGCTCCCCACCTGTCAATTCTCATGAAGAATACTGAGGTCAACCATGGTGCACATCGCCAATGTAGAGTCGCACGATGTTTGACACCTGCATCTCTTGCATGACATCGAACTCGCATCTTGCTAGCGTCAAGTGGTGTTTACCCATACTGGCTTCTAAGCATGCAGCGGCGCGACCAAGACACAGTCATTGAGCGGCCATTATTGGCTAATCGTCTCATGCACCAGGAACTGTATTCCAGACAGATGCGCACAGCGATGCTTCGACGATCGAGACTTTTGTTGTTTGTCACTCGGTGATGACTAGTCAGAGATTGCCATCAGAGTTTGTAACCGTTTGACGTGATCGTATCGTGTGTCATGGTCCGTGACAAAGCAATAATAGAGCAACCACACTCCCTGTACTAGCTGTACCGGTGCCGCGTCAGCACAAAGCCCATCGGTGATCAGATTCTGCGTTCAGTTAATTCTGGCACCTGGGAAGGGATAAGGAAACACGTCCTGATAGACACAATCCCACGACGGAACGTTCTATGTTAACTCGACGTCGCTGAAGCAGGTGACACGAGGACAATTCTGGGCACAGAAATTCACCCTGAAGCAAGCAGAATGACATAACCACGCTTGCAGTTTCTTCTCGAATTAAGGATAACGTATGGTTGAGTGCTGAGGCTTGTGAGTTAAACGAGTATGCCATTGAGCGGCGTCGAGAGGAATCGTCAATCAACGCCCGATACAAAGTTGTCGCATAAGTATCCGATGTTGAAAACTGCACTCTGTATTAGCAACTCGATTCCTGGTGATGTCCATACTGGTTCAGAACATGTCTATTGTCGTATCCTCTACCGAGATGCGCCCCTACCCTTCTCCCAATCCTTCAACGCAGAACCCAGCGCCTTCTTCGCTTTCGCTTCACGCGCCAGAAATGGGCCGTTGAAGATGATGTGCAGAGGCATGTGACTGTTTGCATGATCAGGCGCAAACTCAACAATGCAATCTTTGCCCAGCTCCTCCTTTGCAATCTTGACGCTCTTGCTCAGCATGTCACCCCCAAGCCCACGACCACGATACCGCGACCTTGTCGTCCATCCACGGATAATCGCCTTCTTTTCGCTGTGATCAAGTCGAAGAATGACCGCTGCGATAATGTCCTCCCCAAACCGAGCTCCAATGATGGTATCCTCCACATCATCCTTCCTTATCCAATCCAGCCAGTCCGTTTCTTCGGCGATGCGGATATAGGCGCTGGCGAAGTACCGAATCGCAACCAAGTATGTGAGAATAATGCCGGGGTATATTATGAGCATGGTGCTCAGGTCGTTGCCAATGTTGGCGCCATAGTGCGCAATTGCGAGACAGGCTGTGAAGATGGAGAGGGAGATGGGGTGGAAGATGAGTGCGCGCGACGCTGTTTGGCGCTGCTGAGCGACGCTGTCGACAACAAGTTTGAGAGCGTCTTTCTTTTCTTTTGAGTTGGTGAGAACCTCGATTGCGAGCGGTGGTGGTTCTGATGGTTCCGACATTGTGGTTGGGTCCAGGTTATGGAGAGATGAGCGAGGAGAGGTCAAAGATGGTTAATGTCAATGGCATATCAACAAGGTCTGTAAGAATGTCGGGTGAATGAAATGCGAAAATTAAGAGGCCAGTGAATCAGAGTCGTAGCAAAGAAAAGTAAATCGCTGGTGAAGCAATTCTGAAAGTTGTCCGTGCAGACGAGATCAGAGTGAAAGAAACTCGCTAACGGTAACAAACCGGCAACACCAAATAAGTCACAAAAGCTGAAGCCGTGATATCCGACTGTAAAATGACTTCGGTGACTGAAAAAGGTAATCTCGTGCGTCAATAAGCCGTCACAAACGATAGCGCCCGACGTCTCGGTGTCTGAGTTAATCTAAGGTGCAGTAATAAAGTTGTTAAGCATACAGTTTCAATCTCAGAGAAGGTTCCTGATAGTGGATCGAAGCCGGTTTAGCGCATGTTTTGCCGATTTGCCGATACCCCAGAGGCTCTGTCAGCCAAGCATTCTTGGCGCTGGGGAGCACGTGGCTCGAGCGAGGACTCTCTATTCGACGGATGGTATAAGTGTCGTGTGCTCTCTTTCAACACCGAGAGGTAATAACTAAAATTTCTAGGAGAGCATGTCCTTCAGCTTGTCAATTTGACTGGATGATTGATTGTGGATATGCCCGTCAAAATTAGGAGTTCTCGGTTCGGACGGCTCGAGGCTGATATGGGCAGAGAAACGAAGAGGAAATGCTTGTTGAGGTTTAAAGATTATTTATAATGCAGGGGAGATCGTCCGTCCTGTGTCAAATCTCTTGGCTTGGTCTTGGCTGTAAGGATATCCTCGATCTTGAGTGTGCCTCTACGGTTGCCTCTGCGGTACACTATCACCAGAAACCTTGAAATTTCACCACCTATCGTTTACCCATTTCTTATTTAATTTCTTTTAATATCTACTCCCTTTCACATTACAAAATGGCCGAAGACTCTCGCCCTGTCGCTAAAACAAGCGGCGGAAATAATGCCTTTCACAACTATCACAACGACTTCACCCACATCACCGACCCCAACGAACGTCGCCGTCTCGCCCTCGCAGAGATTGACAAGGCTCCCTTTGGCTGGTATCATGTTCGAGCATGTATCGTCGCAGGTGTCGGCTTCTTCACCGACTCGTACGACATCTTTTGCGTGTCCATGTTGACCATCATGCTGGGTATCGTGTACTATCCCAGCAAGGGCAAGTTGCCCACCAGCTCTGACAATGCCATCAAGCTGTCAACTTCCGCCGGTACGGTGATTGGACAGCTGGGATTCGGTATGATGGCAGATATTGTCGGTAGAAAGCGCATGTACGGTCTTGAGTTGATCGTCATCATCTTTGCTACACTCGCTCAGGCTTTGACAGCCGGGTCTCCTTCTACTTCCCTTGTTGGGCTCATCATCTTCTGGCGTGTTATCATGGGTGTTGGCATCGGTGGTGACTATCCCCTTTCTTCCATCATTACCTCCGAGTAAGTTCTTTAAAGCTCCCATGTTTCAATCTAATTGCTTACACGAACAGGTTCGCTACCACCAAGTGGCGAGGTGCCATGATGGCTGCAGTCTTTGCCATGCAAGGTATTGGCCAGCTCGTCGCAGCCCTGGTCATGATGTTCCTCACCCTCGGCTTCAAGTCCTCTCTTGAAGGAGCCGCTGATACAAAGAGCTGCACTGGAGACTGTCAAGTTGCCGTTGATAAGATGTGGCGTACACTTGTTGGCTTCGGAGCTGTCCCTGCTTGCATTGCCCTTTACTGTAAGTCATCACATTCTCAGCAAGTAAATCTATCATACTAACATCATCAGACCGTCTTACCATTCCCGAAACTCCTCGTTACACCTTCGATGTTGCCCGCGATGTTGAGCAGGCCGATGAGGACGTCAAGGCTTATATGAACGGAAAGCGTGAGGGAAACACCGATGAAGTCTCACGTGCCCAGAACCTCCAAAGCGCCAAGACCAATCTTGAAGTTCCCAAGGCCAGCTGGAGAGATTTCTTCCAGCACTACAGCAAGTGGAAGAACGCCTCTCTGCTCCTTGGAACTGCTGGTTCGTGGTTCTGTCTCGATGTTGCTTTCTACGGTCTTTCTTTGAACAACGGAACTATCCTCAAGGTCATTGGATACTCCACTAAAGATGCCCACAACGTTTATGAGTACCTCTACAACACCGCTGTTGGAAATATCATCATTGTCCTCGCAGGCGCTGTTCCAGGTTACTGGGTTTCTGTTGCAACTATTGATACTCTTGGACGAAAGACGATTCAGCTCGGTGGTTTCATCATCTTGACTATTCTTTTCATTGTAAGTTGATTATGTCGAGCATATAAAGTCAAAACTAACAATCACAGGTCATGGGCTTTGCATACAACCATATCCCCTCCAATGGACTTTTGGCTATTTACGTTCTTGCCCAATTCTTTTTCAACTTTGGTCCCAACACGACTACTTTCATCGTCCCCGGTGAAGTCTTCCCAACCCGATACCGTTCAACTTCCCACGGTATCTCTGCTGCCAGCGGTAAAGTCGGCTCCATCATTGGTCAAGGTGCCATCTCCATCCTCCGAACTCACGGAGCCACAGACAAGAACGAGGCGCCATGGATGGACCATGTTCTTGAGATCTATGCTCTTTTCATGCTTCTTGGAATCTTGACTACTCTGTTGATTCCCGAGACTGCGCGCAAGACTCTCGAGGAGCTTTCTGGCGAGGACGACTACGCCAACACTGATCATGCGTTGGATCACGAGACTCACGGTGATCAGGATAAGACTGGACGAACCAGCGTCTAGGGGGTTGTCACTTGGTTGTGTGGGTAATGCTGATTGGTTTTTGGAGGAGTGTGGATGGAGAGGTTGTAGGCTAGTTGTATGATGAAACTTGGCAGGTGGTCTTGGGAGCTCGGAACTTGGAAACACTTTCCCTGATTCTTTAAACACTTTGTGGTACACCAGAATACCATAGGATAATTCAAGTAATGGTTAAGAAGCCAGAAACATGATTCGCAAAACCTTGTGTAGCATATTCCAGTATAGCCGTTTTGAATCGGATGTACTGACTCAGTGGCTTCGTCTTCCTCTCCTCCAGTGTAAATGACTCTGGATCCCCGAGCATTTGTATTGTGTACCGTAATACGAAAGCATCATCCTTCTGGAGTGACGAGTTCCATAATCCGGACATTACAGCCAGATCGGGCAGGTCATAAGAAAGCCGCATTCTGGATAGTCTACTAGTTCAGTGTACTCTGTGTGAAATTGCTAGCAATAATCGTATATGCATTCATAATTAATCATTTGTGTAATATAGTTGATCATTACCTGGCCCGATCCCATTATCAAGGCCCGCCAACCCCGAAGGTATATCCATCCAAACCAATTACCAAAACACCGATAATAAAAGCACATATTCTTTCTGAAAAACAATTACTCCTTCTTGCTACCACCGAGCAATCCTCCGACAGTGTTGCCAACACCCTTTCCAACATCTCCCAGCCCTTGGGCAGCACCCTTTCCACCACCAACAACAGCATTAGCAGTGCTGTTCATAGCGCCAGCACCCGGAGCATTCTTGTTCACGTAACCTCCGTCTTCATCCTTGCCCTGTCTCTCGGCTCGGTTGACGCCTTCCTTGGAAGCAAGGTCGCCGACGGGTTGGAGGAGGCCGCCTTGGCCGACTTGGCTGGTGGCGAGGTTGTGAACGCCATCTTGGAGGGTGTCTACTTGTTCGACGCCTGTGACTTTGGTCTTGTCGAGGTTTTCTAAAGGTAACCGTGTTAGTAGTTTCAAGAAGCAAGTGATAGTGAAGAGACGTACGCTTGGTGGCATAGCTAGCCTTGTTGTCCTTTGTGAACCAGCGAAGGTAGACATCCTCAAGCCAAGGAACCCACTTCTCGTACTGCTCATTGTATGTAGCCTTTGTCCACTCCATTATGAATGATGTATAAAAAGATAATAAGTATAAAAAATGTATCTCTAGTTGTCTAGAACTTTGCGGAGACTCTTCTGAAGAGAAAGAGCCGAACACGCAGATTTATACACAATACATTGTGTACCATCCCATGATGAAAGAATACGTCATATCACGAGCAAGGATCTTCTGATCTGAAACGAGTGAAAAAAACACATTCTCACTGGTCGTTTCGTTTGCCTGATGGGTGGTTGTACAAGACGCATTGTGATGCCATGCTACGCCGTTGTGGTGTGGCGCGTGTTGGCTGCTAAAAACCTGCTTTGTGGCACCGTGACGTATCATTCCAAGGATGAGCCACATAAAGCTCGGCACTGTGATGGATGACGAGAGATTGTTCTTTTCAGGTTCGGATGAATTAATCTGCGCAGACAGGGGGGAGAAAAGAAGTTATTGGTCTAGGTAAGAAATGGAAAATCGCCAATCGGTGGATGAGGTGCAGTCAATCCGCCAAGATCGATCAAAGACGATCAAGATAAGGTTATTGTGGACGGGACGCTTCGACCACACCAGCGGGTTATGACAGACGATCCTACGCAGGTCCGAGCGATAGCTTCAGGTACGAAAAAGAGAAAAACGCTTTAGATGTTCTAATGCAGCTACCTGGTCTACTAACTACCCAATGTACTGCCCATACTTTGTCCACGCCTCATCCCCCTTCAACCTCTCCATATCCTCATCGCTCAAGGAAATAGCTACCGTGACTTCTCCATCAGGTCTCTTGGGCATGAAATACATCAAACTCTCGACCGGTTCAAAGCGCGGCCTTCTCACACTCTCAGGCTTACCCAATCCAAACCCAAAGTCGTATTCCCAGCATCCCACCTTGGCCCAAGAACTCAGCATAATGCTGGTCGACGGATTCGCATCGGCAGTCAAGGATACGTTGGACTTGTCAGGATGGTCATGCAGGTACGTCGCGAGGCCCTGTGTTCTTCTGCGCAAACGATCGCGATCGAGTTCGGAGCGCAAGCGCGATGCTGTTGCGCCAAGGGATTCGTTGGCGATTTGAGAGAGAGTGGAGTCGTGGTAGGTCATATTTTGAAGCATGCCTGGGTATGTACTCGGGACATCCATAGGGGGACGCATGTCGACAGCACGACAGAATTCTGTGGGTGCAGAGCCGTCTAACCTTGCGAGACGCACGCGCGAGGCCGATTGCCAGATAAATGCTGAAAGTGCATCATCAGTCGACACAAACTTTGACGACGCGTCAAGAGTCTTTGTAGCTACATCCTTCAACTCCGAGAGAGCCTTGGGAGTGAATGAGAAGAACGCCCAGCTTGCCTTGGTCGGCGCAGGTGGAGCGTCACCAGCAGGGGCAGGTTTGACGAGCTGATGGTCTAGCTCAGGGCCAACTTGGTAGTTCTCGAGGAGAGGAACTATGGTTTTGCGCTCCAGGTTCATATCTGTGATCTCTTTCTCGGTGAATGGCTCGTTGCGACACGCTTTGGAGAGCAGACGAATAATCGCATCTTGACCTGTCATGTCCATAGCGCCGTGCTGTCCATTGACAGTGAGTATGAGTCCGCCCTGAATAAAATTGAGCTGCACAAGCAACACAGGCTTTGGATCATTGGGGCCGGTGCCAGGCCCAATAGGTAGTGTCTTTCTCGGCGCGATGACATTCTCATCGAACATTTCCATAGGAAAGCCCGCCTTTCTCAATCCCTCCATCGTCGGCGCTGAGGAATCATCCCGGAGGTCTTTCACCACAAGACGGGGCGTTTCCTCGTACGGTATGATACTGGCGATTCCCGTGTTTCCTTCACTGATTCCCTTGGCTTTGACCTGGCCTGCGACCCATGGGAAGCTCTGCGAGAGGCGTGTGAGACCTTGCTGGAGGGTATTGACGATGGTGGGATGCTGTGAAGGATCAGAGACGGGGTAGACGAGGCTGATCTGGGTGTAGATTGTAAGAAGGGGCGGTTGCTGGCCGATAACGTCGAGCTCTATGTCAAAAGATTGACTGCTCGCGCTGCTTGTGGCGGTCATTTTGGTGATGTTTGTGTTCAGCTTTTGGTGTTGAGGTTATAGAGGGAGAGCCCACTAAATTGTAGCGGCACTGCGATGGGGGCAAGATGGCGCACTGGTACAAATCTGTTATTGTCGCAACGAATAAAAACAATCGAATACTAGAGGAATAGCAAAGGATATAAATACAGATATTGAACCTCGTTGGATCTATCCGACCTCTATTTTATTTGTTCCATTGTAACCAACAAGACCTACTAGTTTAGGCGACTCAGGATGAGTCGAAGCTAAAATTTCCCATTCGAGATTGACCCAGTGGATCCGTTAGGCCTAACACACAGCGCCACGATGACTTCAAACACAAACCGTAAGGCCGTGCGCTTCATGACTCTTTGTCATGGAAGTGACTCCATCTCAAGCATCGCTTCTAATCAATCAAATGTGCACCATAATTTACTGGACCATTTTGATACAAGCCCCACGCTGAAGCTTGTCATTAAACATCATCACGAGAGCGGACCCAGAACTTCAAACCGAGAGCACTTCAGCCTGTAATGCATTTGAAAATTCATGTCTATCATTTTTCTCCCAGGTATTGTTCATTTTTAAGCAACCAACGCCAGCCATGCAGTCTAAAAAGCCTCATTATCACACGTCCTACATAGTTCTAAGCCCTTGTACCTCCATTTCCGTAACCCAGTCTATCCAGCCTGTCCCAGTACTCAGTTGTGTCTGCGTGTCGACTCCCATTTTAAAAATTGGTGACATCGCTGACTCCATTGGTGGTGCTCTGCTTCAGGTGAGCAGCCTCAATCATCTCGTCGAGACATCCGGCGCTGGCGGCAACAAGACCGAGTACTATACAATGGTTAGTTTGGTAAACCGATAACTTTGGACTGGAATACTCACGCGAGGGAGCAGGCGCCAGAGTCTTGGACTTGTACTCGGGGTGAGCCTGAAGACTAATGGACAGTTAGCAATTGATGTGTACAAGTGACCGACAATACTCACCCAACAAAGAAGGGATGGTCCTTCAGTTCAATGGTCTCAACTCGGACACCTTGGTCGTCCATCGAGGTCAAGGAGAGGCCAGCCTTCTCAAGGTCCTCGACGTATTCGGGGTTCACCTCATAACGATGTCGGTGACGCTCCTCAACAACATCGACTCCTCCATACAGACCTCGGAGCTTGCTCCACTCGGTGCCGGGCTTGAAGTGAGATGTGCGGCTACCAAGTCGCATGGTACCACCCATTTGCCTGTCACATATTAGTATTCATTTCCAACGCTGATCAATATCGACTTACTCCTTGGAACCCTCGGGCATAAAGATCACCACGCGGTGCTCAGCTGTGGCAGAGAACTCTTCTGAGGTGGCGCCCTTGAGACCCATAACGTTGCGAGCATACTCAATGACTGCAGTCTGCATACCCAAGCAGATACCAAGGTAGGGAAGCTTGCGCTCACGAGCCCACTTGGCGACATCAACCATACCCTGGATGCCTCTGGTTCCAAAGCCACCGGGAACGACAATGCCCTGTGCGCGAACAACGTGTGCCCAAGCTTCGTGGAACTTGCGGGGATCCTTCTCCTGCATCTCAGGCTCAAGGTGTTCAGAGTCCACAGAGACGAGGTTCAGCTTTCGGTTGCATCGCATGGCTGAGTGCTCGAGCGCCTTGTGAACACTGAGGTATGAATCGTCGAGGCTGACGTACTTGCCGACCAGGATGATGTTGACGGGCTCGAGGTGTCGGTCGGGGACGACAGTCTTCTTCCAAAGGTCCCAAAGAGCCTGACCCTTCTGAGCCATAGGAGGAGTGACCTGGCAGTTCTCCAGAGCCAAGCCCTTTCGCAGGAGCTTAAGCAGACCCTCCTGTTCGAGGAGGAGAGGAACCTGGTAGATGGTGTCCATGTTGCGCACACCAATGACCTGCTCGTCCTCAACTTGGCAGCTTCGGGCAATCTTTGTGATGGTAGCTTGGTCCAGCTCGCGCTCGCAACGGCAGGCAATCTTTGAGTTGTTAGATGAGTTCGACTTGAAGGCTTGCCAAACGTACCACGTCGGGAATCAGACCGGCACTTCGCACTTGTCGGATGGCGTGCTGAGTGGGCTTTGTCTTCTCCTCTCCATTAATAATAGGAACGTAAGAAACGCTGATGCTCAAAAAGTTGTCGCGACCAAGTCGGTGGCGCAGTTGCTTGTAGTCGTCAGTTTTGCGCCTTCGAACAGGAAGTGGTCATCTTACAGAGAGGGCCTCAACGAAAGGACCGGACTCGAGATCGCCAATTGTGCCACCCTAATCTCCAAGGTTAGTTATGACTCATATTTCGCATGAAAATAGAGCGTACCAGTTCAACTATGACAAGTCAGTATTTCGGCCCAATTGAGGTATCAGAGCAACATACTAATGCAAACGTCAGGCGCCTCTCCTGAAGCATCCACAGGGATCTTAGCGACGCGCTCAATCCAGTCTTGAATGGCGTCTGTGATGTGAGGAACGACCTTGCTGGCGTTAGTCCCGTTATATGGTCGGATGTTGGCTGTTTAATGTACCTGAACAGCTGTAATCATTATTAGCACGGGAACAACACCACTGCATCGCAAGATACATACTCTTTCCCAAATAATCTCCTCGTCGCTCTTTCTCCTACAACAGTTGTATTAGTCGCCAATTACATATCGAGGAGTCGCGTGGTTCGTACAATGACCTGCTTGTAGATCTTGCCGGTAGTGATGTTGCTGTCGCGGCTCAATTGGATGCCGAGGTATCTGATTCCGTATTAGTCTCTGTCGTGGGAGCTTCGGCTGCGGTAATGTGTCGAAGAACATACCGCTCGTAATTTCCGAGATCGAGATCGGTCTGAAGAGTCAGCGCAAAGTTTTATGTCGGTGAAGAACTAGCGTACCTCGCCTCCATCGTCGAGAACGAAGCACTCGCCGTGCCTGGGATTCGTTAACCAATGTGCAATTGAACAACTCAGATGGCACTCACTCGAGAGGGTTCAGAAGACCAGCATCGGTGTTGATGTAGGGATCCGTCTAATCGCTTGTCAGAATCGTGGAAAAGTCGGTTTATCGGTGGGGTATTACTTTGATCGCCTGGTGGTGTTAGTCAGAGGTCTTCAATCGTGAGTCTTTCGTATCCTACCGTAACGCGAAGACCAAGAGTCTTGAGGAGAAGACCGGCACTACTGGCTAGTAGAGTGGTTAGTTGTCGAAAAGGTCGTGGGAGGTTGCGTGAATCGTCTCACCAATGATGCCTGGAGAGATCACAGTTAGTTCACAAGTCGAGTTGAGATGGTATGTTAGTCAAGCTTACCTTTGCCGACACCGGAAATGACTCCGCCGCTCACAAGAACAACCTTCATATTGACGTTCTGTCTTTTCGGTCGTTCGTTTAATTGGAAGGGTTATTGGAGCTGTTGCTATTATTTGGCGGAGTAAGGGAATGAAGTTTGACGGCGCATGTCGCAAAAAACTCGATTTCAGGTGGGGGACGACAAATTTCTGCCATTACGTACTGACCATTACAGCAGGCGGTGTGCTGGGCTAAATTCACCCCACCTTCACGAGTATTGATTGATAGGCTTAAATTTTATGGTTTGATTGACCATGACCTTTGGATAACCTAGCTAGTACTTATGGAGGTAAACTGTTATGGAGGGAATAGAGGCGTGTCCCGGCACCGATTGATTTGTTTTCCGTCGCGGTTGAGCAAAACACTGGGTAAGTTGATCATGCTTCCCGATGAAGAAAACGTAACGCGAGTGGAGCATAGTCACTGACCTAGTAGTGGTTGACTCAAACTTCTACGACACAACAATCGGGGCAGACAGAGATACATGTGGGCTAAGAAAAAAATAAAAATC
Source organism: Fusarium transvaalense (assembly GCA_013623685.1). NCBI lineage: Eukaryota > Fungi > Ascomycota > Sordariomycetes > Hypocreales > Nectriaceae > Fusarium > Fusarium transvaalense. The sequence continues at coordinate 16,775 of JABFFG010000007.1, forward strand.
AATTTCTATAAACATAACAAAAGATTGTTCAATGATAGCGACATGTCTATGGACAAGACAAGTGCTCGTTTCGTAGCTCTAGGTTAGGTTTGGTGGTACTCGGCTAATGGATGGCGGGGTATTGATCTGCCGTAGAAACAGGTGGATCCAGAAGCAACTCATAATAACAGCAATTTTATTGTCCACCTGTCGACTACATCATATACCAAATCTTACTGTTCTAAGCCGACCGGCCACTCGTAGACCATGCTTTCTTCGCGACTTCGTCTCGCAGCTGCTTCCGTGGAACAAATCGCACGACAAGGCCGTGCGAGCACATATGAAGACACAATACAAAACCTCAGAATAAATAGCCAGACCAGGGTCATGTATCAAGGTGCGATTCATAGTTTGCATTTGACTAAAAGAACCAAACTGATCGACTATTTGTTACACCAGGCTTCACAGGAACAGTAGTATGGACACCATGGCTGGAAGCGTAAACACTGACATTCCACTGACTATGGATTGTATAGGCGACCAAGAATGCCCAAGACACAATCGCGTATGGGACGAAGGTAGTCGGAGGTGTTTCACTAGACCCTAAAATCGGTACACATCTGGGTCTTCCGCTTTATAAATCTATACAAAAGGTGAGTCTATGAAAAATCATGATGATCCAATCTCATAACGACTCAAGGCTGCCGCAGAATTGAAACCTGATGTTTCTGCCGTCTTTGTCCGTGGGTCTCTGGCTGCTACAGCCATCATCGAAGCCATAAGAGCTGAGATTCCTCTCATCGTCTCTGTAGCCGAGCACGTACCCGTTCATGATATGCTACGCGTTAATGAGATATTGAGAACTCAGTCAAAGAGTCGGCTCGTTGGACCCAACTGCCCTGGGATCATTGCCCCGGAGCAGTGCCGCGTTGGCATCATGCCTTATAAGCAGTACATGCGTGGCTGTATTGGGATTGTGTCCAAGTCAGGAACTCTGAGCTACGAAGCAGTTGGTTCGACATCCAGGCCCGGGATGGGTCAATCTCTTGTGGTAGGCATGGGAGGTGATATGCTACCTGGTAGACATTCTGGCTATCATCCTTTGAAGCTATACTAACCCTCCCTAGGAACCTCGTTGGCGGATGCTCTCAAACTGTTCTTCGAACACAAAGAAACCAAGGGAATTATCGTCATTGGAGAAATCGGAGGTGAGGCTGAACTTGAGGCGGCAGACCTCATCGAGGAATACCGAAGGAATACGCCAAACCCAAAGCCCATTGTAGCAATGGTTGCGGGTCGAACAGCTCCCGAAGATAAGATGATGGGCCATGCCGGTGCCATATATAGATCCGGCACTGATCCCACCGCATGGGAGAAAGTCAGAGCCCTAAAGAATGCCGGAGCGATTGTCGTTCCGCACCCGGGTGTCATGGGCGATGTGATGGAGCAACTACTGTCGGAGTACCAGTCTGGCGGTGCTAAGACTATGGATCAAGCCGCTACCACAGACATGAACCAAGATACACGTAGCTAGTATACACCAATAAGAACAGGAGAGAATATGGGAGTCCTTTCGCTTTTACAATCATGATGAATCAACAAGGAATAGGTCAAAGTGCCGATTCTATTGGCGTTTGGCCTTCTGCAGACCAAAGAGACGTTTTTGGACCGGGGTTCAAAGAGACAAGATAAAGTCCAACAATTAAAGATCCACACGGTACTGTCTTATTGGGCTCTGTAGTGGTCTTCCGTATTAAAGACCTTTCAGTATGCGCAGCCCTGGTTATGGTGATAGCAGAGCGAACGGATGACTCGATAAAGTGACTATGTTTTGTATCAACCTTCGGAATATATACCAACATAATAGAAAGACTTGTACATATCGTAGGCTACGCCTCTCGCCAAAGGAAAAGCTGTCGAAATTGATCTCCGTCGAGGAGATAGAAGGAGTTATAATGATTTCTTTTTTGTGTAAATCCTGATATCAGACGACTTCAACACGGAAAGGTAAATGTCCTTTGATGTTTTAGGTTATGCACAAGACTTTCACAAGTAATCCGCTGAGTTGAAATTGACCTGAGCCTAGTTCACCAGTCTCCTCAACGAAACCTTCGCCAGACTAACTTTCCCACAAGGCTACCAATGCTGTTGTCCAACCGCGATTCCTTTCAACCTTTCCGCAATGTTCCAATCCTCCATCTTCTCCGTCAGCCCCGTCAACTCCTTCGCCTTGAGGAAGGCGGACGTCTTGAGGCGGCCAATCAGCGATGTCCCTGAAGGCTTTGAAGCTGCCTTGACTCTTGACGCTGCCCCCGATGTGACCTGGTAGACAGCTGTTTATGCGAATGCGTAAATGTGATTCTGAGCGCCCAGATCGAGAAGAAAAAGAACTATGATCTTTGTCATTAGCCTCACTGAGAAACTAGATGATCCGCTTGTGTTTCACATACTTTGCAAGTCGAGCTCTTATTTCCACCGTCCGTCCTTGCTGACTTGGTAATGAGGGGTTGCAGAATTGGATTTGAAGAAAGAATGTGCAAGCCCATAAGGAACTTGTCGATCTGAATTGAGAAAGGCTATTAGGTTCGTATTCATACAGGATGCAGTTGGTACGTGACTTACCTTGGCGTGAATGCAGGAAGCAGTCCAAGCAAATATGTTCGGCGATTGTGCACGGTGTATCTATATGAGGCGTAGGGCATATGTATAGCGCTTTAAACAGAGACATCAATGAGTCCGTCAATACTTGGTGCCCTGTTCCGTGCCAAATCATATCGTATAATGCAGATGAACAAGCTATACAGGGTCAGAGGGTGGTCCATCATGGTGAGAAGGCACCTGCCTGGTCAGAACTCTAGAGACATTGGCCTTGGTGTAAGGTGGCATGTGCTTCGAGAATGAGAGTAGGACCAATGTTGGACAAACGTTCAAAGGTGATATAGTTTCTCTAGACTGAGTTGATCGACTGGTCGGAGAGAGTATCGTCTGAGATGGGATTCGAGGTTCGGTAGCGGCGTTGCAAGTGATAATGCGTGGAATGAAGCGGAGCCGATGCTGTTGAACCTAGAGGGAGTTTCCCAGAATATAGAGCGCGTCAGCCTTGGCCGACGACTAACGTGCGGTCCTTTTCAGATGTAGTATGCAGTGCTCATCTCTGGCGGTGGGATGTTCATGCCTCTGAAGTCTGAACCCTCCCACCGCCTCAGACGCGATTGCTCTACAGTAAGTCACGCACCTTGAGGATAAATTTGATGCAATACTGCTGCAAACCAAGAAAAGTCGACTGTAAGGTTATTCGGGAATGAAGATGCCATTTGTGTAAAAAGTCGTTGTGACCGTAAAGGTTACTACAGAAGGAGATGCAATGTCTGATCGAGGTGTAAGAGGAAGACGAGGAAGACGACGACGACGATGAGGAGGAGGAGGAGGAGGAGGATGATGATTATGATGATAGGGAGAAGACGCTGAGGAAGAAGAAGAAGAAGAAGAAGAAGAGGACGAGGATGATAGGGAGCAGATGATGAGGATGGGAGAAGAAAGGTGAGGGAGAGGACGAGGACGAGGAGATATACCATATCCTCAGAATGATTACTCCTGCCTCAAGTATCAAGACTTCATTTTACCAAGCAGGAACCTCTAACCCCCCTACTGTCATCGGGAAACAAGTGACTAGCGTAACTGCCGTACCAAACATCAAATATAGCAGGCAATAAGCAATGACTGGGTCTATTAAGTGCAGTCTTGACGCCTACTAACAAACCGAGGCAAGACCTTGACACTATTCACTTGCCTAGGTAGTTACTTGGGTAGACACAAAAAAATTAAGAGGTAGGCATATCTGCATAGTAGGTAGTTATCATAAGCTACAGCGCAGGTAGATACCTAAGCGGGTAACGGGGGTCTAGGTCAGGGTACTAGCATTACAAAGGAAGTGTTTTCTTTCCCTCTTCAGAATTGCTATAGTATATGGGCTTGCTTGTGATATATTTACGAGATCTCAAGAAGTAACAGATTTCCTCCGGAACAGCATATCAACAGACCCAACAGAGATATGGCGTTCTGATAGTTCAGAAATCTGCTGATTATAGTCATCGAGCCTCCCTAAAAGGTTGGTAACATGGTTGTGAAAAACAGCTTTGCTCCGGACCCCCTCCTTCCCCGGGTAAGTGGTTAAATTTGGCAGTTTAGTTGCCTCCATTATCCTCGAATATGGCGACTGCATTAGTAATTCTCTTCGACCCTATGTATTATTATGTGTTGTTTTTCCTGTCTGTCTGGAAAACGCTGGCTGCCCGGCCTCGATCTGTGATTGACGATAACACAACCAGTGTTTTATTGGCACTTGCCAACTCGGCTAAAAAGACCAAAACATTCTATGACCTCAGTTCACGGATACATCATGTTCAAGTGTAGAAGTTGAACTTTCTCTCTGATGCCAAGTGCTCATCATAGGTCAAGCACTGCATACTACATCTGCGTTCAGATATGGATAGAGAGAAGTGGAGAGATTCAGATGCTATTTATACATGCGAAAAAACTACAGTGTATCTCACAGTATAGACACTGTACTGTCTACTGTACGAGACGCCTCGTTGAGCTCGGTTTAATGCTGCATAAGGTTTAAAATCAGCATTGTGTCATCCAAAGTGTAGTTTTGTTGAGTACGCCTTTGCGTAAATCTAGATTCAGTGTGCCTTTGTCAAAACCTAGATAGTTGAGGTGCTGCCTAAGAAGTCACTACCTCCAGAGTCGAGGTTATATAGAATAAACTGAACAATCTCATGTTTTTGCCAATATGACTTTCTTTTGCCTGTCATTCAGTGTGTTTTTGTCGCCAACCTGCGAGTGACGCCTAAATATGTATTTCCCAATGATGAAACTTTTTTGACCATCTTCCAGTGATTTCAGCTATTGTTTTGCTCATCCGTCAAATTCGATCGATGATGGCTAGAAGGTCACGTGCTAAGTGGCTACCTCGGTTTCGCGATAGCTTCCCAGATCGGAACCTTGACAATATGCTAGGTCATGCCATCTCTATAACTTTCCCTCTGCCTCGTTTGTCGGCCAATGCAGTTCAACTTCCATCATAAAATTTCGTACGGTCGCGCATATCCATAACCTACTCATCCTCGAACCATTGGCCACCAGAAGATCGCTAGGTCGTAAGCTTTCTTCTCGACGCGAAAATGCCCGCTGGAATTGCTTCGGGGCTGTGCCGCGCTCGGCTGTTGCCCAAGAACTTCAATGCAGTACTTTACCAAGATCTGGCTTCCGTATTCCCTCGCTGACCTGTGTAACCAGCCAACCAGGCAAAACCAGATTAGAAGTCTCGTTCTGGCGGAACACCACTCACAGAACCTTTTGAAGAAGGTAAGCTGTAGCCTTCAAGTCCATTTATCAAGTAACTCACCGAATATAAGGCTGGTGTCGCTGTTCCCCAATCTTATTCCGCAACACAAATCAGGGCTGCAGCCTTGGGCATGAGATCATTTGGTAAGTCAAGATGTAGCAAGGAACTACAAGAAAAAAGAAAAAATGTAGACTAACGTGAATCAAGAACGCCCACTGGCATTTTTCAAAGAAGAAAGCTTAACCGGCCCCCGGCGCTCCGTATTGATCAATGGCCAGGAGGAGGCCAGAAGATTTACCAAGATGATTCTCCCTATTGAGGACTCAAGAGCGTATGCCAAAGGAGAACTACAACCGAGAACGACAGTTTATGTGCAGGAGAAAGTTAGGAGTAATGAACACTGGCGCTTCACAATGACCGTAGATCGAAAGACTTGTCGACCAATCATAAAGGTAAAGGACGTGAACAAGGACGTCCCACTAACAGGAGATTCGAAAAGGTTTCAAAAAGATTATCTCTTCAACTTTTCAGACAAGGAGCTAGAAATTCTGGACCTGATTCGACTGATGGAAAGAGACATGGGTATCGGCAAAGCATCGAAAGCATCATTTCAGAAAGCAGTCCTTGGACTGCACAAGCTTTTCAAAGAAGCACATGCAATCAGCCTCGAGGTTGACCTCGTGCGTCGAGTAGATGGAAAGATTCTTTGTGCGAATTCTCGATTCTTCTTTGACGACGATGCGCCAAAGAGGGCCCGGAAGGTTTACTCGATATTGCGTGAACCGCTTCTGGAGGACGAGAGCGAACGTTATGCAGAAACCTACGGCCTTGTCTACGTCAAGATGCGCGGCAATATCGGGACAGTGGTCAACGGTGCAGGACTCGCCATGGCAACCAACGATGCCATCCGCTTAGAAGGCGGCAGCAGTGCCAACTTCCTTGATGCTGGTGGCCAAGCAACCCAAGAAACCATGTTGGAGGCTTTTAAAATCGTCATGGATGACGAGAGAGTCAGAACAATCTTTGTCAACATTTATGGAGGTGAGTGGGAGATGTAATGGTTTCGAGGATTACAGCTGATCGATTTATAGGTATCACGAAGTGCGACATGATTGCCGAGTCTATCATTGCGGCAGCAAATCAGCTCGGCCCTTTAGAGCTGCCTATGGTTGTGAGGCTTCAAGGGACCAATTCTGAAGAAGGGTTAAAGCTAGTAAGTCTTTCACGCCTACCTTTGCAAATGATTGCTGACGGGGTGACTAGCTCAAGGATGCAAATCTCGGAATACACGTTGAAGCGGATTTCGGAAAAGCTGCCAAGAAGGCTGTTGAACTTGCTAAAATAGCAAAAAGGCCAGGATCTATTGATCGCCCAAAAGCCATTACTAAGCAATCGTTGCGTGAAGCTGAGAAGTTGAACAAGTTAAAAGCCAGGAAGGCGAAGAAGAAGAAGGAGAAGCAAAGGATGGCTAGGGACGCGAAGTTGGAACAATTAGAGAAAGAGTCGTCCAAAGAGGAGAAGTAATGAATGTTGAATGACAACAACTTATATATCCACTCAGAAAGATGCCATTCCTATCTTGAATAGATCTGGAGAATATATAAAAATGCTTCCGATGCTGTAGTTACCTCTCAGTCCCTTGCCCGCCGGCAGTTGGAGCGGGGACTCTCCATCCTCGGATAAGTGCCATAATCTGTGGTTCAAGATAAACCAAGACTCTCACAACCTGATAGCCAACAGCCAGTATGAATATACCGATGGCAACATACGTCAGACTTTTATCACTTATCTCAGCTATTCGGCCATCGCTGGTTTGTTTATCGCTTGTCATCGCCGCTCCGTTGAGAAATACGCCCAGAAGGATAGATCCGACGAGGTTGAGAAGAAACAGATATAGTCCTACCTTGAGCTCTGTGGACTTGTATATTTTCTGATTCACATGTTAGTTCCTGTCTCAATCGAAGAGTATCTATCGACTTGCCTTTTGCGTATTCTCAAGGTTTCCTTCACGGTGGGAATACTAAGTAGTAAGAGACAGCGCCTGGCTATCGTCTGTGCTTTGTATGTGTTGGGAAGACTCTGTTGGGACATTGGATCTTGTGGTTCTGCAATTATCCTCTGGCACAGCGGCTTGTTTCTGGGCTGGAGTCTCTGGCAGCAGTAGCTGACCCCGTGAGTCTTGACCTCCTTGAGAGTGGTGGGATTGGTGGGTTGTATGAGAAGTATTTGTGTGATGAGGTTGTAGGTCTGACAGCTCAATTCCAGTGTGATCCATTGCCGATGTGTCTTGTTCAGGCCTGCGCTTACCTCGATAACCTAAGAAGATTAAAACATGATTTAAAGACAGAGCCTGGGCAGTACGACATACTGTAGTAAGCTTCTGTACCACTGAGAAATGGCAACGCTAGGAGAAATAGAGGGACTATCTGTCCGAAATCCATTTGTTCTGAACCTGGTGCCAGCTTCGGGGCTAGTTGCCATCGATAAAGCGAGATTTGGGAAACCCCGTAGGAGAAGCTGAATGTAATGGTTGACAGCGAAGACAAGTATGAAGTATCATATACTTCCAACCCGTTCATGAGAATTCTCAATACTCTTCTTACTCGCTTGAAATTCGTGGATCAGCTTCCAAGGACCCAGAGCCCCTTTCAGCAGTAGCTTGACTGGAAGTAGTATCGGATGGAGTGTGGAGTTCCCTCTTTGGCTTCATAATCTTGATGATAAACCTGGCAATCGAACTTTTGGGATATAGATCGGCCACTCGCGAAATATAGCTTACGACAATAAGAACAGAAGCTGGAATCCACGAGAACAATATTAGGGCCGAGTCATAGCTGTTGTATGTCCTGTCAGAAAGGAGGCTGGCCACATGAATGGCCCGAAGTTCTGGTATAGCAGCTACGTTTGTAGTGATGGCGAAGGCATATATCAGAAGTAGAAGCACAGAGATGATACCAGCCACACGGATACTGTGGACGGCCTGTTGATCTCTAAAGTATGATCTCAGGGCGTCCATTGCCGCGAGATGTGTTGTAGAAGAGAACCAAGCCAGACAAGTCATGACGGTGAATTCGTACCCGATGAGGTTGTTCTGGTTGGCGATGCCGGAAGTTAGGATGGCCAAACCCGTGACGAGTTGCTGATCGCTTAGTGCGAGTATGAAATGCTCAACAGCTTCTTTCCACTCCAGCGAAACTTCTGAAACGGTTGGCTCTTGACGGATTTGACAGTATCTGCTTTGTGTGTCCATGGGAATGCTTTGATACTCCATGTAATAACCATGCGATCGAGTTGGTTTAATAACTTTCCTTCGATTGCGTTGCTGAGATAGGCAACTACGACCGCAATGATGGTGATTGAAGCTGTCATAAAGAAAGCCCATACAACCTGTAGATAGTCAGTCTGTCGGTATATACTTGAGAAATTTCAGCATGTACCCCTAACCCGATGATATCTGAGCTTGCCTCGACAGCTTCTCCAGGACCAGGGACCGTACAGTTGACCATTTTGACGAACGCAGTTTAGAGTAAAGAGTGCTTGTTGAAATATTGAGGTGCAGGATAGTATTAATAATTAAGGCATCAGCCTGATTTTGTGATTGCCATGTCATTTGACCACGAGCTGAAAATAATCGTCATCGCATCAGGGTGGCCTTTGTGAAGCATGAACTGAAATAGGCAATCGATCATATGAAAGGCGAGTCTTTGCAAAGCAATAAATATATTTATTTCGACTCAGGTGTTTGGATATATGAAGGTGCATCTTAATATACATACCCGGGCTGTTGACATAAGCTTACCTCTTATCAGCCACCCACATGTTATAACCTAGACACCCCTAGTATGTTGAGTCTGAAGACCCCTGTAAATAGTTACGCTTCACAATATCTGGTTGTAGATCGAATCGCACCTTTACCACTCGCTATGTAATTGCCCGAAAGTCATGCCAAAAGACATCAAAAGTTGCCGGAGCAATACGTCCGTATACATAGTAACCTCTTAACACGATGGAACGAACTATGGAGCTGTTTCTTGGACTTCTGTCCATTCAGAACTGTTGTTACCTTTGAACTAACTATCAAAGGATACGTAAACGAACTACCCATGTCCACAGCCCCGTTTCAATTTGTCTAGCGGACATTAAATTAAGCTCACGTCAGCATCACATCCATGGGAAAATCTGCAGATCAAATACGAATATCCTCATAAAACAACCGCTCTGCAAATTTCCTGAATCTCATGAGATCTTGTTGTCAGGTCTTTCCAACATGGCGTCGTTGAAGCACCGTCTCGGCTTTTCAACAACGAGATCCTTCATCCTCACCTCCGTCTTTGCGAGTCTTCTTTTTCTCTTCTCCATCCTACAACTCCCCTACATCGATATTGACCGCGTATTCTGTGCCGAAGATCCATGGTCCATCCCAGGGGAATGTTACTGGTTCAAGAGACCAGGTCTCATGAGGAACGGCATGGTCTTGCACCTCGCTACCTTTTTACCAGCGGGGGCTCTTGTTTGTTTTCAATTCGTGCCGACCCTTAGACGACCACAGTATGCCAAGTTCCATCGTGTGAATGGGTATCTAATCCTGGGTTTGTCTGTAGCAGGAACTGCTGGAGCCGTGATTATTTCAAAAGAGGCAATGGGCGGATCTGTCACGAATAGGATTGGCACCTGGACCTTTGCTTTCGTATTTATGATGGCGATGGTGAAAGCCATGATTGCGATCAAACAGAGAAAGATAGAAGAGCATAGAGCCTGGATGCTAAGGGGATGGTTCTATGTTAGTATCCATATCCAAACGTGCAACTCGCTGATATAGGAACTAATGACTTCAGGCGACATCAATAATCTCAATGAGAATCGTCCTCATCTCTTTCGCACACATAATCGGGCATCCTTCACGAGCCATGACTCTCAGTATGCCATGCGCGGTTATAGAATACCTACATAAAAGCTTCCCCAACACATCGCAAACAGTATATCCAAGTTGCGAGGCGTATTTCTCTGGCGAGAATCTGGCTCAAGAAGCAATAGTAACAACCAACTGGGATGAGGATGATCTCCCTGGTCTGACGGCTGCTTTGAGAATAGGCTATGCCATTGGATGTTGGATTGCGTTTGCTATTCATGCTGTGGGTGTCGAGATCTATGTGAGTATTCCGTTATGGTATATGGTATGCTTTCTAATGTCTCACAGGTTCGAAAGACGTCACCGCAGTACAAAGCCAAGGCTCTATAACATTAGATTCAGTCTTGATTAAAAGAAAAATAGATTTTGAAAAGAAAAGAATAAAATCTAATAATTAAGGTTGCCCATGTTAATCCGTCTCTGCAGATAAAAGGAAGCACTTTTCCCAGTCGCCGTCTAAACCCCCCCAAAGTCTATCCCACAAGGTCTAACCAGCGTCTAATTTAACAAGGAAGCAGCAGTCTGAGTAGGAGTACCATAAATGAGATCATCCCCATTCCTTTGAGGCTCCAACCTCTCAACCTTTCTCGTAGGTTCCCAATGAACAGTTCCATACCGATACAGCTCCCCAAAGGTGCCTGGACGAAATGTGGCATCTTGGTTCTCCTTCTTCTTGATAAGATCTCCCAAAGCGGGAACACCCGACATTGAGTTATGGTACACCTTATACATGTGGCTCTTCTCGAGCATCTCGATCACAAACTCCTCGGCTTCGGCTCGCTTAGCAAGATCAGGCTCGTCGAGGCGCGTGGTAAAGAGATCCGCTTGTTTCTGGCCACAGAGGTTGGTCTTGAGAGCACCGAGAATACCGTTCTGGATGCCCTCTACCATGAAGACTTTGTTCTCCCAGAACTCACGCCCATTCCATCCGGTCTTTACATCGCATAGGTTGCGTGTACGATCCCCCAAGACCATTTGTGCGACGTAGTCCGTCATCCAATAAATTTGATTTTCGTACTCAGGATCACTCAAGCCCTCAGCTAGACCGATTTCTTGGATCAGGGGGTGCTTGTGAAATCCATCAACGTTTGTTCGGCCATTCCAGAGCTCTTTGTATCCATCGTGCCAATTTTTGATAAACTCGCAGTGCTTGCGGGCCGCAAACAGAAAGTTTCCGAAATCACCCCATTTATTCCTGATTTGACCTGTGATGATCCAAACGGCCATCTCGTAGGGTGTATCAGGCGCTGAAAGGTGATCCCAGAAGAGTGTATCAAGATGAGTGTGGAGCATGTTGGAAACATCCATCCAGACGCCACCGTACTTGTAGATAAGAGGCAGACGAGCTAGATCAGCTGCGTGTTGAGGAGCATGTTTCCCATCCATGGTCTTGTTGATGAATGACTCTGGAAACCACTCTTTGCCGACGAAATTGTAAATGTTGTTAGGCGATCCTTCGGCGAAATCAACGAGACGGACTGTCCAGGTAGGCCCCAGACGACGGACCCAGTTGAGGACTGTTTGTTGATGGGCAGGATACATAAATTCGAAACCTTTGTCCCAGATGGCCCAGACATTCTTCTCTGAGGTGATTGGTTGGAATGTTTGGAGTTGGGCAATGATCTCTGAGTCGCTTCGTAGGTCGAGGAGTGATGGATCAATCTCGCGAAGGCCAGTGGCCTTTTGGGGTAGAGAAAAGGTCATTTTTGTACTGGAGGTAGTTGTGGTTGTAGTGATAGTTGTCAAGGTCATTCCCAATGAGTGTGACTGTGATCGTGAATGGAAAAGATGATGAGAAGAGATGAATGAATCAGGAGATAAAGAGGCTGATATATAGGTACAGGAAATAAAATGGATCGATATTATCAAGATGAGTCGAATTCGAGAAGAGTTAGCGGGCTTTTAGTAGATCCCGCTCTCCGATAGGCTCTTTAGCCACTAATTGATCAGTGGCTGAATATTCTAACCGGTAATGGAAAATGAATCATTTTTAATACAGTCCACTCACTAAATAACTGACCTCTATCAGTCATTATTTCTATAGAAAATTTAATTTGAACCGTAATGACTTGCATCATGTCTTATTAGTGTGGCTTTTAGTTTCTGCTGCAAGACCAATATCTGCCGTTGATAGGTCATTTGTCCAAGTTGTTATTTCATCAGGCCGATGACTGTGAAGACTTCTCAGTGGGGTTCCATCCCAAGTTTTAGCTAGTACGTACTCCTAGAGACAAGCAGCCCTTGACCAATATCTAGATCCTTCTTATGTCGGGTTAACTCATTGGAAAACTTGTTAACATATTTCTCTATTTAGCTTTGGGAATGTTTAGTTGATGGTATCATGGCCATCAGAGTCAACTACCGTCATATGTACCTACGTATGCCTTATTTGCCTGTAGTATCGTTTGTTAACATTACTGTCTACTGCCAACTACCTCCTTTGCCATTTGTTATGTCTGTTAATTTAATCTTTGTATCTTTCCTCCGACGCCGATTGTCTACTAACGTCAGGCATAGACCGATGTAGGGAACCTTCTGGTACTTCAACAGGGCTATAAGAGTCTTGCACTTGTCGCTCCCCTCACCCCCTTCTCTATCGGGCTTCTTTACTTACAAGTTACTTAGTATATACATATAACAACTACTCATGTTAAACACTTAAGCTCATGGTAAACTACAGCGCAGTCCATCTTGGTATATTTGCGCTTATATAGATTGTCTTCAAACTCAACCGTTGCTTGGAAGTCCTCCTTCCCCTGCTCCAAATCACCATCATGATCGATCATCATGTCTCAGCTGGCCTGCACAGCTTCCTGCGACAATACAAGCTCAACTACTCGATAAGCGAGAGAGTCAAGCATACAGACAACAGGCTGAACACCAAACAGCTGCCTGGTCCCTTCCGCTATCATTATGGTGAGAATCAATCTTATGATGCCGTGAGACTCGGCGAGGAGGCTAGGACATCCAGTGCCATCATTTCCAACGTCGCTGGTGATAAGCAATGAAGCCGTTATTGATTTACTTGTAGAAGCTGATCTTGCTCCAATAGTCAACCCGATGATCGCAGTCATGTGGCAGCTGTTGTCCAACAAGGGGCTCAGGACATCATGCGGGTACGAGACAGCTGTGGAGGTAAGTCAACTATACACCCTTTAACAGGCTTCATAATAACCCTCCACTAGATCGTGTCGGTCAGGTTTAATGATCACTTTGTTATCTCAGTTGACGGTACCATGGACGCGGCCAAGTGCTTCATCATGGTCATCGCCTTGAGCACCTAGTTTCTCGATAAACGAAGACTACGAGCAGACGAGGCGTCGTGTGTCGAAGGGTGAGAGCGTGAATAATTGTCTCTATCAATCGCTTTCTGACTTTGCCCACAATCGTGATTACTGTTGTGTATCGCCTCCTCAATGCCTGGTCACCTACTGATAACTCTAGGCCGGTAAGAGCCATGACCCCTCCTGATGGCGTGCCTTAGCTTAACTTCGAGTCGAAGCTGTCAAGGGAAATTAGCCACCAAAGCCTGTAAATACTTATATTATGTAATATTAAACAGCGAGGTCATTAAGTGTGAAAGCAAAAGCAAAGGAAAGGGTAAGGGCAAGGGAAGGTCAAAGATAGGAGGAAAGACAGGGACCTGGTCTCTATAGTCGATATCATTACTTGCGGGGCTATGATCAAGGGTATAGAATGGCACGAGTGTTACAAGGGATTTGGTATACCTGGCCGAACTATAAGAGCTGAAATGTAGCTCTTGGCTTTACAGTATATAGCCAGCATGGCTTATATAATACGCTCGAGTTGTAATATAGATGTTCATATCTTGTCACCCCGCTTTTCATCTTGCACGCATACGAGCCGATCCAAACCACCACTTGAAAAAGGAACTTGGCGCTGCGAAACAGCTAAGGGGTAGCAGAAACCTTGCGAGTCAAGCTTGGAGTACAAAGAATATGCAGATTGCGCAAAGGCTGGTCTAGATTGTCACAAAGAGACTAAAATATTTCGCCTCCTTTGCTAAGATATGATCTCTGCGTCTCCGAGGGACAGGAAGTGAAAGAGAAGAGGGTGATATTCGAGACTTGCATCAACGCTAGAATGAGACAAGGGCTTGAACTATTGATGGAACGGGGAGTTCGAGACCTCTAGCTGTCATCGGACCGTCGCTCGGGACCTCGTCGTATCCAATCTAAATGACGAAAGAAGGGGCTTGTATTGCGGAGCAACTGTCCAGGGAGGGAAGACCGGCGCCACTTTGAATCTGATGGACGACGAGACAGTAGCTGCATTGGCAGATTGACGATCAAGGTTGAACCGTCTGATCGTTTTGCCTCCCGTTAGAAAACTGACTTTACCAGTGTCAATTCTCGCCACTACCGCCAATCCCAGCTGCGATACGATCAGTGGCGTTGAAGCTGAATATGTTGTTCCATTTAGTATAATGACTCCCAGCGGCTGGAAGTCTTTGATCGTGGGGGGTCACAATGCATGAGCATGGATGGATGCTTTGCTGACATCCGCCAACCCAGACAAACCGGGCTGTCAGAATTGAGAATTCGGGGCTGCAATCACGACATCCGAAAAGACAAGGATACAGTGGGGAAACGGACCATCGGTAGGTAAGACTCCCCCATGTATGTACAGTATCTGTGCAACGCTTGAGTACCAAGATAATTGTCTGGTACGAGGCAAAGAGACGAAATCATCAGAGTAGTCCTTTGTTTATGTCACCTCGAAATGAAAGGTCATGTCTTGAAGTGATCATCCGCAAAAGGCAGCCAAACTCAATCTCGTCATATCGCTGGCGATTTGGCAATGGAAGATCGCTGCTGTTCTGAGCGTCTCAGCCAGTCAGAACCAGGTCTTGCATGGGAGGAAATAAGCTTAAGAATTAGCTAAAATCTTTATTCTGTGGGTTCCAACCCAATCCACCACCCTTGGCAATAACAACATCCATCACACCACAATCCGCAAAGTCTCATTCTCAAAGCATCTAATTACGCTAGATAATGACTGTTGGTTAAATTCTGATAGCCAAGACATTGATCAGCAGAGACTCAGTATCCATGCAGTCAGTTCAACTCCCCGCTGGCAAAACATCTTGGCGTCACTCATTTCTCTTGGCCCGCCACATTGTCCACATCAAGTAACGCGTAGAAACTCTAGCAGAGTCTAGCGGGGAGTTCGACTCTGGGCATGTCCCCAAGGTTCATCGCTTGCCAACGCCTCCTCGGGGAGCTTGGAAATTGATTGGGTCCTCTTGGTTCTGGTGAGTGATTTACTTTTCTCATACAGTAATCCTCCCACTAGTCTAGCTGCGCGATGGTGGTAATTGAGATAAGCCCAGGACATCAACAAGAGACAGGCCAAGGCTCGGCTGCGTACGGGCTCGGGGAGATTCCTAACGACCGTCCGTACAAACCGCGTTTCCCGCATTGCTTCAAGGTACAGAGAGATGATGACTACTATATACATAATTGGATCATTATCATTCTTCTTTGGCTATAGAAAATTCAGCAGTATCAACTATCAGATACGACAATAACCCAACAACCCAAACAAACAGCCCAGAGACCATCACACATGTACGTACGTACACATCCTCAAGACCATCACTTTCTTTATTGCGCCATCCAATCATTTCCTCACGACTTTCTTCTTTTCCCTGCTCCATTCCCCCCCTTTAGACCATAGCCCCGGCACTTGGTCCATTGCGTGCTCGCCTTGGCTTACGTGCCAAGATTGTCTAGACCGACCGAGTTCGGACAGTGACATTTTCTTTTTCCCGTTCCCAAGAAATGATTGATAAGAACCACCGAGGGTCCGAACTTTTGTTTTAACAAGAGTCTCAACATTCTCACAAACATCCAGCTCGGCAATATCTCGCTCAGCAACAATGGCCAAGCTCGAGACAACCCAGTCCAACTCGGACTACCCCATTCCCAGAGAAGATGAGGAGAGTCTCACCCTTCACAAAGACTGGACTCCCGAAGAGGAGAAAAAGGCCAAACGAAAGTAAGATTATCTGTTGACGCTGTTGGACAATGTGAGATTGACTTTTACTCTAGGCTTGACCTGATCATCATGCCTCTCTTGACCCTAGGGTTCTTCTGTCTTCGTAAGCCACCGTTATTCTACAACCATTGACTTTCTTTTCTTTTTTCATTCATCGCCTTGTTGGCATATCTCCCTGGGGTAGATCAAGGTCCATCCAGCACACAAGTCTAACCGTTGTATAGAGCTTGATAGAGGCAACATCGCAAACGCCTTGACCGACAATTTCTTCGAAGACGTCGGCATCACTCAAAACCAGTTCAATGTTGGCCAGCAAATGCTTAGTCTTGGCATCGTCTTGTTCGAAATACCTTCCAACATGATCCTCTATCGAGTCGGCCCTGGAAAGTGGTTGACTCTTCAACTCTTCCTCTTCGGCACAGTCAGCACATTCCAAGCTTTCCAAAACAACTACGGTTCCTTCGTCGCGACTCGTTTCTTGCTTGGTATCACAGAATCCGGCTTCATCCCTGGTGGTCTTTGGACACTCAGCACATGGTACACCCGAAAGGAAACGGCAAAAAGAGTCATGTTCTTTTACTTTGGCAACCAATTTGGCCAAGCCTCTTCCAAACTGCTAGCATACGGTATCCTTCATATGCGAGGTGTCGGAGATAAGGCTGGCTGGTAAGTCTTCCCCGTCTTGGGCAAAATTGTATTCTTATACTAACTCTTGCAGGTTCTGGCTTTTCGCTTTGATGGGTGGCTTTACCGTTCTATCTGGCGTTGTCCTGGGTTGCTGTCTGCCCGATTCCTTCAAGAACCCTCGAAGCACCTTTTTGCCCAATGTCAAGATCTTCAACGAGAGAGAGCTGCAAATTCTGCAAGCACGAGTTCTACTTGATGATCCTATGAAGGGAAAGAAGAAGAAGAAGATTGGTCTTCCTGCTTTCAAGAAAGCTGTATGTTTGTCACCACCGCGAGAGACACACACAGCTGACACTTTTAGTTCTCTAACTGGCGCCTTTGGGTCCACGCTGTCATCACACTCTCAAATAACGCTCCTCAGCGTGGTTTTGACACATACTCTCCATCCATTGTCAAGAGTTTCGGCTTTGTGGGACTGACCAGCAATGCCCTCGCATCTGTCGGTCTCTTTCTACAGATTCCCGTCTCTTGGTGCTTTAGTTATGTTTCGGATAAATAGTGAGTCTCTCCTTTCTCATCGATGGAAGCTAGCGCTAACAGGTTTTGCAGTAACAAGAGACCCGAAACTGTCATGGCTGGGTTGAGTTTGCATCTTCTCGGATACGTGTTCAACCGCATCTTCACAGAGCTTGGCCTCCAAGGTGTTAGCTATTTCGGTGTCGTGTGGACCCAGACTTTCGGAACGTTCTCTCATCCTCTCAACATCGCCTGGATGTCCCTAGCTTGTGACGACTCTGAAGAGAGAGCGCTAGCTATGGCCATGGTCATCATGTTTGCCAACATTGCAGGAATCGCCGGCGCTCAAATTTTCCGATCCGACGATGCACCAAAGTATCGCCGTGGCTTCAGTATCAACATCGCTATTCTTGCCGTTGGCCTTGCCCTCGCGGCCGTACGATTTGTCGATGATAGGTTTTGGCGCCGTGAAAAAGTTGCCGAGATCCAGGAGCAGCTTGCTCGTGAGAACGAGAGCACTGGTGATGAGAAGAGTGATGGTCACAGAGATGTCAACCCTACCCTTGGGCTGGAGAAGGCATCCCCTGCCGAGTTGAACCCTATTGCTAAGCCAACTCAGTAATTGTTTGTTACTGTTATGACAAAGTCCAAGTTTATCTGTTAGGATGAAAAGTTAGAATAATCCCTGAATCGAACGGTTTCTATTTTAATCTTGTTATCGGATGAGCTGTGTACAGAATAATGACTTGGGAAGCGAAGCTTTGTTATAAATAATGTTTTAGCCTCTATCTACTTTTATTCTAAATTAGTCGGTTAGATCCTTTTCAACTTAAGATTTGTTTCACCAAGCATCTAGTTAGTCTTGACAGTCTTGTAGATCGAGTTGTATCCCGACAATGACTTCTCTTCCAACTCAGCGAAATTTTGTCCTCTAAATCTCTCAGGATCAAGAGCCTCGGATGTCTTGCTATCCACTGTCTTTCCATCGATCACATCAACCAGGAACTTTGCAGTGCCTGCTGCGTGAGTTACCCACACAGCGACAGCCGTATAGAGTCCATCAACCAAGCCAACCTTTCCAGCTAAAGGCATGTTATCGGGTGTCATGGAGAAAACACCATTGAACCTCCTGCCATCTTTGAACGCCTCCGCTGCAGCTGGGGGCAATAGACCGGTTGCAAATTCAAGGGGTTGTTTGAACCATTCTACCCATTCTCCAGTTGCAGACTCTTGTGGCTTTTGACCAATGGGTGCGTGGTCGTAACTTCCAATGCCAAAGTTTGTTCCATGATCGCGAGCGTAGACATGGTGTTCTGGCCATCGGACGAATGGAAGCTTGTGAGGGAGAGGATCGCGGGTTTGGGCGTGCATATAAGGGTGAGCAACAGGGATAACAGGTACGGGGAAGTCGAGGTTTGAGGTGAGACCTTGTGCCCAGATGCCAGTTGTGAGGATGACCTTGTTGGCATCGAGTTGTTTGGTGCTGCCGTTTTCCTGGATAGAGACACCAGTGATGCGACCCTCTGAGATGGAGAGTCTCTGTACATCAGCTTCAACAAGGTTGACTCCATTCTTCCTTGCCTCGTTTTGATACCAGGTTGTAATTTTGACTGCATTGGCTGTTCCATCCGAGGAAAAGAACAAGGCAGATCCAGCACCTGATTCATTCACTAGATCAGGTGCCAGTCTGTGAGCTTCTTTGATGCTCACCATAGCCGCAGGTAGTCCCAGTTTCTCCGCGTCTTTGCATCTTGTCTTTAGTCGCTCGATACCTGCATCTTGAAAGGCTATTTCCAAGCCACCCACTCTGTCAAAGCCGCCCGGGACTTTGACATATTCTGCGACGGTATCGATGGCGAGCTTGGTGAGAACTTCAGACTCATTGAATTGCCCGATGAATCCTGGCGCAATGCCACTAGATCCGAGTAGAGAAGTAAAAGATCGATCAATCATAGTGATGTTTCGAGGAACGGGGGATTGGGAGAGGAAGTAGGCTAGAGAGGAGCCTACAATGCCACCTCCGACTATGATGACTGATTCTGTTGGGTTTGACATTTTGAGTGTGTGAAGAAAGTTGAGTGAGTTGGTTGTTGTATCATGACTAGAAAGTGCCCAACTTGTAGAATGATATATATATACTATGTACATCAATTCAAGGTGGATCTCTCTACCAAGCCATTGAATTGACTTCAAAGGGCGCGCTGAAACTAGTAACTGAACCAATCAAATTGCTTTAGACCTCGACAATTGACAACACCAAGACCCGCATCACCAGTTAATCCACATATCATGCCAAAACTCTACAGTTCCAAGTTAACCTCGGTAACGTCAAAAGGCAGATTGTACGAAAGACGAAAACTTAGGAATTTCATGGACCTAAACTACCCAAGTCATTGACGCCTCTCATGTCCTTCAACATGAATTTAGGAGTTAAAGCCGAAGTCTGTGTGGTCTCGATTTACCCTACGGAGCGATCCAAGACTATTTTCTGACCCATAGCTTCTTTGGTAAGACTCATTGTAACTATTGAAGCCTTGCTGATAAGCCAAATTTTGGTTATCGAGGCTAAGAATATCTTACTCTCTAGTTGTCCTTGGGTCTTGCTTCAGACAGAATATGCGCCAATCGACAATGTTGAAAAGGAGCCTTGGCTAAAGAAGCGCGATAGCGAGACATCGTCCACTCTGGTATTTTCGCTTTTCTATTCAGATCATTGGTTGATACCTTGTATCATGTCAGAGTTGTGCCTACTCGGGACAAGGTCTTACGCATCATAAGCTTACCTACTAACGAAGTCAATAATATCAGGTTCTTGGCAGGAATATAAAACTCCCCTGATTTGAAAATCTGATTGAATGAGTTTTCCACCCATCTTCTCATTTACAGAACTCAGCCATACTCCTATCTCAACCTAAAAGAATTTCTATCAACCATGTCTTCCGTTGACATCAAGCAAAACATCGAGACTACGGTGAAAGCGTATGTTGCGTCATTCGTCGATGCCAGAGCCGAAAACAATCCTCAACTCGTAAACCGCAATACAACCCCAGATTGTCTCCGCAGCATGCTTCCTTCCATCCTCGGAGGTGGAAGTACAATGACAAACGAAGCCTACGAAACTGTATTCACCCAGGGTCTTCAAGCTGGTGGAATGGACGCCAACAACATCACTGATTTGGTTATTGATGTTGACGCTCGCAAGGCTGCCGTCACTACTATCGCCGATATGGTATTTCTAGGAGAAAAGAGTACCATGGACTTTTCATGGTTTCTGCACTTGAACGAGGATGGAACCAAGATTAAGAGGATTATTGAGTTTGTGGATTCCTTGACATTTTCGGGACTTCAGCAGAAGATGGCTGGAGGGGCGAAGCAAGGTGAATAACATCCACAGAAAGAGTCAGTTAGGTAATCTGAAGTTTTATTTTGCTTTGTCTTTTGTTCTTTGCTGCTACTGTAATAATCATCGGATGTGATATGATTGGGAGAGCTCGAGTTGTCATCGTTGGACAATTCACTCTGCTTTCTTTACATGCTTACCTAACTGGAAATCCCGTTGACGCATTGCTGATCCTGTTTCTAATAGTCCACAGTTTAGATCACTCGGCAAATGAGTCACATCTCAGTAGGATTCAATCTCTAGTAATCTACTTATTTATCCTTGATTCTGCTCTCTCATCTCTACCTAAATCCTCCATTTACAAGCCCTGTCATGACTGTAACTCTTATTCGTCAGCTCGTTTGGACAGGCCCACTGTATGACACTATAGCGTATTGGGCATAGCCCTCAAGATCCCTGTATGGCTGTCTATGGACGTAGGTCTTATCTGACTCTCAGTTTCAGTCTTTCTCTCATCACATCACATACGCCATCTCGTACGGGCATGCCACGACAATGACAAGAGTGAAACCGGGAGAGAGAAAGCGCGCCAAGACTTCCAAAGTAAGGACTGGATGTGGAACGTGCAAGTAGGTTCGCCAGATAGCCTACTGTCCTGTCATAGGCCTTGCTAACTGGTTACAGGAGTATGTCTTCACGTCATCAGCCTAGACTGCTGCTTGTTTCTGACTGGTACTAGTACGAAGAGTTAAGTGTGATGAGGGACGTCCCGTCTGTCTTAGATGTTGGTTCAACAAGTCCTTGTCATGTTTTGATCCGCTAATCTCTCATCAGGCTCATCGACTGGTCGGATTTGTGACGGCTACCAAGTAACGCCTTTACCGAAAACATCTGAAACACCTCCAATATGTGTTGTTCCCACATATACCGACACCTCGGAGGCAATTTCTTTTCAATTCTTCATCGAAAAGACCCTGGACGACTTCCAAACCTTCTTCCCAGACGATCTATGGAGTACCAAGATCCTTCAAGTAGCTCGTACCGAAAACTGCATCAGGAACGGAGTAATGGCTCTATCACACTTTCATCGCCTCTATCTCACTCACCAGCAATGGCAGAAAGTGGATTCGGTATCCGCATTGAAGCATTATAACCTTGCAATTAATACGGTACTCGCACCATTACACGACATCTCTTCAAAAGGACATATCCTTGTCCTTTCGTGTCTCATCTTCATTTGCATCGAGGTTGGTAGTTCCACATCGATGTTCCAGTTCCGAGACTAAGTTATCCAAGCTACTCCAGGGAAAGACTGGATCAGCTATATGTCTTTTCAAGTACGGGTGCAGTATGATTCAACAATATAGACAAGCTAGGCCATCCAGATGCAAGACGAAAGGCTCCCCATGCTCTGACATGGAAGAAACATTCAACCTTGCTGAGGCATGCTTCAAGCGTATAGCAGTACAGTTTCTGACAGTAGGTCTCTTTCGTCTTACCAGCCGTCAGTCCAACACGCTAATCAGCTAACTGCCAACAGCTCATTGCCGACATCGATCCCAGCTTATGGTTATTATTCTACAACACCTTTGGCAGCAGTCTCACCCTCCAAGAAACTTCCTTCAAATCCCTCGCCAATGCAAGAGAGGCGTTACTCGACGTCCTGGTAGAACACGCCACTCCTGGGCTGAAAGGTAAATCAGCTCGTGATATTATGGCCCATTCTGTAAAAGTTACCCGATGGGGTGAATTATTCGATGCTCTTCTTCTTGAGCTGAACGACAATGGAAAGCTACTCAGTGATTCTGAAACCCGATCGATTGCACTTCTCCAACTTCACCGCAAATACTTGGAAATAAACATTGCAAAATACGCTTATGGGCGCGGAGACCCATGCTTTTGGGATAAGTTCACCCCTGAATTTGATGAGATCGTCAACTTCGCTGCCACGGCCGCCGGTCTCAATTCAGACTATACACAACGAAACTGGTGCACAGACTCTTCGTCAAAAGCATACTTTCACATAGACCTTGGCTTCACATCTGTGCTTATATCAGTTATTGCCCGATGTCGTGACCCATTTATCCGGAGAAGGGCTGTTGCTGTGATGCTGGCAGACCGAGTTCAAGAAGGTGCATTCAACGGATCACAATCTGTGCGTGTTGGTGCGAGGATAATGGAGCTTGAAGAGGCAAGGAGTGGAAAAGAAGTCAAGTGCAGTAATGATATCCCCTGTGAAGCAAGAGTGAGGACAATACGGGTGCATTTGCAAGGAGGAGAAGACGAAAAGGCTAGACTTGTGTACGGGTTCTATAAGGGATATTTCGAGGAGGAAAGGAGTATTGCTGGATAGGTACACTGATAGATAACCCAAGGGTATCTTCCAAACCATCAACTGCTTGAAAGCAATAAGATCGCTGAACCAAGGTGATTCTGGATAGATGAGCAGATAATTAGAGATACTTGAAAAGTTGGTCAGAAGCCTTCCGCTTGGGGGAACCTTTGCCTGTGGCACTAGGGCAGTTTGCTGGGGCTTGTAGGGGGTCAACTAGGAACCAAGAGCTAGAAACGACCGTTAGCCAAAGCTTATAATATCGAAGAGGAAGTTATTTAACGCTCGTGATTCTTTTTAGGTATTGGACGATCTAGAACTGAAGATGGCTGCAGTCCTTGGCCCTATCTTAGATCCCTACGTTGGATTGTGAGACCAACAACCTTCGGTCTATGCCTTGAGGTCGTCATGATGGGTCAATGGACTTCTCAGATGCCCTCAAAATACCAAAAGTCCGGATAAATCAACATGGGTCAGCCGTTAGGCAGATGGTTTAGGTTAATGATAGTCATCAGTCCTTAGGATAGTCCTTAGTATATGCAGTTACCTTAGTACTTACCTAGTTATTGGAATAGGCATCCATTATCTAAGCATCCATCTGCCCACCTGACGAAAAGGTACCTACTGATCACTTTCAAAAGTCCCCTCCCCGTGTTGGCTGCTGCCTTGGGCATGAAACGCAAACATTGGCAGGCTGGGAATCACTCACCTCCTTCCTCCCCGCCCCACTTGATTCTTTTCTTTCTTTCCACACCTTATGCTATTAAGCCTAAGCTAGCATAATACTTTAGGATTCTTTAGGATTCTTTAGGATTCTTTGGGATTCTTTAGGTATTCCTGTCACATACCTCTAGTGTGTCGGCTTTTATCTGACCCTCTGCCTACCAACGCAGCGCAGAAATGGATGTCACACTTTTGTGCGAGGGCTTCGCCTTCCGTATCCCCAAGGCTGCTGCAGAAGTGTCTCCAGTATTCGAAAGGGCGCTACAAAGTGTAGAGGTAAGAAACATCCATCATCAATGTGCATCTCTTTTCCTTCTTTGCCCTGATCTAACTCCTTCAGTCTACACAGCAGATGCCCGTGATTCGAGTGACAGATTTTGATCTGGATGCCGTGAACTGCTTAGTCGAGTTCACAAATAGCAAGAACTATGAAGTGAATCACCAGATCCTTCCTAGTGTCACAGCAGTTGGTAAGTCTATCCCGCCAGTGGAGCCTCATATTTCTAGCTCAACTCATCATTCAAAGCCGGGACAGGCAAGCCCCCTGGGGAAATTCCCTTCACTCGAGACTTGTTGGTCCGTCACGTCCGAATGAGTGCTATCGGCCAGCACTACAAGTTCCCCAAGCTTTCTGAGTTCGCAAGAGACCAGATTGAGAAGATTCTTCGAAGTCGTTGGAGCGACGCAGCATTCTTGGGAGCTGTCAACGTCGCCCTGACATACCCCGACGACCATGCACTGCACAAGGTCCTCTTTTCCGCTGGCCGAGCCCATCTTTACTCATTGACGGCATCCGAAGAGTTTGACCCTGCTACCTTCCTGCGAAGCTTCCACAGCAGCTTCGGCTTCCGGACCTATCAAGGTCCAAATGAGGGTATAGAGACTGTCCCTAAGGTACAGACTGACTCTATCTCGAATGGCCAAACTATGAAGAGCTCTTCCGAAGTCGAGAAGCTCAAAAAACGTGCCTCCGAGCTATGTATTGAGCGTGACGAGCTTCAATACCGAATTTCAGAAATCTCTAGCGGACGGGATGAACTGAAGAAGGCTCTCGCGGAGGAACAAAGTGAGGTGAAAAGGCTTACTACAGAGCTCAAGAAAGCCCAGCAATCTCTTTCAGCAACAGGAGCACAGGCCTCTGCCAATGCCAAACAGTCACAGGGCTAGGAGCAAGCGTATAACGAAGGGCAAAGCAGACTGGCCGAGGTTATCCAAGATCGCGATAAGCTCAAGAAGGACCTGGAAGAACAGAAGGGTATTGGCATGCCTCAGGCGGAGAGAAACAGACTCTATGAATCCTTGGGTGCTGAGAAGAACAAGGTTTCTGATCTCACGAAAGAGCGAGATCAAGCGAGAAGCGAACGAAATGACGCGAGGGAGCAAAAGCGATTGGCCCTTAACAAGATCGAGGGTTTAATTCTTTGCTTGTTCGATTATGCAGAATGTCGACACTGCGGGGCGGAATTTGCGTCGTATGTCGAGGACCGTGGGGACAGGCTAATTGTGCGATGTGTTGATTGTAACACCAGGCATGGACATGAATGAGAGCTCTGGACCGGCTAGTGTCAAGATCGTGGATTGCATGTAATGAGGTTAGAGAATTCCCTCAAAAACTGTAATGAGATTCATCAACTACCACATGCGATTTTGATGTTGTGATATACCTTACGTCTTAACCGCCTTCTACCGTGATGATCCTTAGACTAGTCTTTTAGGCTGTTTGATTCTGTCATCCTAAGCTTTAGGGGCCAACTTTTCTGTTACCCACCTGGCAAGTAAGTTAGGGGGAGTTTCTTGAGAGAAATTAAAGGGCAAAGCAATCAGATTGGCATTTTGTCAGGGGATGTACGTCACAAGTCTCCTAGTCCGTCCTGTTCGATATTGTGAATGGCGTTATGACTGGCTAGCTTCAGTCATTGTAGAGGAGGAGAGTCTTGTAGCCCCTGCCCTCATAGTTGCAAGCCAATATCCGGTTCGTAGGGGATAACCATCGAGGAACTTGATGAAACATAGTTTAAATAATTCCTTGTACCCTAAGCCTCTTCCACTACCATTTACGTCTTCTACCTCCTGACTGGAGATTGGCAGTTGAATTTGCAGGGATGAAGGCTTGAGGTCTACTAGGCATGTTACCATCTAGTCTAAGTGAAAGTAAATCAAGGCTATCAAAATCATTCCGCATATTATATCCTCCCATCTTTATTGTATCTCCGTGTATCATCTTATTCGTGTATGTGAGAGGTGGCTTGTGGTAAGTCTGAGAACCCCAGAGCTATGCAGGAACATTTCCGTTGAACTCTCTCTTCTATAATGCAAAAGAGACAGCGCACTCCATCGCGAATCCAAAGCTTCTAGCATACCAGCCAGGACCCCAATAGCTTAGCTCGATATTATGCGGCGCATTCTTCAAGATGCTGAGGTCGACCCTCTTACTCTTTGGTAATCCATCCGCAAAGTCCTTGAGATGCTCATCCGTCGCGTCCCAGTAGTGATCTCGCTCCGCCAAAGCAATCATAACAGGTGCAGTAACGTTCACGCCCCATTTCTGCTTCCACGTGCCTAACCACGATTTTCTAAGAGCTGCAAGTTCCTCGAAAGGAATAGCGTGATCAATGCGCTCCGATTGTGCAAATACAGACTCATCTGCCGTTTCTGGGAAAAGCAGGGTCTTGTCTTTGACTGCAACAGGGATATTGAGATGAGTTGGTGGCGGATCATGTGAAACATGACCGCCTGAATCCTTCAGCAGAGAGCCAAATCCAGAGATGACAATTCCACCCAAAGGGTATGCAGTCTCGGATGCAGTGGCATGCAAGCTTGCTGCAACTAGAGCACCATTCGACCCTAGACTGTGGCAATGTAAAACAATACACGTGCATGCATTCTTCACACCATATTCATTCCATAGAGCTGGAAGGATAAACTCGTGCAGCCGTCTGCCCCATTCTTCGGGATAGGATGATCCCTCAGTTATCGGTTGAGTTACAGGGGTTGATGATTTGTAGTCAGGTCGATCAATTGCAACAAAAGGTACCGAGAGATAGTCGCTATGTATCTTGGCCGAATATTCTGGCGTGACATCGAAGTATTGACTGGTATAGCAGCCACCGTGAAGTCCAACGATTAACGGCCGGTACTTCAACTTCAACGTCGGTGGAGCTGAGGGAATATTGAAGATGCCCGACAAGGCCGTGCCGTCTTCAAGGGAGAGATTAAAAGAGTCCATTGATCTTGAATTTAGCCAATTGAGTATTCAAATAGCGCCAAGGAGGTATAATCAGTTGTGGCTATGATTGTTGCAACCAACGGCATGAACAAAGATGGAGGTGAGCCAACGGACGATAAAAAAGCAAGACCGCAGTTGGAGTGAGTTCATATCAGAGAAGCGGGGCTCCTGCCTTAATTCATGATCTGCGCTAAATTATCGCGCCGGATATAACTCTCGTCTACACAATTCGCTCCACCCAGAAGCATACCTCTTCATCAACAACGATCACCATGGCCGATAAAATAGAATCACCAAAATCTGCACCGGAATCTGTGCCGGAATCTGTACCAGAGTCTGAATCTCAACCTGCCGAGGTGGCCTCGCCAGCATCCCACTCGCCGCAACACGATCCTCCAATTGAAGCCGATCGCCCTTCATCTCCTCCACCGAACAATGATCCCGAAGTACCCGAAGACGATGGTTATGCTTCAACGGTCGGTTCGGCCGAATCAACCTCGCTATCGAGCAGTGTTCGCGACTACCAATTCGAGAATAGTAGACGATACCATAAATTTAAAGAGGGCTTGTATCAGTTCCCCAACGATCTACCTGAACAGGAACGCGAGGATATGAAACATACTGTAGCAGTCCACCTGCTCGGCGGAAAGCTCCATAGATCGCCAATGGAATCTCCACAGAAGATCATTGATGTCGGTACGGGGACAGGAAGTTGGGCGATCGACAGTAGGTTCCTTACACTACACGTAGCGGAAATAACACGCGCTGATGCAATACAGTGGGAGACGAGTATCCCGGCGCAGAAGTGATCGGCTTAGATCTCAGTCCGATCCAGCCACCATGGGTTCCTCCCAACGTTAGGTTCATTGTCGATGACGCCGAGGCACCCTGGTTATACTCTCCAAACTCAATCGACCTCGTCCATTTACGCAACATGAGTACTGCGATTAAAAACTGGCCTGCATTGCTGGAGCAAATTTATACCGCTCTAAAACCCGGCGGATGGATTGAACTCCCCGAATTTCGGTGGGTTTACGGATGCGACGACAGTACCATGAGCCAAGAATACACTCCCCCAATCATGGTTGACAACATCAGAGCTGGTCTGGCGAAATTCGGCATCGAAATGCACGCCGCCGAGAAGAACCCTGACCGACTCCGCGACGCCGGCTTTGTCAATATCCGCCACGATATTAAGAAGGTGCCGGTTGGACCATGGCCCAAAGATCAGAACCTCAAGACCATCGGGCTGTACACTAGAAGTATCATTTATGACGGACTTCAAGCCATCACAATGGGGCCCTTCACCCGCGGGCTAGGATGGACACCCGAGGAAGTTGAAGTCTTCCTTGTTAAAGTTCGCAAGGACTTGATGAATTCTTCAGTGCATTCATTTGTCCATTTTCACTCTCTCGCCGCTATGAAGCCATTCGAAGACTAGGTGTAACGAGTGTGTTTCCGCCGTTGGTAGGCAACTGTGGTTGAGCATCATGCTATCTCTCCCGTTTGATCTCGGATTTCCACTGTTTATGCTTCAGCCCAATACATCTTATATAATTCCCGCCTCCCTCTTGAACATCTCTAACCATTGTACATTATCCGCGGGCGTTTGGTTCCAGGGGTCGTCACTAGTCACGGTCAGTGAAGTGCCAGAAACAGAACAGAAAAAGGATACCTACTCATTATATAATAGGCATCGCGCTTGATGCCTCAATTCTTCATCAGACGGAACATGACAAACAGGATTGTTTGGTGACATGGTGGCTTTCACCCATCGTTTCATTTCGCGGGCAAACCATGGGATGTGATTCGGGTCATTCAGTACATAAATGCCGGGACCGAGCCATGTTGGACGGAGTGTCGATTGGCCTTCTCCGGGGCTTGGGTTTGACTGTATAGCTGGTGGCGACTGGTCGTCCGACCACAGCCATGTGAAGTCTCGCAGCAACGCATCAGCAGATGTGAGGTTGGCGCTTTCTCCAATTTCCGTTACCCATGGCGTATTAGTACCTTCTACGTCGCCATGTCCAACAAGTAGCCACTCATTTCCGTTGGGCCATGAAGTTTGTGCTTCTTGTGGTGGATTTTCGGGATGCAATTGGGCACCATCTCGCCACTCCGCAACATGGCTCGGTTCAAGAACCTTCTGATTGTCGCTCACCAACGCTAATTCCGCTCGCTGTCGGAACTCACCAACCCAACTTGTCGAATGGTTAAGGAACCCAATCAGCCAATTAGCCACATACTCGGGCTTTGTCTGCAACTCGCTCTCCATTTGCAGGACAATTCGTCCAGCCTCTGTTTGTAGCTCGTCGTCCAATATGTCATAGATTCCTTTTGCTCGTTGAGAACGCACAAAGGCCTGCAGTCGCGACTCTAGTGGACACTCCTCAAATAATGCGTTCTTGCCCTTGATCCTCAATACTGATAGTCTGCTCTCTGCACGTGAGCGGATAGGCGCGAAGCGGGCCTGTTGGACGACTTCATCAGACGACAACAGCAAATCTCTTAACCATGACGAACCCCCATGTGAGTCTGGATTCAGTTCGGGGAACGTTACTTCAGACCCAAATACAATCCGGCATGCTTCTAACTGCAGTGTCTTGTGATTTGGTAGGCTTCCAGTTGTGTCGTTGTAATTCTGTATGAAGTATGCCAGTTCAATTGTGATTAATTCGTAGGCACTTCGGGGCGAGTCCGGTGGTCTACCGTTGGCAGTAAACGGGAAGGGGGTGTTGCCTTCGAATTCCAATAAGTAGGGACTCATGCCGTTCTCTATACTCTTGAGCACAGAATCTTCGAAACCCCAGTCCCCAACCCAGCTTTTCATGGTGCATCCTAGCTTAAAATGATTTGCCAGGTGATCAACTCTGTCAGGCCACGTACTCAAAGACGCTTGACAAAAACCACATCGTGAAATTATGTCTGGCTGTTTGGTTTTCCACAATTTTGTGGTTAGATCTGTGAGTGCCGCGTTGTGGACAAGTCGTAAATGCTGCTTGAGATGGTCCTTTCTGCTGAACGCCCTTTCCTGACATGCCAATGGATTGTGGCTTGCAAGGTGATCCTCATCCGGGCTATCCAGGCCGCAGAATAGACAACAGGTTTGCCCACTCTCTGGATTGATGGCTGTCGGTCCAGTTGGCGAACATTCCCATCTCTCGAGTGGGAGGTGCAACGAGTTTTCATGACGTTGCCAGTCATACTTTCTTCTAAATGTTTCAGTGCAAAACGTACACTGAAACGTAAATCTAGGCTTTGTAAGCGAGTTCTTCTGTGGTCTCAATTTCTGGATCGAGCGGCCGCGGCTGTGTGATGAGATTCCGCTGATGGATCCTCGGGATGATCGCGAGTCTGTGGATGCACTTCTTGAAGTACCCAAGCTGCTGGTCGTTGATCGGTGCCGTCGTCTCCGATGTATCTTCTCATCACTCGAGAATGTTCCTCTGCGACCTCCTGTTTTCGGTCAGTGTCGATCTTGTGATATCAATATGCTACTACTTACTTGACGTTACCAATTCCCCAGATGCCATTGCACGGGCAATATCAGAAACAGCAGCCGGTTCATTCTCTGGAGGCGAGTTCTGCCATCTCTGAAGGGGATCAAGATCTCTTAAAGGCTGTCCCCTTCTTGGTATCGGCGTTCCGGAACGTGTCGGTGTGTAGTCTTCAGGAAGTTGATTGTTCCCGGTGGCACGGCTATCAGCCAAAGTCCGACGTCTTCGGGCATTGGCCAGCCAATTTGTGATCTGGGTTCGACTCAAGCCTGTTTGATGCTCCAGTATGGTTTTTTCTTCTTCCGTCGGATAGGGATTGTCGACATGTGTTGCGAACCAGTCTTTCAAAGACCGAAGAGCTTCCAGGGTAAATCTGTGTCCGACTTTCGGGGGTAGGGTTGAAGGTGTGGGGATGGGCGATTGGGTTGATGTTGAGTTTGGGGTGGGAGACTCGAAGGTGTTGAGTTGATGATGATGCTGCTGAGTGGTGTTTGCATCACCGGGGGCTTGATACAAATCAGTGGACAATATGTCATCAAAACTCAGATCAAAATTATTCTGATCCAAGGTATGTTGGTCCGTTACCAGCCTATGGCCAGCATCAAGAGCCAAGGCGTCCAAGAATGGAGAAGTCAGGTCTCCACCAAGAGAGGATCCTGGAATAGCGTCCGGGAAATGATCCCCGGGGCTTCTCTTGTCGCCCGAATCTGCTGCCATGTTTATCGAGCTTGACGATAGCGTTTATTTCTAGCCGCCGGGACACGGGTACAGTTAACCGATGTTGTGAAAGGTTGACGAGAGTCAGCTTGTTGTTGGACTGGACAGTTAAAGGTCTGCCCCGCTTGTCAATCGCGCCCTGGCCTGGGCATGTGCGGAGCGCCAAAATCCGATTCGATGAGTGAATGCCAAAGAGAAAATGGCAGTACAAAAATAGGTAGTCTTTAAAATATTAATAAAGTAAGAGAGATTTTGATAATATTTATATCGTTAAATATTATAGAGGCTTTAATTAGTTAATCAGAATACTTGAATCATATTTTCATTGGGGTTTTCAACGTGTTATCCCTATGTATAGAAATTGAAGTTAGCTTCTTATAAAATGCAAAAAGAAACCTTATAGAACTGTAAGGAATTGGAGAAACTTCACAAGTCCTCTTTTGCTTCTCTTTATGGCTTTATCATCGTCGCCAGGGATGTATATAGATACCCTCATCCAGTCGGTCCCATATATAGTGAAGCTAACCTACAGCAGCAACATCGGCAAAACAACAACGTCCATATCAGCTTCTTTATATATAGGAGTATCACAGGACCCTAGTCCCAAGTCCAGAGTAGAAGAATTAAAAGGTCTGAGAGTTGGTCTACGCTACAATAAAATAACTAAGCCATCTTGTTCCTTCTACTAGTAACATCAAGATGTATCCATCGCCGGGGTCTCAAGATATATATATTAGAGTCTATTTTTGAATGAATGAGGACTCCGAGGATCAAAAATATCTCAGAATAAAAGGTCTATCATGAAGAATGAGTAGCCGTGTGAACAGTTGTGTGGTTGACATCTGTCTCAGAGACAAGGTACAGGGGCATACTAAAACAGAACAACCCCGTTACCTTCCATAAGATCAGTTACCAGAAGAGGTAAAGTTCGATCTCTTCAGTGTGTTTCGATTTATATCGTGGCAAATATCAGACTAGCCAATAATAGAGATGACTCTGGCCTCTATCCACCCGTCTTCCCCCCTTGGCTCAAGCACCGTTTTGAAAGCACAGGCGTTGATTAGAGTTATCTAAACGGATCTTGATTCGACGATGTACGCCTGTTATCTCTGTCGTAACATCCTTCGTGTAAGTCGTCTTATCTTCAGGGTCTTGATCGCCGTCCAGGGTTCATACAACCTTTTCTTTGAGTGGTAAGACGATCCTTATCTTGTACAGTCACTAGGGGAGCCCTACTCGTGAATGTATAGATGCTTGTACTTCAGTGGTACTCCTAGTGGTATCATGGCTATGATGGGAAGCTTCAATAATTCCGGATGTTTTGTGTGTTTGATATTCTTGACTTTCCCATCACTCGAGGGTGACTGAAAGTTTCATGGATGGAAGCACAGACACTGATCTGGAAATACACCAAGGTGGAACTTTAATTTATTGTGGTGGAAAGCTGTTGTAACTATCTTCTTTTCTTGGAGTGTCTTGAATCCATGGAAATTTGCCTATCCATTTCTCCATTCTCAACCGACGAGGATAACACTTTTCGGGACACCGAGATTCCTCATGGTGATCAACCAAGGCATGCAAGGGAAACAAAATGAGGAATAGTCCTCACGAAGCTCATGGTGATAGTGGTGTTTTCCTATTTGACTTTGGGATGTGTGGTTGAGGAATGTGTGCCACTATCACGGAGATAATTTCCACTTTCCAGCTTGACGGGTCGCTTGAGTTGATCAGATTTGAAAATACTCTCTGCTATTCAAACACTTCTTATCTGAGCTCTAATGGTGCTGGGAGCTAGATTTTAAAGATCGAGATGAGGTTGATGTTCAAGAATTGAGGTTATCACCAAACCCTGTAACATACAAAATCTCATTCAGCCGGTGTTTTTGTCGCGTCGGTATGCGATACACGTGAAACTCACTCCAACTCATCCAACATCTTCGACGTGTTGACATCTCATGTGTCGTAGTGTTCACTCGTTCATTGAGGCTCAGGGATATCACGTGCGGGCTCCATGATCAGTTAGTTGTTTGAATGTGAATTCATCAGCTCATTCTAAGCTCACATTCCTAAAAACAGCGGAATAACTTCTTGGGCTAAACTTTTGTTTCCGCAATAAAACGCCATAATACACATTCCTTCCTATTTTCTTTCCTTCATCCTATAGGGTATACATCTCATTCATAACTTCATAAACCGCTTTAAACAACAGAGGTTCCGTTCTCAGGAGTCTCCTCGGGCCAGACGTTGTAGCCAAAGGTATCCTTCATGTTAACAAAGCGGGTGTGTCGGCCCTCGGCAACGCTCTGGACGGCCTCAAAGTCCTCGTCAGACAGGTTGGGGATCTGGAAGTTGCTCTCAATGCGAGAGGGGGTAGAGCTCTTGGGCAGAACAGCGTAGCCGCGGCGGAGACCCCAGGCAATGAGAACCTGAGCGAGGGTGTTGCCGCTGCGCTCAGCGACCTCGTTGAGGGTCTTGTTGGAGCGGACGGTCTCGCCAGTGGTGGGGACCTGGTTCTGGGAACCGAGGGGAGAGTAAGCGGCGGGGAGGATGTCGTTGTCCAGGCAGAACTTGACAAGCTCCTCGTTGGGCAGGAAGGGGTGGATCTCGATCTGGTTCACGGCAGGCTTGACCTCTGCGAACTTCAGGAGCTTCTTGAGGCCCTCAATGGTCCAGTTGGAGACACCAATGGCACGGGCCTTGCCGCTTTTATAGATCTCCTCCATAGCGCGCCATGTGGGCTCGGGGTTCTCAGTAAGCTCCTTCTTGATGACGTACTTGCCATCGGGACCGATCTTGGGCTTGTAGTCGTCGGTCCTCTCAGCGGCGATGGGCCAGTGGACGAGGAAAAGGTCAATGTAGTCGAGGCCAAAGTTCTTGAGGGAGTTCTCGAACGACCACTTGACCTCCTCAGGCTCGTGAAGGTGGTTCCAGACCTTTGTGCAGATGAAGAGATCCTTGCGCTCGACGCCGTTGTCCTCGGCAAGGAAATCACGCACGGCCTGACCAACCTCGCCCTCGTTGAGGTAGAACCAGGCACAGTCGAGGTGTCGGTAGCCAGTCTTGAGGGCGGCGGTGACAGCCTTGTAGGTCTCACCCTTGGCGCCCTCGTTAGCAAAGGTGCCAAAGCCCACACCGGGCATCTTGACACCGTTGTTAAGGGTGAAGACAGTCTGGTTAGAAACGGACATTTTGACGATGATGTTGGAGGGAGATTTGGTAAGAGTGATGGAGTATGAGTGTAGGTTAGGGAAATGGTATGAGTAGGCGACGGGGATTTTACAGATGAGCGGGTTTTAAAGGCATTAACAATTAAAAAATCTCGCAGTCAATTAACTTGGATCACTGGTGGAGAGTAGGTACATCATCATGGTACGGCAATTGCAGTACAAGTGGCAGCATCCCTACTGTCCGGTACTGTACTGTTGTTTCCCTTTGATGAGGTGGCTTAATTTTCGCCGAGACCGCGCGAGGCGAGTAAGAGACGAGCAAGAGAAGGTTCATTGACGTCATGCCCCTTATACGGGAAACTTCTAGAAAAACTGTGATTAAAACGGTTTAGTGAGGCGTACCGACGAGAAGTCAAAATTGTAAAATTTTCACAGTGATGAAATAATTACAAGGCTTTCCATCGTATCTGTACATCCATACTGTATGTACCGTCCTTGCCTTGCCCCCCCCCGGGATACTTAAGACGACGTGGACAAAGGCTTGAGTCAGGGAAATAGAAGTTCAACCAACCAAAGCCGAAAGTAATCTTATCATCAATAGTGGGCCGCAGTGGCGATCCCTAAACGTCTTGACATTTCAGCACGTTTTACTGCTGTGAAAATACCCGCCTTTGCCGTAAAAGCTGTAACGGTATCCACCGTGAGAAAGACGGCGGTCGGTCGTCGGGCCAAGGTAGTGACGGGATGGACTGCGAGTAAAGCCTCAAAAAAAGAACAAATAAGGGGACCGAGAATAAAAAATAGGGTCCTTTTCGGCAGTGGAGACAAGGATGATGTCAGAAAGGTAACCCTTGGCATGCATTTCTGCAGCAGTTATCGATATCTTCTCCACTGAAGTGATTAATTCCCGTGGAAAAAACAGGCACAACACAGAAGGGGTCCACTATAGATATCCACTGGAGATATCCACTTGGGAGCGGACTCTTCTCGGAACAACCGCCGCATGCCGCTCAATTCTCGAGATAGCAAGCACTGAAAAAAAGTACCTGCCAAGTACCGTACGGAACTGTACAGTACTGCGATAATAACCACTCTTCTGAGGCATATCTTGTCGAATGGTGTAACTTGCTAAGAGGGGCTGCGGAGTCAATCCTGACACAAACGACAACTTCACGTCACCTCCGCTATGACGACTGGCGCGGGAAGGCTGAAAGTTTGTTTTCCCCTTGAAAGGCGAGCGAGGCGTGTATCTTGTAACGGACAGACCCTGAATCGACGGGCGACTACTGTAACCTACTGTACTGTAGCTAACCTTTTTACACTGGCTGTCGCGGAAACGGTCAATGCCACCGCCTCAATTCCAGCCTATGACAATTCTTTCTTTTAGTTCTCGTTAGATAACGGATACATGCTTTATCCTGCTTCCACAAGTACTGTACATAATAAACAAAAAGAGAAAACGTACGGAAACAGGCATTGACGGTGAACGACCGAGAAAAATAAGGGTCCCACTTGGGTAGCGCCGTTTGAAAGCATGGCCATGGATGGATGCCAGTCATGTCCCAATCCCAGTCCCAGTTCCAGCCAGTCTCATCCAAACGAGGTAGACGAAAAAAAAATAATGATGATATCAACAGAGACGAATGGGCGAGTTTTCACTCTGCAGCAAGCTAGATACTGTACGGGGACAGAAAAGAACCGGACAGTATCAGAAGGAACGACATGAGCCCGCAAAGATAGATAAATACGGATCCCCGCCCCATTCAATCGAGATCTATTCCATCATCACCTTCTCATCTCAACTCAACAGTCTATCCATTCACTCAATAACTTGATACCCCTCCTCCTCTACGACTGTCCTTTCCACTCTATACATAACCTTCTTCATCCCTCCGTCTCTTTATCCTTTCCTGTTTCCCTCGAGGAATGTCTCCTGCCAACGACGAAAACACCCCCAACTCTCCAAGTACCCTACGCAACATGTCTAACGTCAACGGTGAAGCCAACGGTGTTGACCACCGTGAGTCTCTTGCCATCCCCGGCACCGAGGAAGGCGCCGGTCCTCAAGAGATTCCTGCCACCCGATCCTCCATCTCGGAGGCGGCCAAGTACATGCACAACCTCAGCGTGTCTCCTTCCATGAGGGACCGACGATCCTCCCGAAACTCCTTCGGTACTGCGCTGCCCATCCCCCGCAAGCGTCAGTCGCGCCTCTCCTCCGTCCACCATGCCGACGGACGCCCCACCCGGCCCGGCATGCCCCCGATCCAGCCTACCCGTGAGCTCCTTGTCGCTCAGGTTCAGGACCAGATGGCCGACAAGGTCAAGAAGGCCAAGAACATGGCTTTTGCCTTTGACATTGACGGTGTCCTTGTCCACGGTGACCGTCTGATCCCCGAGGGTAAGAAGGCTCTCGAGATCCTCAACGGAGACAACGAGCTCGGCATCAAGATCCCCCACATCTTCCTCACCAACGGATCTGGCAAGATCGAGAAGGATCGTTGCGAGCAGCTCTCGAAGATCCTCGGCAACCCCGTCAGCACCGACCAGTTCATCCAGTCCCACACTCCCATGAGTGCTCTGTCCGAGTACTACAGCACTGTTCTCGTTGTCGGTGGTGAGGGTTATCGCTGCCGTGAGGTCGCTGAGCAGTACGGCTTCCGCAACATCATTGTCCCCAACGACATTGTTGCTTGGGACCCTACCATTGCTCCCTACCGTGTCTTCACCGACGAGGAGCGCGCCACCTCTCGTCCCCGTGACTTCACCAAGATCTGCATTGAGGCTATCATGGTCTTCTCTGACTCGCGAGACTATGCCACCGACATGCAGATCATCATGGATGTCCTCCGCTCCAAGAACGGACGTCTCGGCACCGTCGCTGAGGACCCCGTCGCCGAGCGTGTTCCCATCTACTTCTCCCAGGGTGATCTTCTCTGCCCTACTGAGCACCCTACTCCTCGTATGTCTCAGGGTGCTTTCCGCATTGGTCTCGAGGCCATGTACAAGGCCCTTACCGGTGCCGACCTCGAGCGTGTCGTCTACGGCAAGCCTGAGTTGGCTACCTACAAGTACGCCGACGACGTCCTCACCTCTTGGATGGGCGAGCTCCACGGCGAGGAGCGCCTTCCCGAGAACATCTACATGATCGGTGACAACCCCGCCTCCGATATTGTCGGTGGAAACATGTACGGCTGGAACACCTGCCTTGTCCGCACCGGTGTCTTCCAGGGCGGCGACAACGACGAGAACAACCCCGCCAACTTTGGTGTCTTCCCCAACGTTCTCGAGGCCGTCAAGAAGGCTCTCCGCGCTCAGCTCGGCGATGACTTCAAGTGCTTCTTTGACGAGAAGATCAACCCCGTCCTGCACGGCGATGCTAACGACGCTGCTGCCGTTGTCTAAGCGCCTTATTCTATTATGAGTTTGGACCATTTAACGCAACCTCTACGACACTTGTTTTCTTTTTTTTTTTTAATCGGCGTTTGGGACTGGGATCTGAGAAGTCTACGACGAATTTGATCATGGGACTTTTGGCATAGACAAAGCGATATAGAATCTTGATATCAATTAGCATAGATTGAACGTGTGCGAAAAGGCACTACGGATTGA
Source organism: Fusarium transvaalense (assembly GCA_013623685.1). Classification (NCBI taxonomy): domain Eukaryota; kingdom Fungi; phylum Ascomycota; class Sordariomycetes; order Hypocreales; family Nectriaceae; genus Fusarium; species Fusarium transvaalense. Next base: position 54,791 of record JABFFG010000007.1, read on the forward strand.
GGCGGATGCGTCTCGATTCAATTGAAAGCAAATTCCGAAAAGAACAAAGTCGTCCTTTGCCCTGTGATTGTATCCTTGCTAAATGTGCCTGTGCCTTGAACTTGCAGCTTTGCTCAAGCTTCTCCTTGTGTCCTTGGCCATCTGATCGGCAGTAAAGCTCCGTAGTGGTGTGCTATAATGATTCTTGGCTGCCGTAGGAAAACCATGATCTCACCTCCATTGTTGGTGGATCGGCGTTACCTTTTCTCGAGTCGGCAAGTGCAAGTGCCGAAGTCAATCAAGGATCATCGCGTGCAAAAACCTTGGAACTTCTGTATGATCAACGGCTTGTTTTTTCATGTCGACATTTTTTCACCGTTTTGCTTAATGAGAACCGTTTTCGACAGTAATAAGGAACATCATTTGACATCATATGGCGTCAAACTTTGTTCTGCGATGATGTCTCCATAAGAGGTCCATGTTTAGCGAGCTAATATTGCTGACATGGATGGGAGACAGCCCGAATAACTAGAGCACTACAGTACCTTGATTACTACCCTCATATCTGCTTGATTGCTTTCTGCTCTCAGAGCTCCAAAGCTCAAAGCTTCAATAAACAGTCTAGCGGCGAGCAGAAGAATTGGCCCCCAAGGTTTGAGATATGTACAGAAATAAATTACCCAAGTGTCTCGTCTAAGCCCGTATAAACTGACTGACTAATTTCGACCCTCATACTTCTAGCGGCCAACTTTTCTGCTACCCTGAGGGCCAATGTGACAATGCGATACATCAAGACCCCAGGCAAATGAATGATCACCAATTCCCTCGTCTCATCGACACATACTCTAGTCTCGATTGAGTTATTATGGAGATAACCCGAGATTTATTACATAAATGCAAATTCTTCTTTATCGTTCAATTGTTTACTCAGATGAGCTGGGCGTAAGCTGACTCTTTGCCTCGTGAGGCGCCTGGCCAATCGCGCACATCTCGCGTTTCGCGAATGTTGTAGCGATTGGGCATCGCGACAATTTCAGATATCATCAATCGACAGTTCAGTAAATGAAGCTGACAGCTTATAAATTTTCAAAAGCGAGTGTTTGCATTAACTGTTTTTCAGGAGGATGTAGAATCGATGATAAAAGACAGTAAGCCCTCACTACAGAGATGAAGAAGCATCAGGCTTTGCAAAGTCAAGCCTTTTAGAAGGACAGTCATTGTCGACCTCATCCCATTACTCAAGTAATCGCACCGTCTTCAATTTGCGAACTTAACTCATAAGGTGTTCCTTCTTACTCAAATTTACAATTTACAAACATTATGGTCCGACTTTTCTCAGCCGTCCTCTTGGGGGCCCAGCTCTTGTCCACCGTCGCCTCCCATTCAATCCTTGGTATGCTCCCTCGGCAAGGAGAGTTTCCCTATCCAATTGTTGGAAGCGATGCTGCGGCAGATAGCGCAACAATTGGTATCTTTCTCAATCATATGGCCATCAATACGAGAAATCTGACCGCCAGTATCGAGTTCTACACCGAACTCCTCGGTTTCCGCAAGCTGTTCACCCTCCAGATCACCAAGACATACTCAATCACATACCTAGCCCATGCCCAAGGCGGTAGAAATGGAACGGGCTACCAGACAACGCTCGAGATGAATCGCGAAAAGAACAATGCGCAAGGCCTTCTTGAGATTTGCTACGTCGATGTCCCCGTCAAGAACATTGAGTCTGGCGCGCAGCATCCCAACACGTTTGGCCACATCGGTATTGTCGTACCTGACATACAGGCATTTCAGGAACGGTTGGACACGATGCCGCATATCTCGGTGCTCAAGAGGTCTGGAGAGCCCTTTGTTCAGCTTGACCCGAATATTGTGGTTGGCCCTGCCGTTGGATTACTGCCTGATATCGTTGAGCAGCTCGATGAAGAGGAAAGGAAGGCAATTGTGACGAACTTTGGTCAGAGTGTTGAACCACTCATCTTTATTGCAGACCCCGATGGTAACTTCATAGAGGTTCAAGGTCAAGAGGGAAGTGCACTGGTTGGATAAATCTTGTCAATGACAGCAAACTTCCGACGTCCGTCATAGCATAGTATAATATTAAAGAGCTTGCTTGAACCTGGTCTAAGTCGTATCTTCCATATGAGGGTAGTCGCGCGACATGATACCTCAGGCAAGCATAGGTGTAAGCCTTTTAAACAGCTACGAACCGATCACCCCATGTTTCCTTCCCAAACCACTCAGTAAATACCTACTTTTCAAGGCTGCGATAATCTCCATTCGTCTAAACTAACTGATACACCCTGCTTGTCATCCTCATTCCTGCATCCAATCTAACCCCAGATCCCACGTGTTGCCCCCCAGAGTTCGTTGCACTGCTGTAAGTCGCTCGTCCAATAATAACGCAAAACTACCAATGGCAGTCCTTCGATGTGCCCGAATGCTTGGATAGGCCTGCTTTCGGAGACGGCCCCTGCATTACCGCATTGGAGAATGTCGCTCCCCCACAAAGTTCTTCCCAGTATCAGTTCAGGTACCACGTCAATTGGAGCTGGCAACAGAGATTGATCAAGGGTATTGCCAAAGCATGAGTATGTTAATAACTCGGTGAACAGGTCGAAAACGAACGTCTCTGTATTAAAATGACTACGGCCCTCAACACCAAAGTTCCGCGAAGCATACCGTATCTAGACACTGCCAAGATAGCCCCCAAGCCGGGGGCGCAACCTAAACCAGCCTGTCGGATATTCCTCATCTATACCGCCATCTTACTGGTACTGTCGATTTTAACAGACAAAGAAGCGGTGGAAGCGTGTGCTGGGCCGCGTTCACACGGCATGGGATATGCGCTGTCAATATGCAGGTTTCAGGTCGATCACGCCTAAAAGGGATTGGGCACCTGGGTTGGGGTTGGGCTGAGCTCCTGGTTGCTGGAGGTGAGGGGAAAGGAAAAAGAGCGTCCAGAGCCATCAGCAAGAGAGAGAAAAAAACGTCGCTGCGATGTTTTGTCTTGTCGCTGCGATGAAAACTCGTGGACAGGCGGACCACGCCGGAGCCTCAAACAGGCTCGGGCCTGTCCCTGACCAGCGCCCCCAACTTTCCTTCCCTCTTGTTTCTAGATCACGCGAAACGAGAAACACCCGCACATTCACAGCATTCGACTGTAGGCCAGTCCGCTGTCTGCTGACGAATTTAGTAGTGACAGAGCAAGGTGAGTTACCCCTTCTTGTGCGACAACACACTGTTTGACAGGCCATAAATTGACCATTGAATGGCCCAGACGACGAAAATACTACCTGAAACCTTCTAAAGCCGATTTCGACGATCCGACCTATAAAGACCGCCACGAAACGTCAAGCTCGCCCCAACTGATCGAGATCCGTAGAGGTTCAACCCAGGGTGGTCGCGAAGCGACGCCGGGATACGAAACACACTGCGCCCACCGAGATTGATTACGAAGCGCATCTCGGCGCTTAGCTGGTGCTACACCAGTATTGACCTGACCGATCGAGCCCGTCTTCGTGGAGGGGACCTGTAATTGTCAATTTTGGTGACAATGCAGGGTGTTACTGGTAACCTCCCAGACCGTCCCTTTCTTTGCGTTGTAGCCGCGGAGTATCCTATTTATTGCGACAAATGCTTCCCAAACATTGAGAAACACAAGTGAGTAATCGAATTGACCATGAAGGCTATGGCGCTGACAACACCGCCAGTGAGCATGTAAAAAGATTTCACTCTCCCATCTTCTGGTGTGACAAGTGTTTACACAAGTTCAGTAGCTCGTTGACCAACCGGGCCCTCAACCTCGACAAGACCGACCATGAAAAGAACCACTGCACCGGAGAGCCTTCGGCGAGAAACAGGAAGATCAGGGATAGAGCGTGGATCATGGACCGAGACCAGTACCATCGCTTCAAAGAAGTCGGATGGAAGAAAACCGATGTTCCCAAAAGAATATACCCAAACGGCAAACCAGAATCATTGTCGGAGAGAAGCTGGAGACAAATTCGTCAAACCATCTTTCCTTACTCCGAGGAAATGACCTTTCTCAACTCTGAGGAAACGACCTCTCCCAACCCTACGGGAACGATCTTCCCCGGCTTGGAGGAATCTGCGATAGAGCTGACCAACCCCCCTGCGCTTTACCGATCGACTGAAGATGTGATAACTATTGTAGCACGCAGGAGATCGACCATCATGCCGCAACTGACTGACGTCCCAGCCCTTAGCAGGGATGTGAGGCAAAGGTCGACGCTGATGCCAGTCCCTCCTTCTATGACTACAGACACTCAACTGTCGACTCAATCTTCCTGGGAGACCGATTCTCAAACCCATCCCTCGTCGTATGTGTTTTCCCACTCGGGAGGCGATGGATATCAACGGCCTGATGATTTCGGATTTGGAAAACCCACGGATATCAGGTCCTCTTTCTCTCAGACTCAGGGGATGTCTCAGGGACAACAGTCTTCGGAGTCTTGGATGAGCGGAACGGGTGCCTGGTCAGGTCCTCTTCCGAAACAAACACCCATGAACGACGGCCATCATATCCCGCGGAAAGCGACTGATCAAGAGTAAATGGCTTGTGTGATGGTGTGAATTGGTGCGCGCATGTTGTGATGACTTATGAATAGGATTTGGCTCGAAGTAGTATGAGAGGGAAGTCTGCTAATATAACGGGATGATTAATGGAAGAATGGAACCAGACCTACTTTATATATAGTTTGAATTATTTGATTGATGCCTTACAATGCCTTGCGAACCATGCATAGTGATTGGTCATCGTTGCCTTGAGGCCAGCTTGGGTTGAAAGACAACGCGATCTGTGTGACAAAAACTTGAAATACAACATAACATTGGCCGCCTAGCTAGGACTTACTTGTTTAACGAAGCAGGATTTCCGGAATATGGAACAATCTATTTCAATTCGACACAGGTTCCAATTTTTGTCATTCTTTCTTATCACAAGGCTTTCGGTGTTTGTGATCCGAGCTGTAACTGCATAGTAACTAACTCCCGACCAATGTACCTATCATTACCAAAAGAGGCTGCATTGACCTAGGTCACTGGTAAAGATGAAACTTGAGGTCATTTTGGTACCTCTTATCTCTCTCAACCTCCCCCGCATGAGTCAACGGGTAGATTCTCCGAGCGCTTGTCGTTATCAACTCGGAAACTATATCCGATTGCGGAGAAATTAAGTCACATCGGCACCAAGGCAGGTTAGTTATTTACCGCAAAGGATCATATATCCTACACTCACGGCAGATTCCAGGTCTTGAACTTCAGCTCAGTTCTACGCTCCAACACTCGTATCAAGTCAATATGGCACCGAACAATGAAAAGTACGTCGTCTTCGACATCGTAGGCACATGCGTCTCCTACGACAAGCTTGTCGAAGCACTAGACGACCAACTGGGAGACAAACTACGCGCAGAGAACGTCAAACCGAGCCTCTTGATCAATCTCTGGATAGAAGCAGCTGAGAGGGAGTACACCTATCTCAGCATGACAAACCGCTATGTCGAGTTCGACAAGCTCTTCTCATCCCTCTTCTATAGAATGCTCTGGTTATCGGGTATTGAACAGCCCCGTAGCTTCGCAACCGTCGCAGATATAGAAAAGATCACGCAGGGCTATTTTGCTTTGGAGCCGCGGCCTGATGTCCAGGAGTGCTTTGAGAGGCTGCGGGGTGCTGGTTTTACGGTTCAGGGTCTTACTGCCGGAGACTATGACAGAGTGCTGTCGTATTTCACCAAAGCGGGCATTGAGTTTCCCAAGGAGCATCTCATTTCATGTGACTCCTTTGGCGTGGGAAAGCCTGATCTAAAGGCTTATGCTTCGACCTTTGAGGAGCTCAAAGGCGCCCAGGAGCTTTGGTTTGCTGCTGCGCACATGTGGGACGTTTCGGCAGCGAAGCAAGTCGGGTGAGTGGACAGAGTCTTATAATGATCAGTTGCTTACAGTTTATAGGTTCAAATCCGCGTATTGTAGTGTGCTAGAAAAAGAAGCCTGCGTGGACATATTCGGCGAGATGGATGTCATGTCGGATTCATTAAGTCAGATGGCAGACTTGATCATCAAGGCTTCTTCTTAGAAAGAGGATAGTAAGACTTCCATAGGTAAACAACGGAAATACTATCTGGTATTTCAATCTAAAAAAAGCCTCCGGGACCTTCTTTCACAATCTTTTTTTTATTGTGATATTTTGATAGCAGAAAGCCTTTCCATGGATGGCCTTTCTTTCACCCACAATCAAAAGCGCTCACTTGGTCACAGGTTGACTTCAAGGATATTTCTATTTTTAACAAAGGCTGACCAGAAGCAGATGGCAAACATTCAAAAAGCCTTGTGCATTCTTGCTAATTGACGTTTTCGTGCTACAAAGGAATGATATGGCCAACTATATGAGAATGCCATGATTTAAGGGATGGGAAAACAAGGCATTGTTTCTGTCACATTTGAAACAAAAGCTAGTTCAAGAATAAAGATAAACTCAGCATTAAGGTTATCGAAAACTCTACCGTCACATATCTGGACCACCTTACATTCCAACCCCTGCAATGTGGTTTAAGACATCCCGCCATCTTCTCAACTTCGCCAAGAGGATTGACGAGTGACAAAGGTTTTTGATGGACTTGAGGCGGCCCAGAATTGATTTGGACCTCAAAGAAAAGTTCTCATAGGGAGGATTATCACTTAATAGGCACAGTTTGATCAGCCTCAAGCATGTGCAACCGAACGTTGTCATGCCACAGTTTGAGGACTAGACATGGGCTGAAGTCTCACGAGTGGCGCTTTTAGGTTCCTTGCATCTAAAAACAATATTGAGGCAGACTACATACCTGTTGGTTCCTGAAAGCCCCTTGCCAAAAGGGATGGTGGAAGGAAGGGAAATACTGGAAATTCCGCTATGGGTTGGAATTCCCAACAGCTTAGGTGCGCATTATTCACACAAAGGTATTGTACAGACAATACCACGGTCCGCTGTCTCGTCTCTATTAGCATTCCTCAACACAAAGCTGAATCACAAGAGACAAATTTGTCCGTTCGAGGTAAGGTCAGGTTCCGCATGAGTTGTTAATCCCTATCTGGATGCTGACAGGTTTGATAGCCTGACAAGGCCAATCTTCGAAGATGAGCCATGATCGTTTTGGCTTGTCGTGGCATAACCGATGGAACGTTTCAGGTGGGGATAAGGTCAAGGTTGGACATGGTGACTGGAACTTGAATCTAGCTTTGTGCTGTAGATCGAAACACTACCGTAAGTTGAAGTAGAATTGGATGCCAAACCTATACTGTAAGACAGGTATCCGTATTAGAGACAATGAGCCGGCAATCAATACCAGATTCGAAGATCTACCGGCTATGCACGTGGATAACGGGAGAACATGTTCCATGATGTGCAGGCAACAGTCTCACCGACCACGATATCAAGATGAACAATAATATCTCATGTAACCAGGTAATAGCGAGTTGTAAACTGTCTAATCTACGAACCGCTCAATACATGGGTGGAATCAGCATTCGATGACTCGCCTACCCGAAATATTGTAACATAGCCAAACACGTTCCTGGCCAAGCCACCAAACGACAAAAGCAAGATATTGAAAACTCAGCATCAGACGAGTTTCCTCTTTGACCCTCGTGGCGTTGGTATTCGAGGCTTGGACTTGTCTCACATACGCCTTGGAGAATGCGCCTTGGTGGCGTCGTGGTCTGGATCGTACCTGGACGAGCCACTCCACGATATCCGTATATATAGACTCACAAACCTTTCAGATATGGCGAAAGGGGGCAGCTAATAGCAGTATCCTGTTCAAAGAAATCCAAGATTTGTTTGTTCCTTCCATCACTTCCCTCAGCTTTATCTGCCTTGACAGGTTTCACCTCGCAATAAGATGCCATCATTCAAAATATCCTCGCTTCTCGCTCTTACGAATGTGGCGGTACAAGTTGCTGCTCACGGCCATGTCGACTGGATTATAATAGATGAAGTAGCTTACCGAGGAGTAAGTGGCCTTGTCGTAAAATACACAGGCACAGCTGACTCGATCAATTAGTACGATGCTCCAGCATTTAATTGGGTACGCCTCTTATCCTTCAAATTCTATAACAGATGCACCGAAACTAACGATAGCTAGAATCCAAGCCAGTTCCCCGTAGCTGGATGGATCACTGGCGCAACTGACAACGGCTACGTGGAACCCAATAGCTTCTCGGACCCTGATATCATCTGCCACAGGGCGGCACGAAACGCTCGAGGACATATCGCCGTATCTGCTGGTGATAAAATCAATCTCAAATGGAATGACTGGCCCTCGTCTCACAAGGGCCCTGTCATCGACTATTTGGCCAGGTGTCCCGGGAACTGCCAAGACGCTGATAAAAATTCACTCGAGTTCTTCAAAATTAGCGAAGAAGGCCTGATCAATCTATCGACAGATAGCGGTTATTGGGCTTCGGATGTTCTCATCAGCAACGGTAACTCTTGGACCGTCCAGATTCCTTCGGACTTGGCTTCGGGAAACTACGTCTTGCGTCATGAAATCATTGCTCTTCACGGAGCAGGCCAGAGGAACGGTGCTCAGAATTACCCTCAATGCATCAACATCAAGGTTACAGAGGGTGGCAATGTAGCCCCCGAGGGTGTGAAAGGCGCCAGTCTTTACAAGTCCGATGATCCAGGCGTTCTTTTCAACCTCTATGTACCGAGAAGCTCTCTGTCGTACAAAATCCCCGGACCTACTTTGGTACCAGGTCTTCCTTCGACAGTTCAGCAAGGAAGGGTGACAGCCACTGCGACATCCAGCGCGACGATCCCGGGCCAACAGTCCACGTCTTCCTCTTCCTCTTCTTCAACGACAACAAGAATAACAACAACAACATCCAGATCCTCCAACTCTACAACTTCCAAAACCACTACCAGCAGCAAAGATACAACACTCAAAACTACGACTACAAGCAAGTCTACTTCAACCACATCTAAACGGCCCTCAGAGCCAAGTGGCGATATTATGTGCGGACCTGTACATGGACTACCGAAATACGCTCAGTGCGGCGGCAAAACATATGTAGGAGAGACTATATGCGCTTGGGGGGCAACTTGCCAGGTGGTGAATGAATATTACTGGCAGTGTCTATAATAATGGTTACATGAGTATTCTGTGTCTGAGAATGGTATTCTTCTTATGTTTTTAAGGGATCCTTGGGGTAGGACCTTGTCGTCTGTAAAACTTGGATAATTTACGTTTGACAAATACATTTCCTATTCATTTGAAGGCTTTGTCGGTTTGACATCGAGTCAACATCAGTGTTAAGATAAGGGTCTTTGGAGCTCATCTCTTGAATCTCTAATGGCTGTTACTCCATGTATGCAATAGAACGTAGTGATCTGGAGTGTCACATTCAACCCCTGTCACACCGACTGTCTGGTTATCTCATGCATTTCGGAAATAAATTGTTTTACAGGGTTGACTAGTTATGCTTATTTTATGCTTATTGGCCAGGTATCATGTAGTTACACTGAGGATCGATGCTTGTAAGATTCTACCAAACCTAAAGAGCTTGATGTTGCGCTCTGCCATCGCACTGTCGACTAAAACCATGTCACTTCCACTTCAAAGAAGCCCACAAAGCTGTGAAACCTCCTGTATATTTTGCTGCTTTATAGTTATCTCTTGCTGGTGACACAGACGTATCGTTAACAAACATTGTCACCTGCCTGTTATAGATCCTGTTCCCTTCATTGGTGCGTCACCACCCTGGGCTGTCAGCAAATAGATCAGACGTGCTTACATAACATTCCGTAGCATTCATGTCATCTTCAATCTTGACTATCAGGAACCAGCCTTTCCTATCTATTACATCCATATCCAGGTTGTTCACCATGGTCGGCGTCCCAACTAGCAGAGGCTGCAACGCCTGTCGCAAGGCAAAGAAAAAGGCACAACCTAACTACGACCCCTTCCCAGACATTCCACTAACTTTGACGAGTGTGATTTAGCACAACCAACATGCGGGCGCTGTACGAGAATACGCGAAACCTGTACAGGAAGTGGATTGCAAAGATTTAGATTTCATCAGTACAAGCCGGTTACGGCTCCCAGAAGTACTCCGAGCAATGAGATTACCAGGCTCGCGGCTGAATTTACTACTATGATAGGAATCAGCGATGAGCGATACAGCTTCGAGCTCTATGGGCCTAGATTCTTCAAAACACTTCCGCAACGTTTTGGATTGCATCCGGCTTTGGATGATATGACATCGGCCGTTATTGCGTCGTTTCAGTCAGTTCGTCTTCGCAAACAGTCTAGCCGAAAAGCTCTTTCTCTGTACGGGAAGGCCTTGAGGTCGTTACAAGCATGTTTGAACGATCCTAAGCAATCGGTAACGCTCAAGTTGGAACTAGTCGTGATGATGATGCTATGCCAAGTAAGCTGTCCAGACATACATCATCTCCAGCTAGCTGACAGGGTTCTTAGTTATGGGTTGACAACAAGGCATCTAACAAGCATCGTGGGGTGATTGCCTATCTTCTGAAGGAAGCAGTCAATCAAGGCCAAATCAATGACTCGGACGATCTTCGTGCTCTTTGTTTACAAGCTGTAAGTGAATTAGCTCCTCAGTTAGGATTAACCCTAACAGCACTGCTTCCCTGGAAATAAGGCCAGCTCCTCAAACTGCCCAACTAACACAATGTTCAGATATATGCAGCACTCTCTGATCCCAACGTGGAGCTCGGGGATTGGTACCGGGATGTTGCGTTACGAGACAGTCTCGCAATAAGGCCATGCTACTATGGAAAAGGTCTATACTGCTTTGAACTGCCCGCCATAGGAGACCTACCAGTTTTTCTTCGAGATCCAGAAAGATATTTGTACCAGCTGAAATGTTACTACAATATGCTCTCCCAGGAACGAGAGATTACACGGGATCAGTATGAAAAGGCGATACCGATGGCTCTGGCTCCAAATGCTACTTTCCTCTCAAGGACAACGGCTATAGAATACGCCTCAGCGCATGCATTCCTTCTGATCCAAACCGCGCTCGTCGGTCCAACTATTAACCCATTCGGAGTTCTTCCCGACTATACCGAAAACTTCCATCAAATCTGCGATGAAACTATTACCTTGGCACAGCAGTGCCAAACTTTCCGACCGTGTGGCTCATCGTGGGCACCCGAGCTGTTGAAGATGGTGTGGGCTGCTCTGGATGACGGATATCGACACAAGGAGCTTGAGGAGCTGTTGGATAGATATGCAGAAGATGTGCAAGGAGCAGACTATTTGGGAGAAGCGAAAACTATGAGGAAACGGTTTGATCAATTGGGTTGGAGCAATGAGCAGAGGTTTCTATCTGAGGCGAAAGATGGTCAGGATATTTCGCCGCCATGTGTAATACTTTGAGATTGGGCTGAGACTGGCAATCACATAAAGAGAGGACCTGAGGACCCAAGACCATCATTTGCTGTTAACGAGTTAATGGAGTCCATTAAACTGTAGCTAATTTTAGAACTCAGTACTGGCATCATTGACACCACCAAATCGGAGACTCTTAAGAGAACCACAACACGCTTCAAAAGCCCAGTGGTCCATAACAAACAAAGAATCGAGAGGTAAATCCGATACTACTCAACCACACCATCAAACATCGTGCCTACTCTAATCTTGGCAAAACCTCCGTCACCGCAAAGCATTCCCAAAGTTGACGATCGACAAGGGTCATTTTCAGCTCTGTGACGATCAAGGGATTATCCATGAGAAGTGGCGCCAGCAAGTTAAACCCTTAGCAATAACAACTGATAGACTCGGCATAATCTGTTAGAGATAGATCCGAGACCCTGGCTCAGCCACAACGCGCTAAGGTGCATCGTGTGCCCCCTCAATTAATTGATGAGTTGTTTGTCAATGCTAAGTGCCTGGAACATGACTTGGGGAATGCTCATCATGTTGATCAATAATAGTGACCATCATTATTGTTTATTATCTACCTAGGTACAGCGTCTAGCATTAATGTAGTTGTACTTGATGCGACAAGAATATTGACAATACGGTTGGTAAACTGCCACTGACAGAAGAAGCAAAGTGACACCACAACCCTTCGTAATGTTATCCATGACCTTCCAACCAACTAGAAACAGCCTCAATCACATCGATCATTTAGCGCCTCTCCTAAGCTGCAGTAGCTTCTCTTGATCCCCTGTCGTGGCGGTCTCGAGTGATACCAAATGACTTGATGAATCAAGCTTAATTGAGTGCTTAATCCACCTATCAGCCCTGTGAGTGCTACGCAGCCCTGCAGTATATTAAGCCCCGACTTCTCCAGCGTTTGCTCTTTTCCCGCTGCTCATCTTTGTGGTTGTCTTCAATTTGCCTATCTTTTCTGTTCCACTCGGACGGCTGTACCATCCACCACCAAGCAGCCCTCAAGCCAGTCTCGACATCTTGTATCTGCATGGCCGAAAATCTCACTCCTCGCCTCCCAACACAAACCCCAGCGTCGAACCTCCCACCATGACCGTCGAAAAGTCATCCTCAGGCTTCGTCAAGTTCTGCGCCTTCATTGATGTCATAGCCAAGCTTCTAATGGCTGGTGCCCTCATCGGCATCCTCGTCGTGCTGGTACAGCTCAGCGGTTCGGTCGACAAGATCATCAAAGGAAGAGAAAGTCTTAGCGTTAAAGTCTGGCAAGGCTCTGATAGCAGTCCTTTAAGAATCCTCCCAGCCTATGGACAAGAGTTCAGCGTCAATATGCAGAACTCGTTCGGAAGCCCTCTGTATTTTAAGGTCGTCGATTAGGGAGGATCGTATTCGAGGACGTTCGGGGTATTGGCGTTCAGCGGTCGAGCGGGGATAGGAGCTAAGATGCGAGTTTCGCAGGTACATGATTTGGCCGATGGTTTTCCTTCATGTCTGAAGTGTTTAGTTACAAGTGTTTTGGCGTCGCGTATGCTCGATGCATGATGTCGTGGCCCAATTGAACATGTCCCATTACAGTCATCTTATCGCGGGGATTGACATGCTTCCTCAATCATCGCATGATTGTGTGCATGCACGTTGTACAATATTGAATCGAGAGGCAAAGTGAGAACATTGTTGACGACGCCTGTGACATGGGAAACGGTTCAGCGGTGAAACTCAAAGGTAGGCATGAGCACAGAATGAACAATAACAAGTCTTGTGAATATTTCATTTAATAGTAACGATACCGCAAACTAAAGAAAAAATCAGGGCTATAGTTGGTTTGAGCTGAACAATATGCGAAATGTCTCTGTGCCGAGAACTGGCTGATAAACATTTGTTTATTCGCATCGCTCATGCATCGGGTCCCTCGGTCGGTAGGGAAATTCCGGTCGCGCCCGATGCACGTGATAACCCGGAGAGTCATCGCCATCGGCCCCACTGTGATCTGAACGCCGGAAACGAGCAACGCCTTATGCAAAAGAAAAGACCGTGTATTTCGTCGTTGAAAAAGGATAGCCGCGCCGTCTAGATATTGTAGTCTGTGTATATTTGCCCCTTTTTATGCTGTAATGGATGTGTACGCGAGGTTTTGATTGTGTTGTGTTGCCCGATATTGTGTCGCGTGAGCTGCCGCCAAAGAATCCCTGAAACCCCCGAAGTCGGCTTTGCGCTCAGGCCTTCCACGCCACCAGGTTACCGAGCATGCTGCGAATGCTCTGGCGGTTCTCCTCGAGAAGGGCAGGTTCTTGTGTTCGCTCAACTTTGTTCTCGATGGCTGTCAGGACGCGAATGTGTTCTTGTCGCAATGTATGAAAATCATCGTCTAGCTGCTTGTGCCATGGGTATAGCACACCGACTTGAAAGCTGAGTGCTGAGCTGGCGACGACAAAGTTGGTGATGGAGAGGGCGCGTGTAATGATCATAGTGACTGGCGGAGAGTGTATTGCTGGATTAATGCGATTTGGAAGTTGGAGTTGGAATGACGGCAGACACGGAAGCAAACACAACAAAGTGAATGAGGAAGAGGGAAAAGATAGACAAAGTAGAGAAAAGGAAGAAGAAAGTTTAATAGGAGTCTGACACGGAGACAACAGTCAGAAGTAGAGTGCAAAAGAGCCAAGAACCCCCGCATACATACGTGACATCGGGTCGGTGTTGCCAAATTTATCCAAAAAGGTAATGGGCCCGTAGGAACAAACAGGAATCGCAGTCTCGGCTCGCGTGCGCATGGATAATTTGGATGGTTCTCGACTCTGACAAGTCACCTCATTCTTGATATTGGGCGTCAGGGGGTGACTGTTCGTTATCAAATGGGATGAATGCATGGGATTCACATGTCAACTCCCTGATTCCCCACAATCGGCAGGGATGATGAAGCTTGACAGTCTCATTCTGTGCCGAATTAGTCGTGTAAAGTTTAAACTAAATTCTCGTGTAAAGAAGTTCAGCTCGAAGGCCTCTCTGTCTTTCGCTAGACTCCTTCAAGCGTTGGCTCAAACAGGTAATACTTCTATGGGCATTCTGGACTGGACCGCCGTTAACCGTCAGTGGAGTTCGCTAGGACATGGTTTCCACGTGTTCTGGGCAAGGCTGCATTGGTTCGTCGGAGCTACCGCTTGTCTGTCTCCATTTTCCCGTACCGAAGCCGGGTCCGCAAATGATAGCTCCCGTCTCCGTATCCACCTCATAACGGTCTTTCAATATCCTTGTCGCTCGGGTCATGAATCCCGGACCCTCCGACCCATTGCTCCATCGTTAATCCTGAGCGATAGTGAGCAGCTATGTGATCTGTCCGCGCTTCCCAACTGTCCATTATAACTTGGCAGAACCCGCATTGACTACGGATTGTATCTTGTCGGTATTGTAATAGACTCAGGTCCGGTTTCCAACCATCCCATTTGCGACACCCGTGAAACTTGTGTAGGTGCTGCCAGAGGTGGTCTTTGCGCGTGAATTTGCGTTCTGAAACAGGTCTTTCGGCGCAGGTATCGAATTCGTGAGCTTGAATGTGTTCATCGTCAGGCGAGTTTGAGCCACAAAAGAGACATTGTGGCCCTTCTTCATTCATACGCCATACCAAAAGGGATTGATCTGGAGTGACAGGCAACCCACAAACCCAGGAGTCAAGGCCCGGTAGGTGAATTGACCTCTCATGGCGAACCCAATCGTACTTCTTCTTGAAGCTTTGTCGGCAAAATGTGCATTGAAACGCAATAAGCTTTTTAGACCTTGACCTTGAAGATGCAGGTCTGGACATCGAGGTGCCTTCTGCTACTGAACTACTACCAGAACGCGAAAATAATGTGGCCTCTCTTGAACGGAAGGAGTAGCAGGAAGACGCCGAGTTGGAGGAAGCGTCGTGTAAGGTGGACGGCCAAAGGGAGTCGTTACTGGCGGGCGAACCGGGCCCTGATCCGCCCAGGTTATCACTATCTAGCGAACTTTGATCGCTGGATTGAGCGGCTAATGCGTTCTGAATTGCTGTCGCTGAAGCTGGTTCCTCATCTGGCGGAGAATTCTTCCAGCGGTCCATTGGTGACATATTCTTGCGGAGGTAGTGTGGCATGGGGGATCCCGGCGCAAATCCTTGGCGTCCTCGGCCCGGCGAAGCGGAATATGTTGATGAGAGTCGATGTCGCCTTCTGGTGTTGGCGAACCAATTCACCACCTGACTTCGACTCAATCCTGACTGTTGGGCGAGGTCAACCTTTTCTTCTTCGGATGGGTACGGATGATCCAGATTTGACAGGTACCAATTGCGCAACACCCTCGTCTTTCGCACAGATCGGGTGTTTGTCCTCTTCCCAGAGAGTGCTGCCATTGAGAGACTTTGCGATGGTTGACCCTCTTCAACTGCAGGCGGCACGCCCAGAATGCTGTGCTCACTGACACCATGCAGTCGGCCAATGACTGGCTCCAGCGTCTCGAAATCTGAAGGCTCTCTCTTTTTGTGACCAGAAAGACTGCATTCTCGGAACAATGCGACACAGCTTGAGCACGATTTGGTGGGGTTAGGATTGGCGAGAGTCGTTTGCAAGATGAGACATTGTAGACGGGATCGACGACAGTTCGCACACGGCGCAGGTGGACGACTGGCGCCATTCTTAATGAAGAATTCATCAATGCTCGTCAAAGTCGTTTGGATGGTATCATTCGAGGTTGGTACAGGTGCCGGAATGCCCCAGTTGTCAACGGATTGATTGAGGAAAGAGAAGTCCGCGTTAAGGTTGTCAGAAGTGACATCAGACGCTGACCTTGCCTGTTGGAACTCGGCATTCCAATCGATTTGAAAGTCTGGAAGTTCTGAAGAGGGAAAATTGAACGCATCTCGGGGGTTCATAGTTTGCGGAGTTGGTTCGACATTATTCACTCCCTCGGCCAGCGAATTTGATGAATTCAGCGATTGAGGTGCATGGTTATCTATTTCGACGTAGGGTAACGTCAGCGCTGAGTCATCGCCTTCAGTGTATAAGATGTCATCGATTGAGAATTCCATCGTGGTGTGGTCTTGAGGATGAATGCGTCTTGAAGACGTGAAATTTATGGCAAGTCATTGGAAGTGATGTTGAGGTGGAGTTTTTTACCTAGACAACGTCAGGTAAGCGATTTCGGATGGGCTTAGTCACAGCCGCGGATTCATGCAAAGCAGGTGCGACGTGAACCGCCTTTTTCGGATCCAACGTCGAAAGGAATTTGGTGTTTTCTGTCTGTGACTGATTTGGGAATCTGTTCTCAGTCAACTCGACCATTTTTGCACCAATACGTGTATGCTAGGTTTGCAACCTGTTGCCTGGTAGGTTGGAAGGCAGAAGGTACTTGGAGGGCGCACCACTTTGAGTGCCTTTGCCCATCAAGACCATCGTGTAGGTCCGTTAAATGGGCCAGATGAAACTGTTACGAGATGAAAATCGGATACAGATTTAATGTGCTCGTTGAGGTTTTATTACTCAAAGACAGTTTTACAACAGCACCATAGACCAGCACAATCGAGTTTACTTCTACGTCAGTGACCGGCCCGACAACCGAATTCACCTTCAGCCTGGAACAAGGCAACTCAGATACAGGGAAACACGGTTACACGGTAAACCATCGAGAAAATTCTATAATGTCTAATTGGGGAATATGCCTCGCTCAGGTTTTCCTCTGTCAGCCCCGGCTTGTTCTACGATACAGCATTGGCAGGCATATGCTCTAGGGTTGGCAACCAACGTTGGTAGGTATTGGCCTGGGATCTGTGGCATCGGACTACCTCACGGCCTTGTCAAGTACACCACGTAACTTGGACGATTTGAGAGACAGAATAAATCCAGTCTCCTGGACTTAACGACTTACAAGATGAATATTATCAAGCAGTGCCATACAGAACTTTTGTGTTGGCTCTGCGGGGTCACATAATTTGTAACCAGAAGGCGCTTCTACTTGGGGCGCACTCTTTGTCCCGGGTATAAAGTTCACAACAATTCCTGATCAAGATACGACTAATGAAGTAAAACTCCCTCAGGTAGCTCTATCTTTGGATACTGTCTCGATATTCAACCACGCATACAATTGGCCTTGGTATCAGTCTTTGACATTGTTCTCACCCGCCACTACGCTTTTCGTCCTTCATCGAGACACTATACTTATCAATGGCTTCCCGTCGACACGTGCACTTCAATCCAGAAGCCAAATTATGGACATCGCCTGAGCCTGTATCTTCTCCAGGAGGTATAGATAGGTTCCATCGAGGCCTTCCCAACTATGAGCCCACCCCTCTCGTGAGGCTCGAGAATCTTGCCAAAGAAGTCGGCGTAGGCGCTGTTTATGTCAAAGATGAGACCAGTCGCTTCGGACTTCCTGCATTCAAGATACTTGGTGCCTCTTGGGGTGCTTTCCGCTCGATTGCCGAAAAGCTGGCCCTATCGCTTGGCTCAGATATTGAGACTGTTCGAGAAGCAGCCCAGGCACAGCAATTGACATTGTACGCAGCGACCGAGGGAAACCATGGTCGGGCCGTGGCGCGCATGGGCTCAATCTTTGGTATCGCAGCTGAGATCCATGTACCAGCTTCTATGCATCACTCCACTATTAAACTGATTGAGTCCGAAGGTGCAGTCGTCGTTGTATCGAAAGGTCGGTATGAAGATGCAATGATCGAGGCCAAGTCCGCTTCCGAACATGAGAGGGGGATCATGGTACAAGACACTGCGTTCGGCGACTACCAGTCTGTTCCTCAGGTTAGTCGTTCCACAGGAACCCAAAGGGCTTACCGACTAACAACATCGCAGTGGATTGTTGATGGCTATGAAACCATGATGCGAGAGGTCGACAATCAGTTGGGCTCGACCAATGCCGACGTGGTCATTGCTCCCGTTGGCGTCGGCTCATTTGCACAATCTGTTATCTCACACTTCAAGAGAAAGGGTGCATCGACTTCAACTGTAACAGTCGAGCCCGACACGGCCGCGTGTTTATGGAAGAGTTTAGAAGCAGGTGAGCTCACTGAGATCTCGACAACCAGTACCATCATGGCCGGCCTCAATTGTGGTGCTCCCTCAACTATCGCGTGGGAGTTCTTAAAGCATGGTGTCGATGCAAGTTTGACCGTGTCGGACTATGAGGCGCACCAGTCTGTCCAGTACCTTCAATCGCGAGGCATTGATGCTGGGCCTTGTGGTGGATCGACGTTGGCTGCGCTGAGACGGCTTACACCTGCCGATAAGAGCCAATTGGGATTGAACGAGAAATTTACAGTTGTGCTCTTCTGCACGGAACGGAGTAGAGACTATGACGTTCCTCATATTGTCTCGCACGATGATCCCGTCGCACTTACTCAGACTCTTGTCCAGATCAACTCAGCAAGCCCCGACCTGGGTTCTGCTCCTGGACCAGGCGAAACGGCCATCGCTCACTACATAGTATCGTGGCTTGAGCATCGCGATATTGAGAACCACTGGATTGAGTACACAAAAGGCCGCCCTTCCGTTATTGGTGTTGCTCGCGGTTCAGGCGATGGAAGTAGTCTCATGTTCAACGGACACACCGATACTGTAACATTGATGGGCTATGACGACGATCCCCTCAGCGGAAAGATTGTCGACGGGCGGTTGCATGGACGTGGCTCTGCCGACATGAAGTGTGGTGTTGCAGCGGCTATGATCGCCCTGGCAAACTCCAAGAAGCTCGGTTTACGCGGTGATGTGATCCTCGCTGCTGTTGCTGACGAAGAGAGCTTGAGCAAGGGTACAGAAGATGTGCTTCGT
The DNA here is from genome assembly GCA_013623685.1 of Fusarium transvaalense. Taxonomy (NCBI): domain Eukaryota; kingdom Fungi; phylum Ascomycota; class Sordariomycetes; order Hypocreales; family Nectriaceae; genus Fusarium; species Fusarium transvaalense. Next base: position 73,974 of record JABFFG010000007.1, read on the forward strand.
GCTGGATGGAGAGCGGATGCTGCGATTGTGTCGGAGCCAACGAATCTCGAGATCAACAATGCCCATAAGGGATATTGCCATGTGGAGATCAAGATACACGGGGTGGCGGCTCATGGTTCACGGGCAGATCTGGGTATCGATGCCATTGTCAACGCTGGTCACTTTCTGGTCGAATTTGGTCGATATGCGAAGAAGCTGCAGAGTGGTCCTGGAGACAAGGCTCTTGGGACAGGCACTGCGCATGCATCAATCATCTCTGGCGGTGAAGAATCGTCCAGCTATCCTGCGGTATGTACGATCATTGCCGAACGTCGCACTATCCCCGGAGAGACCGATGATGTTGTAAAGCAAGAATTTGATGACATGATCCGACAAGTTGCTAAAGAGGTCCCCGACTTCAAAGCAGAGGCCAAGATCTTCTTTAGTAGGTCTCCTCAGTTGACTCCGATTGACCATCCTTTTACTCAACTCGTCTCGGGTATTGTGGGCGAGGTGCTTGGAGTAGGGGCCACGGTAACCGGTGCTCCTTTCTGGACCGACTGTGCCCTTCTATCCAAAGAAGGTATTGTCCCTCTTCTCTGGGGGCCGCGTGGCCAAGGGCTACATGCCAAGGAGGAATGGGTAGACGTTCATTCCATTGAGCAAGTTACTGAAGGCTTGACGCGGATAGCAGCAGAGTTCTGTAAATAGATCCTACGTTGGTAGTTATCTCTTTAGACGCCCCGTAAAGATTGCCCGATGAGAAACAGGGCGCCAAAACACACAACTGGGAACCTTCTCGTGTGATATAGCTGATTGGATGTTTTCCTCCCATTGTTTGCAGCCAAATGCGCGAAGCCTTGAAGCCTAGGTAGCCTGCATCTTGTAAAGCCACTGCTTTAAAATTGCTATGCGGACAGGTGCATAGGCACATGTTACACAAGGCTGCTGTTTGAGTTGGTCAGCATTGACAACTGCATCAACTTTGCCAACTAGAAGAGAAACAATTGTTGCTCTCTCTTTTCTCTACTATTTCTTGTTTCCCTCGTTCCCTCAAGAAGTCTGGTTTCATTTCCCGTGTTGTCCTCTTTTTCCATTCCCCCTCCCCCATCACGCTCTTATGATCAATCGCGACCCGGGTTTCCTGCCACTTCAGTAAGACCTCTCCGTGTCCATTCCCTACCTACCTACCACTGATAAACAAGACCAATACTCGCAGAAAGATTTAGTGTACTCTTCCCTCGTTGCCATCAGAGCATACCCAACCTCACCCTCGAGGCACTGGCCTTCGAAAGCTTACCATGTTACCTGACGCTCTGTTCGATGCGATCTCAAAGTACAAGGCAGACACAGATGCTGTTGCAGCTTGGCTGGCCTCCACTGCTCGGGTCTGCGGCTATAAATGTAACCTGCTAGATGGCGACAAGCCTGCCGGGATCCCTTCTGGTCGATTGAAGGGCAAGGCACGGAAGGAAGCAAAGAAGCAAATGCCGAATCATCCAAGCAGCCAAGCAGCCAAGCAGTGACAAACGTCCCAAGTACACCGTTGCGCTCAAAGACTTTCTTCCCATGGCTGAGTGTATTGCCCGATCTAAAAAGCCCCTCATCACTGTTCCCAGTTCCTTTGTCAGTACCATCGACCGCGCTATTCGCCTTAGATCAACTTTCGCGGAACAAATGATGGACCACGGTCTTGATACTGACCTGGATGCGGATGGAACTCATGATCACTTTGTTGGTGTTTTGAAGAATGTCAGGGAAGCCCTGCAGCCACGGTTTCCGTCAAAAGAGAAAGCCCAATGCACCCAGTCACCCAAGGAGAACTTTTCTCGCGGCTTTCACGCGCTACCAATCGAAGAACCTTCTGAGGAGCTCTTAAATGCCCCCGATATTGAGCGACCCCAGAAAGCACAAGGCGATAACACGGATTATGAAGCAGAGGAAGAGCATATCAGGGGCTCCGGTCTGTTGACCTGGGCTCTGCTGCTACTTGAAGCCCAAGGCGTACGCAGTCGGATCGGTTGGATTTGGCAAGGCTATGTCGAGAACACCTTCGACCTTACTGCTGCTGCAGTTGCTACCAACGCGGGGATTCAGATGATACGAAAACTTTCAGAGAAGTGTTCCATTTTCTTCAGGGAAAACGGTGTAATCCAATATGCAAAGTCTTCATTCGCAATGCGTGTTGGTTTCCACAGAGGCTATTCGGTTCAAGACATCTACGATATCACCGAATCGGGTGATTGTCCCGATGATCTATTAGCAGACTTCAACAGTACCTTCCTCTACGCCTTCAAGATGATCGAGCCTCTGGTTGAACAGACTCAGGACTCGCTTGCTTATTTCAGACCTCCAAAGATGGACTGCAAAACTCCCGGCGACCGGATTAAGAAAAAAGATGTCGAAGCGTTGTACGACTTTTGGGTCGAGGGTGTTTTGTTCCTCCACTACAACATAGAGAAGGCTGGGGATATTTCGTTTCCGGTAGAGGACGAGTTCTTGCGAATCTTGAGAACAACAAACGAAACTAACGAGGTGTCCCTCGAGATGGCGTTTGCTGCGCAGGTGTTCCTCGATATCCGGCACATTTTGGGTGACGAAATGATGGCAGCAAAGATGATTACTTGTATAGTGGATATGAAACACGGGCTTGATCTGTTCACCCTTAGAGCCGATGAATCTCTGACCCCTGGATTCTATGACCCTCTGCGACCTCAGATTGCAGAGGGAGTGGAATATTTGTCAAGAATAGTTCACGACATTGTGCCCGAAGTAAAAGCCTACCACGTTCGGAACGGCCTGGACGTTGAGGGTGTTGGTGAACCCTGGAGATTCCTCAAGCGCTCCCCCATCCTATGCAGCCTCGCGCTGTTTTATGCTCGAGCAGAGATCTACAAGCTATCTATTACATGTATGAGGTTCACTGGAATCACCACATGCTTGAGTCATCTGTACAACGCCATACAACAAGAGGGTCTCCTCGATAAGCCATGGCTCGATATGGAGGCATTCGAAGCTTGCTTTGATGAGCAAGATCTTTTCTCAACGGGCAAAGCAAAAGATCCTGCCATGTACTACAAGCGGTTACTCATTCAACTGGGTGCTTCCATGACGGCTCTCAAGGGACGAGGAAAGGAGTCATGGAGATTGGATGTTACAGACCAGTGCACCAAGAAGTCGACATATCGTCAGGCTGTTCAGGGGATGGAAAAGGGGGCTCCCGTCTCGAATGAGTACTTGCGCCTGTACAAACAACGTGGAGGGTGCGTTGATATGACCAAACATGAGGTGAATGAAATTGTCTCTCTGAGCAAGTATAAACTGGTGTTGGAGGATGAACAATACACATTCGTCCCATTGAGCGCGGAGGAGAAGCAGCAGCTTAACAAGCGAGCCTTTCAGCCAAGGTCGAAGCACCCAACGTAAAAGGGGCAATGGCCTCTTTCTTACTCCCTTATACTGCTCACCCATGCACTGGCGGCCGAGGCTCGGGAGTTGGCGTTTCCGCATCTGAGAATGCACGACCATTGCTGTGTGTTCCGACATGATCTGTTTGACAGGTGCAAGCGTGTTTTAGAGGAAGAGCTTCTCTTTGCGGGTGCATTACCGATTCAACAAACAAACGACATGATAACTCACGCTCTCTTGTTGCTGGACTGGCCTGGAGGTGATCTGGTTCTCAAAGAAGCAGCAGCGGTGATTCGGGAGGCATGCGACAAATATGGCGATGGGGAGCTCCAAAAAACTATCCAGGATATTAAGAGCTTCTCCCAGCCTGTGCCCGTCCCACTGGTAATATCAAACCTGTATCGGACATGGTATCTGGGAGATGCATCCGGGGCTTAAGAAAAGCGTCATGGTCCATCGCAGAAGAGTGTCAAGTATACGATCGACAAGCACTGCTGGATTCAATCGGCGGGGGAGGTTTGTGTTGGTCTTTGGACTTATTGTCTTTGGACATGTTGTTTACGAAAAGTACGACGAAAGTCAGGGGAATTGTGTTGGAGACTGATATGTATGGTATCTTGTTAGAGAACAAAGTGTGCAATAACGTTACCTTCAATTGTCATCGAGTGAGCCTTGCAGTCGATGGATGTACTGACTGCATGACAGCTGAAATGCGAGCTCTCGTGTTATGCTGACTGGCTGAAACATTACCTAGCAAGAAATCAGCAAACTAAAAGATCCTGGCAGCTGAGCAGTGCAGTCAATAGCCATCCGAAATGGTGGCTCCCGTCAAAGGCAACGTCGTGATACATACAGTGTCAGATTGACGGGTTTCAGATGAGGTCCGTTGTCGAGTAACGGTACAGAGCTTATGGACTGGCAATCAATTTTGTTTGCTGGTGACATTTGTTTGGTGTAGGGATCAATGCGGGGAAGATGTAACCAGACAAACCCTGGCAGAGGTTAGAAAGGCTTGGGTTTGGTTGCACTTGAGGGCAAGCTCGAGACACAAAATGCGAATAGCTTCACGGCACAAAAGATTAACGTAGCACCAACAACCGTTATCAGCCTCCCGAAGAAGTCAATTGGTGATAAATGGCCGGATTGTAGCCGTAGATTGTTGCATGCCATGTTCCACAAAGCACTACCTACGCTACGCTACGCTAAACTGGACTGATCTGATCTGGTTCTTACTATCGCTTTATCGGAAGGTCGCTGCTGCTGGGAGTCAAGATCGGCGGGTTGTCAGGCGCACTGAGATGGTGCCCTATCAGTGGAGGCTGGAGATGAGGCCCAGAACTTGGGAGACCAGCTATCAGTGATCCTTGACCCCGCGATAAGCTAAGACCAGACCAGACCAAACCAAACCCAGTCCAAATGGAAATGACGGGGTGAAGTAACGTCGCACTGATAGCGTTTATGTTGCTGTGTTGTGTGCTAGTAGGGTCTCATCTTGTCTCGTCTGGTCTCATCTCCCCTCTCTTTCTCTTCTATTTTGGGCAGTCTTACAGGTCGCGTGCCCCCAATTGATTAGAGTCTTGCACACTTATTTATCTGTTCACTCCCTTTACCACTTCCTTCCCTTCTCCACCTCCGCCTTTTCAACGGCTTTAAAACAAAGCCAAACGCCCGCTTTAACCCCCAACGTCCACCTTTTCATTTTGAGTTCAGTTATCAATCATTGACATCGTCAAAGACAAAAGTCATGTCTCAAGATCCAGCTGTGGCGCCTTCCAAGGGCGGCATCTCAACTGATGCAGACTATCACGATGCTCAGACCGACGTCGACCTTCCACGAGGTTGGAAGTACCGACGACTTCAACTCTTTGGCAAGACTCTACCATGGTATGCTTCGCCTCGCATTCAGCTCGGAATGGTCGCTTTCGTCTGTTTCATGTGTCCCGGCATGTTCAACGCTCTTGGCGGTCTTGGTGGCGGAGGTAAAACTGACCCGACTTTGGCTGATAACATGGTAAGCAAAGCCCCGCGTTAAATCACCGACTACAATCCAAATGCTGACAGGGATAGAACACCGCGCTTTACGGCACCTTTGCTGTAGTTGGTATCTTTGGTGGCACTTTTGTCAACAAACTTGGTGTCAAGCTTTGCCTCGCTTTTGGCGGTGTCGGTTACGGCATCTATGCTATCAGTCTTCTTGTCTCTGTTCATCACCATGTTCCTGGCTTCAACATCTTTGCTGGTGTCTGGCTTGGTCTCTGTGCTGCTCTGCTTTGGACTGCACAGGGCACCATCATGATCTCATATCCTCACGAGAACCAGAAGGGAAAGTACTTTGCTTGGTTTTGGGGCATTTTCAACATGGGCGCTGTTATTGGCAGTTTGGTAGGTCACCTTGTCCACATGCCTCTACCCATGCTAACGTGATAGATCCCTCTCGGCGAAAACATCAACATCAAGGAAAACAAGACAGTCAGCGATGGAACTTATATCGGATTCATCGTTCTCATGTTTTTTGGTGCCATTCTCGCCCTTACACTTTGCAATGCCGGCGATATCATCCGTAAGGACGGCTCTCGTGTCATTCTCATGAAGAACCCAACCTGGCAGAGTGAGCTCTTGGGTCTTTGGGAAACTCTCCGCTTCGAGCCTTTTGTCATCCTTCTCTTCCCCATGTTCTTCTCCTCCAACTGGTTCTACGTCTACCAACAAAACTCGGTCAACGGCGCCTACTTCAACACTCGAACAAAGTCGCTTAATGGACTGCTATACTGGTTGGCTCAGATCATTGCTGCGGTTATCTGGGGTTATCTACTTGATATCGAGAATGTTCGACGAACCACGCGTGCCAAGGCTGCGTGGGCTGGTTTGTTTGTCTTGACCTTTGCTATTTGGGGTGGCGGATACGCTTTCGAGAAGACTTATACTCGTGAGACTGTCGCTCCTGATTCGGGATTCATCCCAGGCGACTGGACAGACTCTGGCTATGCTGGTCCCATGTTTCTGTACATATTTTACGGCTTCTACGATGCCGCTTGGCAGGCAACAGTTTACTGGTATGTTATGCCGCTCTTGAGAAAATCCCTTTACTAACGATTCAGGTTCATGGGAGCCCTATCCAACTCTGGTCGACGATCTGCCAACTATGTCGGCTTCTACAAGGGCATTCAGTCTGTCGGTGCCGCTGTCGTCAACCATCTTGACGCAAAGAAGATCTCATATCGATCCGAGTTCATCAGCAACTGGGTTCTTCTTTCTGTTTCTCTTGTCATCGCTGCCCCAGTCATCCTTCTCAAGATTCGAGATCATGTGAGCACTGAAGAAGATCTCAAGGGCACTGACGAGACTATTGCCGATGTGCTGCCTTCTACTCACCCTGAGAAGAACCCGGAGAGAGCTGTTGCTTAAGTATCCAAGATCTGGTTAGGTTGAGCGCGGGGAGATTGTCATATGTGTCGACGAAGCGGCGGATGCCGAGGTATTATTGCTAATGAATTAATTGACATACTTATCCTCAACGCGGATACCCTGTGATGCACCTTAGTTTTTGATTGACAATGGAACCAATTTGTATCACAAGTTAAGCGGCTTCGATGGAGAGCGGACGGGATCCCATGTTCTCCAAGGCCTGTCGTATAAGCTTGGTCGAATATACTTCCATTGGGAATTATAGCGTCACTTCCAATACGGAGGTTTCCGTTTATCTAAAGCTAATCAACTCAAAGAGGCTGATGAGGCTCTTTGTGGCGTCTTTGGTCGGTTTTGACTCTGCAGAGGGTAAAAGGAAGTTCCCGCGCTGTACTTGACACCAAAGTTTATTCCAACTACAAAGTAGGAAGATATCATGAAGTAGTTGCCAGAGAATTGGATATTTCAGCAGTCGATCATGTATGGTGCGAGATCTCAGTTGGGGTTTCTAGCTAGCTACAGTGATATCAGTCTAGCCTCATCATAAAAGACGAGGTTTCGAGTAGATAAAATCAAAAGAATTCATTGATTCCCTTCTCCCTTCCTATGAAAATAGTTCCTGTGGAACCTAACTTATGAATGTCAATTGCGTGACGGTTTCTTTACGCCCCGAGTGACCTGACCTTGGTATATCTTAGGATCCATATGCTAATCGAGTATCAAAATCATCAAAGCTGGTGCTCGGGAAGGTCATTATAGCTCCACATCACGATGGGCAACCATTACCAAAGACCCTGACACCTTCCCAAATCCGGGGGAACTGACATCCCGTCTCCCCCGTTCGTCCCTTCCCCACACCAGCCAGCCCTGTAAGCTTATCTAGGCTGGTCACGAGTGCCTAAAGTCAAACACATTGTCCCATTGCTACGTTGCAGATCATCCAATGTTCCTTCCTCCAGATGCAATGCAACCAATCACTTTCAGAAATCACTTGAGCAAATACGAACAGGTGCGTCGTGAAGGAACGGGGATCGTCAGATAGATTTGGGGTCCAGAGGCTGTAAATCAATCAAATATTGATAAGAATACCGAATATCCTATTGTCGTTCTATTTTCTCGTATTGCATTGCCCTTTCACTGCCTAGAAATGCTCTCCCTTCTAATCATCACTGTTGCTTCTCTCGCTGCTGCGGCGGCTCGCATTCCCTCAGTCAATGTTCCCGCTTGTCCTAGATACGGGACTGTCAAGTTCTCCAAGTCCGTTCCAGACGGAAATCCTTTTCCACGTACTGAGATCGATCTCTGCTACACCGACACCACTTTGTCCCTGCAATTCACGGCTCTCGACGAGAAATATTTTTACTTTAACGAATCCCAAGGAACGAATGACGATATCTGGGCTTACGAAGTTGTTGAAGCTTTCATCTACAAGGGAACCGACGACCCTCAGACATATCTCGAGTACGAAATCAATCCAAACAACGTAACCTACCAAGCTTTCGTCTACAACCCCTCCAAAGTTCGAGCCGAAGGAGCACCGTTCGACCATTTTTTCATCACGGATCCCGAGGGCGATGGATTTACGGCAGAGACACAATTGAATAGGCGAGCGAAGAAATGGGTGAGCAAGACACAGATTCCCTTGGGTTTGTTCAATGTCGACTCTGGATGTGCACGCGGTACAAAGTGGAGAATGAATTTCTTCAGGACTGTTACGAGTCCCGAAATGTTTCCTGACCAAGATCTTGGTGGCTGGAGCTCGCCCGACAAAGCAAGTTTTCACATCACCAAGTACTTTGGCCATGTTAAATTTGTCTAGTTGGAGGGAATACGAGAGAACAAGACGTAGGGAATAGTGAAATTGATCCACATTTGACCTCACCTCTGGTTGCAATCGCTTGCTTGTCCCAATTGAGAATAGAATGTGGCCTCAGGGTATCAGAAAGCTTGGTCGCTGGAAGCATAAGAGACTAAATTAGTGGATCACATTAGGCAGGTTAACAGCAGAACTTTAGAGTCTTTATTTCTGTACCCTAATGCTTAGAGGCTGTCGTTTCTGTTACCCTTGTCTGGCTGTTGGTTCGCAATGATAACCATCTCCACCTGACCCAGATCCTTGGGTTGAGGAGCGGTGGATTACCCATTGCTCGGGTCAGTGATGACCGGGGAATCCTCAGCATTGTATGTACTCTGTAATTCTTTTGTTTGATTTCCATTTTACTAATTTCGTGTCAATGTCACTCCAGACTGTTGGTGGATTTTCTTTCCACACGGGTCAAGCGATATTAGCCGCTTGCTAGAGAGTAGCTTGCTTGGGGTAGCGGCCGGGGTAATTACCATTTGATTTTAATTACCGGCATTTCAGATTCCTGGCTATCTCCTTATCTTCTTTCCCACGCTTTTTGAAGGATCATTCTTACTTAGGTCGGCCTCCTAGTATCGCCTGTTGCTATTCATCATATCATCGCGCTCCTTCTTGATGCCTGATTGGCTCGTTTAGTATCACGAGACTTGGCTGAGATTCATCGAGCTCCACCTTCATTCATTCCTCCTCTTCTCGTCAAGCCCGTGTCATCACCACTCGTCATCGTCAGTAATGCCGCGCAAGGGAAGTCGGAAGGTGCGATCAGGTTGCTCAACATGTAAGGCTCGCAAAGTCAAGTGCGATGAAGGCAAGCCCTCCTGCCAGCGATGCGTTACCGCTGGACGCGTATGTACGGGACTAGGGTTTTTTGATCAAACAACGTCGTCCAATTTTCAACTCGTTCAGCAGCCCAAGAACATCGTACTCGGAAACATGGCGAAAGGCGAGTCGAGGGTTATAGAGTTCTTCTGCAAAGTTGTAGCTCCGTCTCTATCGGGACCTATCGACCCCTACTTTTGGACACATATCGTCCTCCAATTCTCAGAGGTTGAACCTGCCGTCAGGCACTCTATCATGACCATTAGTTCCCTGTTCGAGAATCGCCAGAGTCGTGATAAAACCTCGGTCTATGCTGTACAGAGAAACGTTGTTGCTTTGAAGCATTACAATGCAGCCATTCGCGAGCTCCAAAACCTCCAGAGCCCGGATTTGGTATTGACATTGCTGACGTGCCTCCTTTTCGTTTGCATCGAGATTTTACATTCAAACGGCGATGTCGCTATTCGACATTGTTATCATGGGATCAATCTACTCGGCACTTCTGATCCACCAAAGTGGGCACTATACTATTTATTGCCGGTGTTCAGAAGACTCAGTATCTTGCCTTTTTACTTTGGAGATTCACAACCTTTGGCCAATTGTCCTGCTTTGACGCACCCAAGTCAGACAATCACTTCCTCCTTCTCGTCATATTTCGAAGCGCAGGTTTCGATCGACGCCATTTACAATCTGACCATACAACTCTTTCGACGGACAGGGGAGTATCGTCTCGGCAAGATGAGATATCGACCAGGCCCACAGGAGATACTGATCGAGCAGGAGAAGATCCACCGATATTTAGCCCAATGGAAATCTGCATTCGAAAAATTCGAATCTGGAACGCCAGTCGAGTTCAACCAGGCAACTAAAACCTCACGAATATGGCCATTCCAGCAATACCACGTCTGCATCATCCTGTCAACCGTGATCTTCACAACAGATGAAACGGATTACGATGAGTTCATTCCCAATTTTAAAGACATGATTGAGGGTGCCGGCGAACTCGCTGGGTTGAGAACCAGACCAACCAGGTCCGAGTTTCACTTCGAAATGGGTTTTGCGCCGTTTCTTTTCTTCGTGGCCATCAAATGTCGAGATTTTGAAACCCGAATCGAGGCGCTTCGGTTGATGAGCGTGCTCTGCGCAGCGCAAGAGAGTCTTTGGAATAGCCATACGTTGCGAGTTGTTGCACAGCGGATCGTAGATCTCGAGCATGGTGTCACAACCCCAGTCTCGGCAGAACATTCAACCCAGTATAACTCGTTGCCTCCCGACGAGATCAGAGTCCGGCATTTTGTAGTTGGTCCAGTGAAATCTGGACCTGACGGTATTATTGGGAGAGAGATCTCGTTCTATATGCCATCCAAGGATGACGACATATACATCAAGCGTGAAATCTTCTCTATGAAGAGGTTGAACGAGCCTCTCGAGCTCGAAGGCTCACCGGGGGTTTTTGCTGTCGACCTTGCTACAGAGACGTTGTTGATGACCGAACTGAAGGACTATTACTAGCTGTATTTCAGCCCTGTTAGCATATCCTCTGTAGATCAAGGTTACACATAGAAAAAAACACAACGTTAATACACTTGGAGCCATCCTGACCAATGCCTCCAACACAATAAAGCAGTCACTTGACTACTACTTCAGGCAGCACCTAGTCCCTACTGCCTCATGCTGTGGACCACCGAGATTGAAACCGGACCCACGTTGGTACCTGTTGTGGCTAAGGAACACTCCTACGAGAACTCGGAAGTTTGCGCCCGGTCTGTTTCTTTGTTGGAGCACAGCCGAAGCAGCGGTGAGATGGTAGATGGTGACAGCGAAAGCGAGTGTCACCATATTTCAAGCAGTCGGCCTTTGATGCACGAAACGCCGAATTTATTGTTTTCCCGTTGGTTCCAAGACTTTCATGAATCATTATCTCTCAACTCCAAACGGACGCTGCCCCTTGCGTGCTTCCCCAGCATTTGTCGCCACCCCCCGTAAACTCTAGGTACCACTAGATTCCCAATCTACTGGAAATCGTTGGGCCAGCACTTCTCCTTGGGCCACAGCTTCGCATCGTGTGTCGACGCGTGCACCTCGAGCTGGAGCTTGTTGGTGTTCACGATCTCCTTGCGGCAGTTTTGGCACTACTTAGGTTAGTGATGAACCCTTATACCTGCGAAATCCACGTACGATAGAAGTGGGCTTGGGAGGCTTGACAGGGAGGCCGTTGGCCTTCACGGGAGCACGAGTTCCGGCGGCATCCGCCTTTTTGCTTTATCAAACGTCAACGGGATGCTCCAAGATGGTCAGGACAAGCATTTTAGACTTACTGCTCCTTATTGCGGCGATCCTTCTTCGAAATTGGCTGTCGCCGGGAGCATATTTAGCATGTCTGAACGATGTTGAGGTTGAGGCAAGATGACAACCGACGAAGATAACGTCGAAGGTGGTCTGCAACGTACCATTTTGGAAGACTTGATCGGGATGAGAGAAAGACTGTTGAGTAGGGATCGAGACTCGTGTAGGAACGTGAAAACTTGAATAGCCGGAGAAAGAATCGAAAAATCAATTTCCAGGGTCCTATGGTGGTGGGGAAGTTATCGTGGAAGAGGGAAAGTGGATGGTGAAAAAATCTCGTGGTGGAGTGGATTAGCGCAAATCTGGACCCACCAAACCGCGTTAGTCAGCTGGCAAGCTTGCCTAAATTTGTCAACCCCGGTCTATACCTACCTCTACACGTACCTAGAACAAAGGTATTTATTTATCTACTCTGTATCTTCCTGTTAGTCCAGTTGTTAGAGCTTCGGATAGCAGTAGTATCTGAATCTTATTGAGGACTACTATATACCTGTTCTACCATATGAAGAGACCTCTTAAGTAAATTAATAGTGATAAACTCTTTGTTTATTTTGTCTTATTGTTGGTCTGCGTAGTAATGCATAAGTATTCTGCCACCTGCTCCGAATATCAACTGTTGATTCGAGGAAGGAGTGCCCGACAAACGGCCACAGTAGGAAGGAACAAACAATGTCTCAATTGCCTAGGTGCCTCATTCATGTGCCGTTTTCACAAATTCCCTGTGGCTGCCTGCCTGCATCAAAACTATCTCCTCTCCTTCTTCTTGATTCTTCTCAACCAACATCACCAACCTCAATCTGCGAGTTCACCGCCATCAAAGCCCTTTTTTTCCCACCAAGTCAATTCTTCCAACCAGTTCGCCAACTTGGCGAAAAAAATGTCTTCCCCCACAGTACCTACCCTTACCGTCACTGGCCCAGATGGGCAGCAGATTCCTGTCGTTTTGTTCTTTTTCCCGGTTTCGGACGACGAACTTTCCTCCCCGGAGGAGTTCTTAAGGGGGATGCCTGGTCAAGATACCTCGCCGGCTCCCCCTAAGCCATCACCTCTCGTGGGGCCTGCCGGTGGTGGGCATGGCCTCACCGAAGACGGTAAGTCCTTAATGTTCAGTCTTCTCAGAAGATATCTGAAACACAGCCCGCCAACACTTCCTTCCCTACTCTACCCGGACATCTACTATTCTACCCAGGAACAGAGCATTAATATATTTATTCTAGAAGCCCGGAACCTTCCATTTAATGATTTGATTGAGCGCATCCGGCTCTCAAACATCGCAGATGAACGTCTGGCGATGAGGCTCGCTCATACTCGATTCTCCCAACTATGGTCTCCGGCTACAAGACGATGCGCTCTAGTAATGGGCAGTGGGTTCTGTTTCGGTGCCGTTTCTGCGGTTTTGGAAAGAGCTGGAATCAGCTCAGAGAGCATCTCTGGAAGAAGAAAGACAACGGCACCTACGGAACCTACTGCCGGACCGCTCGTGTAAGTTTTACTAAGTTGTAATATCTTAACCAATCATATACTGAGAATTCTTTTAGAAGCTCATCGAGGAGCGAGAGAAAGAAGAAGAGAAGAAGAGGAAGAGGGAAGAAGAGGACGACGATGAAGACGAAGACGCATATATACCTATGCGACGACGACGACGACAACAACAACAATAATGATGATGAACAGGCTTTTGGGCCGATCAGGATGTAAACAATGATGTATACTCGGTATCTGAGAAGAAAAGAGACACACATCCCCAAACTAATGTTTCTTCTGCATAATGCACCACGATGATCACTATTTCTTTACTCTTGACAACGGTTAAGCTTGGTGGGAACACTATCAAGGAGAATAGGCAAGACTACGACGGCCATGGTTCACTGTTGAAAAAGAAAGAATGATTTACGACTAAAATTTAGTGCCGTGATTCACTGTCATAGAAGAGAAGAATGATTCACGACTGTAATTCACTACAGTGATTCACTGATTAAAAAGAAAGAATGGTTTACGACTGTAATTCGCTACACTTAGTCACTGCCGTGATTCACTGTCTAAGAAGAGGAGAATGATTCACGACTGCAATTCACTACCGTTATTCACTGCCCAATATGATAAAGACGACGGCGATGATGGCTGTCCGTCTATGGGGAGGAATCGATATCCCTCCAAACTAATATCCCCTTGGCATAAAGACCAGCAATGATTCCAACCCCCCTGCCCTTGACAACAGTTGAACTCGACGGGTATTCTGTTTCGACGTAAAGGTTCTTCAGACCGTCACTCTCACTCCACTCAGCGGCCCAAGAGACTGCCTTGGCCGTCCTGCAGAGCTCTCTAGTCTTGGGATGCGCACGTTGATACTCAATGGGATCATTGCAGATATGCCGCGAGTACGTAAACTTTACCAAAGAAGGCATATTCCCGTGCCCCGCAATCATCAACTTGTCACCAGACGTAGAAAGGTTATCTGGGAGAAAAGGCAACAGGACTTTAGAGCTATACTTCAAAGTTGTGGAGTCGGGCGTTTCAAAGAAGTAAACAGCGGCGCGGGAGGAAGATGCAACTGCAACGGTAGAACTGTTCAGGATTTCGATGCCATTTGCGAAGGGGACCCATGCAACGACTTTGGCTTGGACTTGTGATCCCTCGAGAGATACGTGGACAACTGTGCCTGTGGGAGTGCCGAGATATGTCTCGAGGTTGGAGATCAGGGTCGAGTGTTTCTTGGTGATATAGTGGTCGTTGCTGACGTAGAACTCATGATCATTGATAATCGCGATTGAATTGGGTCCGTGCAGGAGGGGATGTTGTATTGTCTGGATGTATCGAGCTGTCAAAGACCCGATATCTAAATTAAACATTTCGATCCGCGATCCTGCCTGGGCGTGGTTTGTAACGAAGAGGTTCGATGTTTGCTGGTCAAAGGCCAGTCCTAAAGTATGGAAGTCGTTTGCGTGGGGGAAATCAACAAGCGAAATCGACCTGAGAGACTGGTCATCTGTAGCATCGTAGTCATAAGCCCAAAGACCTGCGTTTTCGGTGGTGTTGCCGACAAAGACACCCTGTGAGTGTTAGTATGGCTGGCCTACCAAGCACAAATACGCACCATGACCGTGTTCCAGCGTTCACGCCCCGCGTCACAAGCCAGAATCGCCAAATGGTGCTGCTCGATGAGTAAAACATCCTCGCAGCTCCTGATACGATCTGCAAACTTGACTTCATGTCGACCAATGTTGCTGATCTTGGTTACACGTGTCGGCGTGTTTTGATAAAATGTTTTTAGCAAGTTGATTCTTTCAGATACAAAAGAAGCTACTAGCCCGAGGGCCAAAACTATCTGAACTCAATAAGCTTCGTATCAGTGACGGTATAGATGGTTTCTTACAAAAATTGTTCTCAAAGCCATATTTTGGTATAATTGAGGAGGTAAGGAAGGGAAAGGGAAGGAAGGAGATGAGGAATCTAGAGGAAGTCACCGCCAGGTCGCCGCTTATGTAGCCCGATTACATATACAACACAGATACTAGGGAAGCAAGTCGGTTTATCAATATTCCAATTCCGAATAAAACACAACAAAGTTGGATAATTGTCTTGCACCATGTCTCAACTAGTTGCAAAGCTTGATCTTCTAATAACACTAATTACATTTACAAAAGCGACCACAACTTGCCGATGCTAAGGGACCATTCGACGAGCAACAACCCTATGCGTCTCCACAAGCTCACTACAATTTTGTAGCTTTTACCAAAACTCAAGACGAACACGCGTAATACCGTTGTGGGGTAGCCAACGAGGTAACAGAAAAGTTAATCTCATTGCTTCAGTGGTGGCAAAATGTCTGTATCAATGGCTAAGAGAATGCCTTGTCCGATAGTCCTACATGAGCCCTTTTGCCAGTAACATATTGACAGAACTAGGCGAGGTAGACTATCCAATCGGATTTACCAATAAGCAAGCCCTTTATACAACCATAGTTTATGATCTTCGAATCAGCGCACTTATTGCACTCTTCAGACGTTGTTCCCGCTCCAACTCATCACGCCTTTGTTCAAGTATTTCCAGGTAATCATAGCGCTCTTCTCGAGTAAGTTCGGTGAGAGGGCGGTATAGATCCAGGTCGCTGGGCAGAGGTATAGTGGTCTGTTGATGAAGGGTAACCTTGATGACCTTTGTCTCTTCCTGAGGCGTAGTGGTTCGAGGATGAAGGGTAATCCTTTTCACTTTTCTCTCCTCCTGAGGCTCGGTCTCGGTGGTATTCAATCGAGGTGAGGTGCGTGGATGAAGGATAAGCCTTTTCACCTTTTTCTCCTCCTCAGGCTCGGTAACCTCTTTTCGTACCTCCAATCGAGGTTTGGGGCAAGGGAACTTGGCAGCCTTCAAACGAGATGGATTGCGTCGAGGCTTGGTAATGGTTTTACTCTCCACGGCCTGAGATTCGAGGCAACGAGCCTTGGAAGCCTTCAAACGAGGTGAAGTACGACAAGGCATGTCGAATAAGACAGGAAAGCAACAAGTGTATATGCTGGATGAGAATTCGTGGTTGATCTGCAAACAAGATTAGTCACGATGCAGTTAAACAAGGTGATAGTGTAGCGTCGTCACTTACAATGGATTGAAAGGATGTCAAGCAGTGATATATCAGAATGGATGTTCAGAACTTGATGGATGTTTGTGTAAGGGGAAGAAAGAAAGGAACCAGAAGATGATAGGAACTTCGATTCTTATACTTTGAAAGGGGGCTTCTTCCATGCTCATATTCCCTCAAAGGAAAGTCTATGCTGAGTCCCTCCTGGAAACTCTGATGTGCGTGCAATAACTATACTTTATCAAAGTCAAATCGCAATAATTTGGTTGCCATGGGAAAAGCCCATCAAAGCCCAATATCGTGTACCTCCGTCTGATTCAAGCATCTGTATTCGGCTACTAGATTAAAAGGAGGACCAAAGACCAGTCTTTCTACACAATACGGATGCCTATTTTACAAAACATCTTTGTTTGTACGCACTCGAAGAGGTCAAGGGGCTTCCAAATCAGACTGCTTCTTTCAATTCTGCCATATGCTTCGTCATCCTGATTCGAGCCTGTTGTGCATGTGGCAACCAAGGTAATAGAGTTGAGTTGACGTTTGTGCCTAGCATCAATTAGATTCAATCACCGCAACTTAAACCCTTATTAGAGCTAAAGTTCCACTAAATAAGAAGGGAGTTTATTTTTTTACCATGGAAAAAACCTAATTATATCAAGGTTTTGCTTCAGTGCGCCTTAGGCAGAGATATTTGACAACATACTTGACTGCCCCCCCTCTGAGGATGGGGAATATGTGGCTACCAAGGGCATAAAGAACAAAGCTGGTATGCCAGGTCATGCTACTTCAAGCCAGAGTCTTGGGCTATTTTCTTATTTCTTCGCTCTACTGTCGCTGACTCCGTTTTCTTCCTTCTTTCCTAGTGTGTCTATTGTGATGGGTGTCACGCGAAGCCAAACGTGACTGCTTCACACGTCTCCTATATTGCCTGCAGTCTCTGTAGAAAAGACCAGGTCCCCGGGCGACACCACGCGGAGGTTATAGGAGTCCGATTTCATCGCCCTTCCTCAGCTGCTCTGTTTGGCAAAGCGTGATGAGGCGCCCTCAAGGGAGAACAGCAGTTCAGGTCCTGACTGTCCGTCAACCTTACCCACCTTTACCTATCCTCTGCGGACCTTGTAATTTGGCGGATCGTGGTACATGTAGCCCGTAACCTACATGTCCCGACAAAGGGTCTTTGCAAGGTTTCGCATAACAACCGCCTTTTAGCCAGCTTGATATGGAACCTTGAGCACTGGACCAGCCCGAAGGTGGTAGTCGAAACTGATAGCAGCTCGTCAAAAGACTGCTTCGTGACGATGACCCTAAGGTCTCAATGGATTTTCCTCAAGGTCTTATACGACAACAACTTCTACGGCCCTGTGTCGTTGGACCTTGACCACTTTAAGAGTAGACCCCCAAGGACTTAGTCAACGTAGTCCTGAGCGGCACTCTTGGTGGGACAATGGGGTGGTATCCGTTAACTCAGCTATCAGCTTATAATGGCGCGCTAATCTGCCTTTGCAGAAAAGGATAACCCGCGCTGGGGAACTCTCAGGGATCACACTGCAGCTCAACGGCCACTTGGAGATCCTTGACCATTAGGCCAGCTTGTATCCGCATTGTGAAACAGAACTAGTCATGGGTTTTCTCGAGAGGCTTCCAACAGCAGGCCAAGGCGAGCGGTAGGACAACCCTCGGAGCCATTTAATAGTATATAACCATTTGGCATAGCAAGCATCCAACAGACATGAGTGCGAAAGACAAGGCGGTATAGTACTTGCACTGACATTGCTCGTGTCTTATTGTATGCAGTTCTCATAATCTTTATATCGAGCGCTTTTCCGCTGTTTGTGTCGGCGAACCTGGTAGGAACGACGTGGTAGTCTCGGGCTCCCTCTTGCGGCGACACAACTATGCTTCGAGGGTGCCATTGGCGAGATACATGTTTTTGGGTACTGTGCAATAGGAGTCACTCATTTCGTCCCAGTGAATAGGGTCAGGCCTACAAAGGGCTTATGGGTGACCTGAGGAAGATTAGCCACTGTAAAGAGCGCTTGGCGAGCCGATACTTACATCTTGCTCGCTCCAATACACTGAGTGTCGTTCATCGGGTCTGGGTTTCTCATTACTCGGTAGAGACGGCTTTCTCAAACTGAGTGATGACGATTCAGAGGAGTCGAGATCTCTTCGTAGTTTCGGCAAGAGAACAAGCGACTCGAACAGAACAGTTGGTCGGAAATGGTGGTCAAGATATGGTGTGCAGGTGAATCGGGGGCGATCTTCAAAGATTCATTTGCGTTGGGGGTCTTTCGGGTCGTAGCCTTTTGGCAAAATGCCGCTGGCGAGATAGGTAGTCGAAATGTCAGAGCAGGATGATCGTCACTCGATCAAGTCTTCTCGAAAGTGCATCTATTTCTCTTGTCAGCATTAACAGTACAGCACCAGAAAGTCGCGTTTGCCAATTCCAAGATCATCTGTGATGATGTCGAAGAATCCAAGATTTTCGGCATCGTTTGTATTCGACTGAAGTGGTGGGGAAGCTTAGGCAGCGGGGGGGAAGGGCAGGCACCCCTCGGGCTTCAGCAGGTGTTAGCCCGCACTTGCAGCTACCAAACAGATGCGAACCACGCATTGACTTAAAGCTCTAGCAAACCTTTCGCTGGCTCCTGGCTTATAAGGGACCTAGTATGACATGATGAATGGCTACATCAACTGTTCAGGGGGGCAGAGATCGGGAGGTAGCGCCTCATCTCGACAGGCAACAACTCAAGTGCAGTGGTCGATGTTGTTCGCAGACATTATCACCAAAATCTTTAATAGAGTGAATTCAGTGCATGATTCACTAAACTTGCCTATGCCATCTTTATAATAAACATGCACCTCTCCCACCAACATCATTGTCAGCACTTCTCCAGGCACCCAACGCCGAACAAATTGCATCACTCCCTCGCCTTCTTCATTGTAGATCAACCTCACAGTACCTAATCTCTCGCCGTATACTCTGGTGCGGAACGTAGGGCGCTCCCAACTGTTTCCAGTCCGTCCCTTGTTAGAATGCCTCCCGTCAGTTCGACAGGCGAGCTTGGTGCTGTAGCCCTTAGCATCGCGGGAGACAGTCTTTCAGATCCACTAGATAATGACTCCTAGTTATTTCCCCGTCCCCGGTTCATCATTAAATTTCTCGTCGGGTCCGGTAACAGCATGCTGTCAATCTCGGCCTTCGAGTAACCTCTTGTCTTGAGGCTTTTGAGCACCGCTGGTTTTCCCCAGTTGTCTTTGTAGTCCGTCTTTGCACCACAATTCACTAGCATCTCCAAGATACATCGCCTGGCCCTGTTCAATTTTCCTTTACCTTTGTTGTACTCACTTGGAGCGCAAGTGATCATCAAGGGTGTCTCATTCGACCCTGAGACGAAGTTGACGTCCGCGCCCTCATCTATCAAAAGCCTTACTAAGCGTTCGTTCCCCTTTTCGCATGCCTCATGAAGAGCTGTTGCCCCATATATATCAGTTGAGTCTATGAGGACCAATTCGAAGCCTGGCTCTGGGGAAGTCGAAGGGTTGACAGGTTTCTTTAACTCTTTGAGTAGCAACTCCATCGTCTCTTCGTTATTACATAGGTGCAATGGTGTTCGTCCTTTGGCACCCCTAACATGAACAGACCCAATGGCTAGCGATAGCGCTTGCACCGCTGTATTGTTTGAGTGTTGAACCGCCACAAGTAAAGGCGTATCGCCATTCGCATCCGGTTCCGTATGCTGCACGATCTGCATTAGTTGATGAATGACCTCCTGCTGGATGTCCATATCTGCAGCTGCCTCGTGGAGTAGTGTACTGTTGACCAAATACTTCTGGGGAATGAACAGACGTCCTGCCCTCTCCTCGGCTTGATACCCATGTTGGTTACACCAGGCGATTGTTCTTGCAAGTGCATTAGGCTCCGATGTAGGGTCAAACCCCAACGTTTCGAACAAGTACTTCCTGAAAGCTTCCAGCTCATTCCCTTGCCCCCAATGTGCGTATTGTTCGCAAACCAACCTCGATAGTCGTTGTATGTCACCCGTGTGTCCCTCATGACTAGACAAATAAGTATCGAGCGATAATCTCAAGAACTCTATGGCTCCCTCACGGTCGCGTAGGTTGGCGCATAAAATTCCGAGCTTCTCTTGTTCATTGCAAAACTTCTGGTTGATATCGAAGCCAGATTGCGATTGCTCACGAACACTGTCCTTCAGCTTCTCCAATCGCTCCCACACGAGTGCTTCATAAGATTTGGTGTACGGCACACATGCTTCGATGGCACGGATATAAGAAATCTCCATGTCAACCAAATTCACAACACCAATCGCATTCTCATCAATTGACTGCATTTCCTCTTGATGCTTTATCGCCTTCTCGTATGCTCTCTTGGCGAGCACTGGTAGTCCCTCCCTGTACATGAGTTTCGCACGAGAGACTGCAACTTCAAATCTGTATCTAAGCTCCGTGGCATTGACACTTGAAGGCCGTCTGCGTGCTTCGTTTCCGCTGAGTACACTTGGTGCTACTGGTGGGCTAACGGTTGTAGAGTCCGAAAAGTCGTGTTGGGCTGCCACGTCGGCGATTCCATACACCGCTTCTATCCATTTGTTCAAATCGGGTTTCTCTTTCTCATCTAGGTACCTGGGATTCTTGTCGCTGATGCCCTCGAGAAAGTTTTGCACTCGGATGCCAGGGCCCGACACAGATGGGGGGTCTAGTCTTGCGAAGCTGTCAGTATTGTGCGGCACAAAACGGCAGTAACAACATACAATGATAGGGCGGAAGCACTTAGCTGAAAGATCTGGATATTCCGACTCATACGCTCCAGCAACTGGTGGTCCTCCTGCAATTTCAGCTTAAGAGCCAGCCAATATTTGTTACCGCTTCTTTTTTTGGGTATTGTTCCTTTCAACTCTTTGAGATCATTCACAAATTCCTCTGTGAACTTCGAGATGGCTTCGCAGAGATTCTGTTCCGGTCCCGTCAAGTTATCTTTTCGAGCTTTGATCTTTGTCTCCATCAGGCGAAGGGACTCGATCAACACTCCTCCCACCGCATTCCAATGTTCGACATTTCTCGGCGCATTTTTTATCAAGTTGACGACTTTATCGATTTCCTTCCACGTTTTGAGACCGACGCCTATAAGAGCTAGGATGGCTGAGGCGAGCTCTGCCATCTTGAACGCATTAGGATCATGGCGATCTTGCTTGTTTCTCGCAGGTGAACTTGTCAGACTGAATTCTGACTACAAACATTACACCCTCAAGGCAGACAGGAGTCGTTTCTGGGGATGACTCAAGTGTTGGTCTGAATACAGGTTATATGCAACGCCCACCCCCGCATATGAAATCAGGCTCTGGCCCCCCTCAATGTCTCTCACTGGTGACACAACCTATCGTCAGATGACCTTTACAATCAGCTTCTTTCCAGGAACTGAGACTCCCGGCGCTTAATTTCAAGACTCGCACGACATATCCCTCCTCTGTATGGTTTTGGGGGTATGCACTCGCGTTTGTAATTTCGTTGCAGTCCAGACTTCGTGCCGTTGCTATCGGTTGGTGATCCGGCTTCCTGTCCTCCAAGTAGGCGGACAAGGCGTCCTCGTATTTGAGAAGCAAATCTATCCTCAAGGCAATGGGACGGCGGGCTTGGCCCCTGATAGGCTTGCTATCTTCTGTACCCTCGACCTGAGTGCAGCACCTTTCGACTACCCATGTCTCGGTGTAAAGCTGAACTCTACTTGCCCAAGGAAGAAAAGAATTTGGTTGTTTTATACCAATAGATACACTTGGGTGGCTTGTTCTCCTTGCCCTAGAAGCTCAGGTCTCTCGCCCAGGTGCAGCTGGTCGTCTACCTCACCACCCACATAGACGGGGTCTTGGAGACCGGGGATCGTGACTTGCAAACAATTCGTGAGGCTGAAACAGACATCCCCACAGTGTGTCTCCCAAAATACCTGAGTGGCCCGCTGATATTTACCTTGTTCCGCAACTTCTCTTGCGATTTTCTAGCGATGCGTGTAGATAGTGGGATCGCAGTGCTGGACACATTCGCTCGCCCGCAGCGTCGCACAAGACTCCACGATTCTGCTTTGTTTGTCTCACGAGGCTTTGGGGTTATACAGAGGCTATGTTGGTGCGTTTCAGCCATCATGCAGAGGGCTTGAAATCACATCAGGCTGGCGGGTACAATGAGGACGAAAAGACTTAACTGCTTCCCCGATCTCCTCTTGTCCCGAGACCAGGAACCCTCCTTCACAATTACTCGCACCTCAATACAACAGCCGCGGTTTCTATCACAGAAATGGCTGAAAGCGATAACAACAGAACACTTGGTCTTAGACAGAGATCGGAAGCATTTCTCGAGAGACAGATTCATGAGCGCGACGAGTTCAGCAATTCCTTAGGTGAGTAGGAGCTTTCGTTGGAATGCCAGCTCTTGTGCTAACAGGCTACAGCCCAAGTGTCAGATCGTGTTCTGAGGAGAGCGATTGATAGAATCTGCCGTGAACTCCCATCACTTGATCGCATCCAAGTCGAGCGAGCTGCCGAAGTAGCAAAGTATGGAAACTACTACTATCGCCTGTCCAAAGGACTCGTTACCAACCCTCCCCCTGACGTCGTTGAGCTCACGCAAGATGAGAAGGATAGTCTCGTATCGGAACGAGAGCGACTCTTAAGCCAACGTGGCATACTCAGCACCATCTGCACCGTATCACTCGCTGCCTTCCTTCAGGGTCATGTCCAATCATCCATCAATGCCATGAGTCTGTTCGTCGAGACTGTTGGTATTGGTATCAAAACCCAAGGCGAAACACAAGGAAACGGGGCTGGAACTACTGCTCAGTGGGAACTTGGAGCCATGAATGCAATTCCCTTCCTCACGGCTGCATTCCCCGGTGCGCCCCTATCACTCCCTGTCAACTACTATCTCGGACGAAGAGGAGCTCTTGGCCTCTCAGCTCTGCTCATCATTGCTAGTTCCATTGGGTCTGCTTTTGCCAAGACATGGCAACAGATTCTTGGTGCTAGAATCGTTGGAGGAATAGGTAGGCAACACAACTACTGTTTCCCACTCAATCACTGACATTATGGTCCTAGCTATGGGCATCAAGGCAGTCAGTGCCCCTATCCTCGCCTCCGAGACAGCTGTTGGATACTGGAGAGGCTCAACGGTCTTGGCTTGGCAGCTTTGGTGAGTCTTGCTTCCATCAATTTGCCTTCTCCATGGCTAAAAGTTTTACACAGGGTGGCTTGTGGCATTATGATCGGCTTTGTTGCCAATTTTGTCATTGCTGCTGTTACCAAGACTCTAGACGGACAGCCCAATAACGAACCTAATCAACACGGTGCTAGATACAGCGCGCTCCAATGGATTGCTGCGGCTCCTGCTGTTCCATCTCTCTTACTTTTCATTGCTGTCTGGTATTGTTACGAGAGTCCTCGCTTCTACATGCGACCTAATACGCCTAATTATAACCTTGGTCGCGCCTTCGATATCCTACTTCAAGTCCGAAAGACAAGAGTAAGTCTAGCAGTATAAGCATGGTTCTTCCAGTGCTAACATGCGCATAGCTCCAAGCTACCCGTGATCTGTTCCTGATATGGTGGTCTACTCAAAGCAGAGAGGGCCGAGCGAATCGTGCCGAACCACGCGGGCGCCATAACGAAGACAATGGTCGCCCTGACCGTCAAAACGGCGCAGATGTCGACGGTTCTAGTAAAGGCCAAACACCAAGGTCTGGGTTGACATACTCGTCGCTCATTCTGGTTGTGATGCGACTCTCAGTGCGTCAGTTTAAGCCTTTGTTCACGGAGCGGCGGCTTAGAAATGCCCTATGGGGTAGCTCTACCGTTGCTCTGGCACAGCAACTCTGCGGAAGTAAGTCGTTATTTCCATTCTACATATCCAATACAGCTAACCAGTTTTTGCAGTCAACGTGTTCGCATTCTACTCGAGTAGGGCACACCCAAACACTCCCTCTTGGCCATAACTAACAGCCTCCCAGATGGAATCTTTAGCGATTACGGTGTCAGAACGAGTATGGGCTACAGCTTTGGCTTTGGTATGTATCTCACTACTTGATGCCAGCAGCGGCTTACAAAAGCAGGTTGCGTCAACTTTTTCTTCGGCTTATTGGCTATGAGGTATCTGTCGCTCATTGATCTATTCGCTCATATCCCTAACCTCACGACAGGTCTATTGATATCATCGGACGGCGTCGCTGGCTACTCTCAATGCTACCTGTAATGAGTCTCTTTCTTGTGGCAGCAACGATTGCATATGCAGTAGGACCTCAAGATTCCACCGGAAACCAGCCCAGGCCTGAAGCAGATACTTCAGCTGCAATCGCTGGTATCATTTTTATTTACTGTAGGGAATCCTCCACCATTGGTAGACTGGTCGCTGATCTTTTATAGTGTTTGCTGCTGCTTATAGTCCAGGTTTGGGGCCAATCCCGTTTACTCTGGCATCTGAGAGGTTGGTCATCCATGCTTCATCTTTTTGTTTCACGGCGATTGACAATCTGTAGCTTTCCCTTGGAGAATCGAGAGGCGGTATGTCGTACCCATGCCTACCTCACGAAAAGAATTCACTAATATTCGCTAGGGCGCGTCTGTCGCAATCTCCATCAACCTCTTCTTCGCGGACCTTTTGACTATCCTCCTGCCTCGTATTAACGCGCAGTTCAAGATGGCCGGCACGTTAGGATTCTTTGCTGGTCTCAACATTGTCGCTTTTGTTTTCATCTTTTTCTTCGTCGAAGAGACAAAGCAACTTACTCTCGAAGAACTTGACCAAGTCTTTGACTACCCCAAGAGCCTATTTGTAAAGTACGAGGCTACAAAGCGTCTTCCGTATATCTTCAAGAAGTATGTACTGTGGAGAGATGCCCAGAGACCCCAAGTCTATGATGAATGGGCGCTGGAGAACAGACAAGGATCTGATTCGGGCAGGCGAAATTGAGATTGAAGGAACAAGGACTGAGTCAAGTGTGTTACTTGGCTGTCTTGGCTATCCTACTCAGTTTTAGGCCTTTTCGTATCTTCTTTTGGTCGACACGTCATCTGATACTAGGTAGATATCAAGACTAATGTTCTGGGCGTCGATCTCAAACTTGTTTTATTAGTATTCACTTTTCGTATTTAAACTTTTAAACTTTCCGTCTCTCCACACACGCTAGCATCCATGTGCAATGGAGAGTCGAATTTATTAATCAGTCAGTTTATGCCATTTTAGGGCGGTCCTTAGGTAGGTTACTTTGTTTTTTACATCCTAAAGCGCAGAAATTAAATGGTGATACGGAGTATCCGTACCAGCGCAATCAATACCAGACACGGGCTACCTCCACACCGTTAACCTGCAACGTCATTCTCTACAACCCCAATAAATCGTCCAACACTTAAACACATCCATCTCGAGCACCACAACGAAACTGTCGCAAAGATGGCTGGGCCTCACGAATACTCATATGGTAATCAGCAGCAGCAGCAATACCAGCAACAATATCAGCAATACCCGCCTCATCAGCAACAATATCCGCCACAGTATCCGTACAATGCGCCGCCGCCCACATACACGTACAATACAGGCTACCAAGCTCAGCAGCCATACCGACGCTCTCCACGCCAGAATTGGGCTGTGACAACAGCGCGATCATTCAACATCGCTATACCGGTAGTCATTATCATCTTGAGTATCTGGTGGTCCATCCGATCACGGACATGTCCTGATAATGCGCCTATTGGTCATGAATGCTCATGGCGACTTTGGGCCAGTCTTCCAGTTGTATGTTTCTTTCTCATTCTGTCCTCTCATTGAGCTGCGAGACTAATATCTTGTAGGCATGCGTGTCGGCCATTTGGTCCATCGTGATGAACATCTCTGCTCGTCGCGCAACACATTCCATGTCTCACGTCCCTCCAACCGTCAATGCCATCATGGAACTTATTATTGCCCTCGGCGCGACGGCGTGCTTTGCCATTCTTATTTATCACCTGGATAACTATCAAGTTTGGGGCAGAACTTCTGAATCTATCATGATCGCTCTGCTGGTGATACTAGCGTACGTAATGATCTATTACTGTGGATGAGAAAAGATGTGCTAATTGACTTGCAGACTTATTAACTATATTCTCTTTGCGTGGTCGATCTATGAAATGAGATTTTATCGGAAGCAGAGGCAAAATGCGAATAGTCAGATTCCCATTTGAGTTGATGGGTGAACGTCGACATAGAAGTGTTGCAAACTACGGATGAAGGACTCATTTCTCGATCGCCCAAGTCCACAAGTTGCATTGTATGCATTGTTGTTTTGCCAAAGGATGATATCACGTCTTGACGGCCAAAGTTGGACGAAACACTTGACAATGGTTGACCAACGTGTCACGAGAACATTGTAAGACTACATGGCTTCGACGTATCCCGACATTTTTATTAAGTTGCAAGCTTGTTAAGCATCGCATACAGGGAGGAATACCGCTAAAAGCTACACTCTATGAGACTTTTCGTCGCGCGCCCATAAGTGGGAAGCGCTATCCACACCAACGCCTCAATATTGTACAAGACCACTCTCATTAGCATCAAGTCTTTTTTCTCCCACCCTCAATAATGATGTGATGTAACAGGGATTGTTCGACATGTCACAATCGCCGCCCAGCTTTCCATTACAGATTCCCAGCAAAGCCTCCTTGCATTGCGAACCTAATCTGATAATCCCGTAGATCCGCCCAATGTCGCAGTTCTTCTTCCTCGTCCTGCGATGTCATATGTGATGGGTCCTGTGCATCGATACCTCCTCCGCTACCGGCACCTGTCTTTTCCAACTTTACCAAGATGTTGATCAATTGTGACAGCGCCTCTTCCGATTTGACCGCAAATGGTCCCTTTCGCTCCGGCGCGTCATTGAGAAGTGTTGACGCTACTTGACGAATCTTGTTAATAAGTGATCCGCCATTTGGCTCCATGTTTCGCTGCGAGATAGATCCCAAAACCGTAAGCAAATTCTGCACGATGAGCTCACGCTCAGCCGACATGAAATCGTGAATCTCCTTCTCATCGGCATCTTGGGCTGCTTTCTCCTCCTCCGATTGACCCTCGATAGGGTTGCTATCCTGTTGTTGCTGCTCCGTCAGGTGAACATCCCGAAGGTCGAAATACAACTCCACAAAGTATGAACGAGTGGCAAGTTGCGAAACAAAGATGTTGGCTTTTTGTATCTCATACTGAAGATGTCGACGCCGCGCGGGTTGGTTCTTAATCGCATTACGCAGGTCGTGGGCTGGCTGACTGTTGGGCCAAGCGGGGGGTGCATATTGCATACCAGAGTCGTCAAAATTGTCCAAGGCATTTGCTTCGACGCCGTGATCTCCAAGCTGTAGTTCAGGTGGAAGATTGTCGGTGATACTTTTAGCTGCAAGCAGACCGTCTCGAAGAAGAATTCGCTGATCTGCCCAGGGAAGGGTGCTCATACCATAGGCTAGTTCGAGACTAACAATACCGTTCATGGTAGTGTAGATATCGATGGCAAAGCGAAATCCGGTTAACAGAGTAACACTGCCGTCCTGTTGGTGAATGACTTCGTTGGCAAGAACACAGATATCATCGACATTTTCGGGATAAGCAGGATAGGGCAGACTAGGTGTAGATGGGGCAATGACCATGTCAGCAGACGATG
This sequence comes from Fusarium transvaalense, assembly GCA_013623685.1. Taxonomy (NCBI): domain Eukaryota; kingdom Fungi; phylum Ascomycota; class Sordariomycetes; order Hypocreales; family Nectriaceae; genus Fusarium; species Fusarium transvaalense. Next base: position 102,048 of record JABFFG010000007.1, read on the forward strand.
CACCGAGCTGCGAGAAGGATCTGCAAGATGTTAGGAGAGTTCAACATAAGTGTACGTATTACATACCGCACGCCTAGAAGCAGGCAGTAGAAAATGCGTTTCCCGATCTGATCTTTGACATGGTTGAATGGAAGAGGATCTGGCGAATAATTGTCATTGCCAAAGGTTGGCAGATCGCCAGGGTGCTTAGGCCGGTTGAAACCCAGCTCGCGAAGGAGGGTCAGGGTCTCGGCCATGAACTGGCCGGAGGCGTTCCACTGGTGAGTGTATCCCGAAGCTAGCCCCAAAAAGTAGCTGGTCGCAGCGTCATCGAGTGTTTTGGGCTGCTTGAGTTGCCATTTGCTCCCACGTGTCAACAAAGCAATCTCACGGCATTTTTCAACCATGACGATAGCTCGAGGGAACAGATGAGTGCTGTGCTGGGCCTTGAGGTGCTCTCTCGCACTTCTTGGAAAGGAGGCAACAAGGGTACAGATCATACTGGCCAGTAGACCCAGAAACTCGGGCTTGGTACGGTCTTCGCGGTTCGCGAATGACTGACGGAACGTCGGCTCATGGGGGAAAGGTGCAAGTGGGTGGATATAGGTGAAGAAGTCGTCAACGAGGAGTTCCAAGACTGGCATGGGTGCAATAGCTTCGGCATCCAGAACACCCTCGGTCGAAATATTCATCAATGTCTTGGCCGCAGTCTGGGGTGAAGGAGACAAGGACGCAAACACTGCTGCTGTCGCCGCTGCTGTGGGGATATCCGGCCGTGTACGCTTCGCGGCCTTTGCAGCTTCAGCATGCTTATTGGGTGGTCCTCGGCGCTTTGTCTCTCGATTGAAGGTACAATCTACACCAAGCTCTCGGCATGGTCGGCAGGGAATGTTGGAGTCGTCGCATTTGACCTTGCGCATACTGCACATATCACAAGCACGTCGGAGACGAGTCAACTTTGGGTTGATGGAGGGATCGCGCATAACAGCTCCATTTCCAGGCATAAGCTGTGTCGACAATTCGGGCGCGTGAGGAAGACCCTCTTGAGGAGGCTGATCCATTGGTTGATGCTGATGCTGCTGCTGATGGCCAACGACCTCAGCGGCAGCTAAAGCAGCATTCTGCAAGCCCTGGGGACTATGAATGATGGCATGGGCCGCATCGCTGGCTGCCTGCAGCATTTCGAGCCCATTGCTCGCGTACGCGTGAGCCGTCGCGTGCGAGGATGGCGATGGTGGAGGTGAGTCCGACATGGCGAGAAAGCAGTCAGGTCAGACTGCGCCGGGCCTGAGCCTGCAAAGGCGGCGGCGGAGCTCGGAGCCCAACTCGGTGGGCGGAACTGGAATTAAGCGGAGCGGGACCCTTGGAGACGGCGCCGGAGTGGACTGGTCTGGATCGGATCTGAATGGTCACGGCCTTCGCGATGGCTGATTATCGGCGGAAGCCCGGTTGTTGGAGGTGGTTGAGCCGAAGAGGAATTGGGATTTGTCTGAGGTTTTGGGGTATGCTTATGCCTCAGGCCGCAAGGCCTCAATCCGAGCTAGTTACCCTAAAGTAAGGTTTTGGAAATAATTTTTACGAACAGATATAGCTGAAGCGTCATAATGACTGCTCCTCGCAATGTCTCTTATAATACAAGACGATATCACCTTTGAAGTCTCAGTCATTTGGTTTATTACTCTTCTTTATATTGTATTTCTCCAACGGTTGTGTTGCGCTCTGGTGTACCATGAGCTACATAACAAAAGGTGTTGTGACAAGGTCACAGCGTGTTCAATGTCTGGAACAGTACGCCTTTCTTCGTAACTGCCAATCTATTCACCCAGGATATTACTTCCTGGTCCATGGTCAAGATGGATGCTACATAACTTCACCCTGAAACAGTCTCGTAGCGTAGATCTCGAACGATTCCCTGGAAGATGGGATTGTCTTAGGGGTCATCCTGCAGACTGGGTATCGCATCTCACCGTCTTCTGCAGCTGTACCGAAAATGAAAGCTTGCACCAATCACAATAAACCGATTTCCTTTGTAAATCAAGTTGCGAATGGAGTGGATGATCGTCCCCCGCAAGTCGCCGTTGCAGTATCCACTTCTAGCTGTCACTCGAGACGACATGATGCTAGACATATAAGCGATATAACATTGACTATTCCCAGAGAAGCCTTTAATTTTTGTTCTTTCTGTCATATAACCAGCAAATATACTGAATTATGAAAGTTATTCATCGCATTCATCCCATCTCATCTTATCTCGGGTGCGTCCGGCTGGCAGCTTCTTCCTAATAGCATCACAGACCCTGGAACGGCCCCACTATCAGCCCATGGGCTGATATCGACCTGGCGTGATCGATCAATTCAGCTACCTATACAAAACACAGCGGAGTAAGGCGAGACTCGGGGAAGACCTCTCATGACATGAGTGCGCGTATCATGAGAGAGCGAGGGAAAAAAAAGTTGTCATGGATCAGGGACTGAGGGGTAGAAGGATCAAGGAAAGGGAAAGCGAATAAATACCGTGTCCTGGCTGTCTTGTCATGTCTTGGACTTTTTGTATAATAGACCTGTTTCTTGACTTTTTACATTGAACTCATAAAAAGTCCAATTTCACGGATATCATCAGACTTTGGCTCGATTCGGTCTCTCCAACCGACTCTCATATCATCTTCCGGTTTGCATCAACAAGCAGCGACAGTTTTACAGCGACTCTACTTCGACAAAATCACCACCACAGGGTTGCAAACACCACTAAGAAACGGAGACATAAAGCCATAAAGACAGATCCAAAATGAATTCAAGACCTATGAAGCATATCGATCGCGAGGATCTCTACACCAACCTCGAAGCTCGCGTTCAGTATCTACACTCATTCCTCGATTTTTCCAGCCGTATGTCCTACCCTAGCACCTCGTGGTCTCGGCATCGCTCAGTCACGACATCGTTTCGCAGCTCAACTAACACCTTGTCTCGTTAGGCGACATCGAAGCTCTCATCACTGGCGCAAAATATGTCAAGGCGCTTATCCCCGCCGTTGTTAACATCGTCTACAAGAAACTTCTCCAATATGACATCACTGCCCGTGCTTTCACCACACGCAGTACCTCCTTCGAAGGCCCTCTTGATGAGGTACCCGACGAGAACAGTCCTCAGATTTTGCACAGAAAAATGTTTCTGCGCGCTTATCTAATGAAGCTATGTTCGGATCCTAGCAAGATGGAGTTCTGGGAATATCTGGACAAGGTTGGGTATGTCTTTCTGGTCCACGGAATCCACCAACATTGACTAACATGGGTAGAATGATGCACGTTGGTCTTGGTCGCAAGCACCCTCTTCACATCGAATACGTCCATCTCGGCGTCTGCCTCGGTTTCATCCAGGACATCATGACCGAAGCTATCCTCTCACATCCTCGTCTACACATCCAGCGCAAGACTGCCCTCGTAAAGGCCCTCAACAAGGTCATATGGATCCAGAACGATTTGATGGCCAAATGGCACGTCAGGGACGGCTCCGAGTTCGAGGTTGGCGACTCAGATATCGAAATTGAGCGTGAAGGCTACCTACACGGAAAGCGCATTATCGGCGATACCAGTGGTTCTGCTTCTGATGATGAAGCTTCGGAGCAACTGCCGCCCTCACGAATTCCGCATCCCAATGGTGCGTCGGCGGGGGGAGTATGTCCTTTCACGGGAATGGGCGCCCCATCGGAGGAATAGAGATACAGACGGGTTGAACGTTGCTGTTTCCGAGAGGAAGGTTTGGGCATGAGGAACATCATCTCTAACACATATCTGGCGTTTGTGAGAATGACCTATCTAGGGTGGCGGGCATGGGACATTTGGGGTTCAAGGAGTCTTTTTTTGGTATAATTCTTTAGGATAGAGGATTAGTATGAGAACGAGGATGTTCTATTGTTCTGCTCCACTTATACCAATCTTTATTTGTATAATGTGAATCTGTAAACTGAAGAACTCGTTGTCCTAATGTTTGAGGTATTTCTTGTCGCACGCATCTAACTGATTCATGAGCCTGTATTTCACAAGTGCCTACCACATTTTAAATGGGACAATTTTGTCAAGGCAAAACCTTTGGTATCCAAAACCACTCAAAGAACAAGACACAACTTCAACGGAGCCTGAACGATGGTTGTCCTGAATTTCTCGCAAAGTTGCGTCATGCGGCTGGAGCTTTTGGTCCTCTTTGGAGGGGCAATGGGCCCCACGATTGACAGATCACGATTGCTTGGATTGTTGAGTCTGGACCATCTCCGTCACAGCAAGGTTCCTGGATGATTCTAACTAGAGGCTCCATTCGATATTAATATGAGGCATATGATTGGATCGTGACTGGGCTGCTATGGCGGGATGACGGTAGTCGTTGAGCTTAGGTCATTGTAGAAACCCCACAGAGGGGTTGATCCAAGTTTGAAGCTGAAAGGATCATGATATGAGGATCCGAATAGTGATTGAAAGAGTAAAGAAGAGGCATAAACACCAAGGTGGGAAAACTATGGGAGTAAAATTGCCTAATATGTCAGTGTTTACTGCCTGTGTCAGTATCAGGAACTTGGTGTCACTTGTAACGGGGTTGCCGGGCCGGCATGTCGAATCTTTGGGATGTTCCAGACAGTCTCGAACCTCTCGGTAACCCGTCGCATAGCCCGCCAACATCCAATGGCAGCTCGTTGATAAACCACACGATCGACCAAGACGACGAGGGTGCACAACTCGAACGACTGAGATCGAGTGTAGAGTGTAAGAGGTGTCATGCTCGGAAGCTCCTTGATAGAATCGCGTAGTAGAAGCTGCTGTAATAGAGGACACGAGAATGATGCGTGTCTATAAACAAGATAATGTGGATATCTCTTGTTATTAGATTAGGCAGCGATAGAACACCAAAGAAACCAGCAAAAACAAACAAAGATGAGCACTAAGATGACAGCGGCTTTCTGTAAAATGGCTCACAGGTGCGTGGTTGATGCGAGCCGGGCACCCACCATCGAAGATTGTAGAGCATGCAGGAAGGGTATCCAACCACACCTTCCGCCATCATCTGCACCTGCATCGGATATTCTCGCAAGTCTCAAAGAAAAGTTAGTTGGGTAGAAGAGTCGAAAGGGAGAGATTGACAACTACCGGGAACGTGTGGCCACTCTTGGCGGTGGATGGTTCATACAAAGGTAACAAAAAAGGGGGCATGATATGGGATGGATGGATGGGAGGAAGTCAATGGCCCGGCCCGCGAATGATTCCATTTCACTGATTTCCATCCAATTCACAAGGTACCTCCATACCATGTGTCAATAAAACGGCGGGGGACCTAGGCGGGGGGGTGCTGTGACTCCCGGGGGATTAGCCCCGGATGCGGCTCGCGATGGGACTGGCACCAGTAACCGGCTAATTTTGGAGGAAATACGCACCACCTTTTAGTGATGTGGGATACTGTAAATGCAGCGTCATATTTCATGGAGCAGAGAAATATCAAGAGCCCAGAAGCTTGGACGATAAAATTGGGCATTGCGCTGTTTTGCATGTCCTGTTAGATAAACCTCAAACAAGATTGTCCCGACTGCATAGGCGTGGTGTAGCATAGAATCGCATCTCGGGAGTGCATCTCCGTCGAAGACAAGTCTGGACTCACCGTCTTTTGAACAAGTCATTCTGGTGTGTCGACCTTTTGACTCGCTTCTTACCGGTAGAGTACCTACTGTACAGTAGTAGCTAGCTGGCACTTGTGCCGTGCCGTATTGCTTGTTTGTTGTTGGTGCATTAACCTGTGGAGACTACAATAACTACTATAGGTAACTAGATTTTGAGAATAGCATTGCATCTTATCGATTATCAAGGTGGAACTGTCGATGATGAATAGAGTTGGTCGATCTTGGAGATGTGTCAACAACGAGTCTAGGACATTAAAGATTGGCAACTTGATGAGACTACATTCTGCAGTGTCGTCTCTCAAACCACCTTGGCATGGTTGTTGTCTGATTTAACTTTCGAGTAGCAGGGTTAACTTAGCAATCGAATGCAAGCATTGCAACGCCTAGCTCCACGCTACTGACAAAATATTTAAACACCAATCTGTAGTTCTTGATGCTACAGTAAAGAAGGTGGTGACTTTTGGTAATGAGTAAAGACTAGAAAAGCTGAGTAATAATGCCAACAATAGATATAAGCACTCTTAGCAGCTGAGTAAGTCATGTCTACAGAACCTTCCGCATCTCTAGAAACTCAATAAGCAGTTAATGCCAATGTCGGCCGAATTGTTTCTCACGATGCCCCTCCCCCGCCATTTTTGTCCCCAATTTCGTGGGCACGCACTGTCACATGGGAACAAACCATGCGATGTTCAATGGATGTTAAAGATGATGCACGACAGGTACTGTAAGCATAAGTTGCGTGCTGGTAAAGATAGAGCTAATCCAGGCTCAGCCATTGACTGTTTGTCTGTACCTGATCGGCATCGACATGTTGGGCCTCGCTCAAGTTGGCAGTTCAAGTTAACGGATCTTGGCAGTTGTCGGGCCTTTATCAACTTTGCTCCGTCCCGTGAGCTAGAAAGTGTGCTGAGGATTCACGACGCAGTAATTAATTGGTTGATCAGAGAGTTTTGAGTAGAGTGATCATGTGGGCAGAATAAAACTTTGAGTATCTCAATATGGAATTAACTGAATATAAGTAATAATACCAAGTTGAATAGGTTGCTATGGATCACAATTACAGTATTGTCAAGTCACCAACCTAACCATGTACTGTAGCCCCAGTGAACCTATATATGGGTTGTAGGCCTACAACAGTTAGTCTACCATGTGTGGGTTTTGACGCACTTCCAAGGCACCTTCATCATGGATGGATGTTGCCCCACCATCAAGTGCGAGGTTCTGGTTCTGGTTCTGGCTTCGTCCGTCCATACCTAGGTCTCAGCAACACACGACGACGATGAATCGCCGAAACCGCCCGGACCGATTTGACACTAACCAGGTCTTCAAGTCGAGTTAGTTCAAGGTAGACTAAGTAAGGTAAGTTACTGGGGAAGAGCATCTAACGTCACCGTTACTAAGGTGCTATCTACTTCAGGTACCTACTAACCTTATCAGACTTCTGTTCTCTTCCCTTCCCTCCAACTCTACTTCTGTCCCTCTACATCCCTCCGACAACCTCTCTTCTTCCTTCTCTTCCTCTTCCACATCACTCTCTCAATCACTCTTTTCTTTACTCATCGCGCAGCTTGCCTCTTTGCTTCCCCTCTTCACACATTGATCGACGGAAGACGACCTGCGCGCATTATTCCTACAACAGAACTCCCTCGCACGAGAGAGACGGCGATTCCCTTCGACAAGACGACCCCAAAGAAGGCGCCAGCTTACGACCCTCCTCCTCTCCGACACTCTTCTACCGAGCTCTCATACTCTCACACGCCTCACCATCTCCTTCAACAAAATGGCTGCCAACAGCGGAAACAACGGCGGCGAGCCTACCTTGCGCCGTCGCGAGTCCTTGTCCGAGATTCGAGCTGCCAACCCCGACTTGGCTCTCAGCGGTAACATTATCTCAGCCACCTTCAATACACCGCACTCCTTTGTTTATCGAAAAGGCGGTGATTGGGTATGTAGACTAATTCTTCGCTTCACTTTCGCTTCCCAAGACATCCATGGATACTCATTTCGTATCAACTGTATGGACTGGGGTCAGCTCTTTAGCTTGCATTTCACTTTCCCCTCTTCTCCAACCAAACTTAGCTCCATGGCCCTTTCCCCTCGCGCCCTATTTTGTTCTGTCACATGAAAATTGAACATCAGCTAAATACTGTCTTTCTGTTTAGGATTTGAAATCGCGTCGTGGTCAATCCGCTCTCTTTGACTCTTTCGCATACCTTTCTTCCGACGCTACTCCATGGAATCACACCGTCGTCGCGTGGACTGGCGAGATCGACGCTCCCACCGATGACGTCGTTTCCTCACCTGGCACGCCCGCCCCAAACACTTTGGGTGCCACTTCTCTCAACGCCCTCTCCGCACCTGTTCCCATTGATGGTAACACGCGCCTACCGACTCCGCCTCCAGTTGATGGTCTCTGGGTCCCTCGTGAGGACCAGGACCGTCTCGAGTACCGCCTGTCCCACAATAAGACTATCCGAACCTACCCAGTTTGGCTCTCTGATGAGTCTGAGGCTACCTCCGAAGGAATCCTTCTGAAGGACCAGGCCCGTTGGAGACGATATGCCGAGCATGATCTTTACACGCTTCTTCACTATAAGCAACATGAGCCGACCGACGGCCGACGTGAGCGCGTTCAATGGGCCGATTACTACCGCATGAACCAGAAGTTTGCCAACAAGATTATCGAGATTTACAAGCCTGGCGACATCGTCATCATTCACGATTACTTCCTCATGCTGCTTCCTAGCATGTTGCGACAGAGAGTACCTAACATGTACATCTCGTTCTTCCTGCATTCGCCTTTCCCCAGTAGCGAGTTCCTGCGCTGTCTTCCTCGTCGCAAGGAGGTTCTCGAGGGTGTTTTGGGCTCCAACCTCATTGGGTTCCAGTCCTACAGCTATTCTCGCCACTTCCTGAGCTGCTGTACTCGAATTCTTGGCTTCCCATCTGACACCCTTGGAATCGATGCATATGGAACTCGCGTCCAGGTTGGAGTCTTCCCCATTGGTATCGATGCTGCCAAGGTCGAGAACTTTGCCTGGACTGACGCTGTGACCGAAAAGTGCAACGCCCTGCGTCAGCTCTACCATGGCAAGAAGATCATTGTCGGGCGTGACCGTCTCGATAGTGTCAGGGGTGTTGCTCAAAAGCTGCAAGCTTTTGAGCGCTTTCTTGAAATGTACCCCGAGTGGCGTGAGAAGGTGGTCCTGATCCAGGTTACCTCACCCACTAGCGTCGAGGCAGAGAAGGAGGATCTCGAGGACGACACAAAGGTTGCGACCCGCGTCAATGAGCTCGTCATGCGCATCAACGGCATGTACGGCAGTCTGGGCTTCTCGCCCGTTCAGCACTACCCACAGTATCTCAGTCAGAATGAGTACTTCGCCCTCCTCCGAGCCAGTGATATGGGTCTCATTACTTCTGTTCGTGACGGTATGAACACCACCAGTCTGGAATACATCATCTGCCAAAAAGACGGCAACGCTCCTCTTATTCTCTCCGAGTTCAGCGGTACCGCTAGCAGTCTGAGTGACGCCATTCACATCAACCCATGGGATCTCAGCGGCGTCGCCGAAAAGATCAACGCCGCTCTCACCATGTCTGATGATAAGCGACAGGAGATGCAGTCTCGCCTCTACCGACACGTTACTGAGCACAACGTTCAGTCATGGATCACCAAGTTCATTCGTAAGGTCTACAATGTTCTTGGCGACACGAGCTCGGCAAACTCCACGCCTCTGCTCGACCGTGCCCTTCTCCTTACCCAGTACCGTTCAGCCAACAAGCGTCTGTTCATGTTTGACTATGATGGTACCCTGACACCAATTGTCCGTGAGCCTAGTGCTGCAGTGCCCTCGGAGCGTCTGATTCATACACTCGACCTGTTAGCTGCTGACCCAAAGAACGCTGTCTGGATCATTTCGGGACGAGACCAGGAGTTCTTGAAGCAGCACCTAGGTAACAACACTCGCCTTGGATTCTCCGCTGAGCACGGTAGCTTTATGAAGCATCCTGGCTCAGATGAGTGGGAGAATCTTGCGGAGAAATTCGATATGGGCTGGCAAGCTGAGGTGATGGAGGTGTTCCAGAAGTACACAGATAGAGTTCAAGGTTTGTTCCCCGGTAGTCTTCTGAAGCCACGTATTCTAACATGGATATAGGTTCCTTCATTGAGCGAAAGCGATGCGCTTTGACATGGCACTACCGACTGGCTGACCCTGAGCAAGGCATCCACATGTCGCGGGAGTGTCACAAGGAGCTCGAGTCGACAGTCGCTTCAAAGTGGGATGTTGAGGTGATGCCTGGTAAGGCGAACATCGAGGTCCGCCCTACGTTCATCAACAAAGGCGAGATCGCGAAGCGTCTCATCACTATGTACCACACGCCCGGTACCGCCGACGACAACGCTGGTAACGGACACCTTGAGTTTGCGCTGTGCATGGGCGATGATTTCACCGACGAGGACATGTTCCGTAGCCTTAACGCTGCTTCGGGCCCTGTACTTGACGCCAACCACGTCTTTACAGTCACCGTTGGCGCTAGCACAAAGGTCACACTGGCCAAGTCCCATCTCCTAGAGCCTGAGGACGTGATCGAGTGCGTAGCTCTCCTAGCAGGTGTCCAGGATCAAGGCGAGCGTCTCGGTGAAGTAAACCTCGGAGCGTTGAGCGCTGTCGAGGGACATGTTCCCCAGCAACAAGAGATGTAATGATTTGCAAACACGAGGTGGATAACATAATACTTTGCAGGCGTTTCTGGACAAGATGATGACAAGCCACGATAGACAGGTGATGGGGCGCACGGACAGATAGTACGAAGGGCATGCAGGATATGTAAAATGGGAGAAGAGCGAAAGTGGACGATGTGCTATTGAAGGTCCTCGTTCTTGGAGCTTTCATGATAACTAGCTATTGCATATGTCAATGATAATGATTCAAAAGCCAACTTGATATTTGATGGAACCACGAATGATACGAAATAGAAGTGGAGTATGTAGCATCTATAGATACCAAAAGCCAATGGCAGTTCATAGTCCCATTCAGACATATGCAGCCATAGCATCAACAGCAAGACCTAGGGGCGATCGTAAGATCTGGATACATTCATAAGTTATCCTTGGCCTCCTCCGCGCACTTATCTCGATATGATATCAGCCGGGATTACAGGACAATATTGCATTTCCATCCCTACCTATGGACTTGACACTCCATCACTGGCTTTTGCAATGTCTCCAATCATATATCCCCCAAAACCAGTTATAGAATCTGCGCGGTCTGGTATTTATGGATAGGCAGTCCCAAATCGCCGCGTTCTGGCTTTCTAGATTGACAACTCTAAAACGAGATACCATCCGTCTATGTAGATCTAATCCACACCCGTCTCGCTAGGCGCCAACGCCGAAAGTAAACCTGTCAGTGTAAACCGATCCTCGTTGCCCTCCGAGGCCTTCTCAGCTATAACGGTATGATCTCTGACCTTGACGTCTGTCAACTCCGCTACTCCTTCTCCCATACCATGCGGCATGTACTCCTTTGCATAAGTTGGAAGATCTACACCTTTATCCTTCACAACTGACTCAATAGACCATAGAACCTTCTCTGCTACGGGAAAGGCCTCGCCAAGTTCCAGAAGGGCCCGGCATGCTTTTATGAAGGTTTCGAGCTGTATGGGGCTTTCTTTAATGGCACAAAGCACACGGAAGGCGCACACGGCACTTGCTTGGATGAGCCAGTGTTCGTTGCGGAGCGTATAGAGAGCGCGGAAGTGCCAGATGGTCGACATGGCGTTTGTAGCGTGGGCATATGTCGTGGAGCGTGGGTTGAAGGGACCAAAGGTTGACTTGGGAACGTGATCGAAAGGCTGTAGAACGCTGATGGCTACGAGGTCCGCGCTAAGACTTGAAAGATAATCAGCATTAGAGTAAGACTTTGCACTTGTTAGGATTCTTACTGTAACAGTATAGCAGCGGGAAGAACCGCATTCTCCGCTCTTAGGGGCTCTGGTAGAGAGAACTTCCACTCCATTAGTTGAGAGTACAATTCGACCGCCCGTCCAGCATTCAAAGATGGCGAGACACCCTGCTCCATAGGAATGATGAAGTCGAGCACTTGTTCCGTAATCTCGGTGAAAGTGCACTCGGCGTCAAAGATTTCACGCTTCAGAGACCGTTGAGGCGCTACAGATACGGGATAAGGGAACCACCAATGCTCAGGGCTCTCCTTTCTGTTCAGTGGCGCCATATCTTGCTGCCATGTCTTCTTTCGCGTGGGCTTTTTGATCACGAAGCGGCGACAGAGACCGTGCATTGGCTTCCTGGCCCATATGTCAACCAGACTGACTCTCACAACAGGTCAACGACATACCAATCCCAGACATAGAATCCCCATTGGATCCATGACAAAGCATGCGCTTCAGCACGTTGCCTTGAGCCAGCAATGGCTGTGTCGGTTGAACGCTGGACCTCATCAAGCCGGAGCTCCATGTAGCGCTGCTGCATAAGGCTGTGAAAGTCAAGCGCAACTTCCCCATCGCCCAAGGCGCCTTCATACACATACATGAGCGCCAAGCCCTGCGCAACCGGCAGCGAAGGGCGCGTGCCCTCGATCTTTAGACACCGTAGAGCTTCCTGGGCGAACACGCGGCCTCTGGTGCTAATTTCATCAGGTATGCTGAACGTTGCCGAGTTAGTAGAGTACAGCTACGGTCTCACGGTCAGTCAGAAAGTCGGACTACGAAATGGAGGTTAAATAGCCTACATACGCAGCTAACGGCTAAAAGGGCATTGACGAGGAATGGCGAGCAGAATCGGAGTTCGGAAGGCGCGCTCATGGTCGTGGGATCGAGGTTCTTGAGGTCTTCCTCGAAAATGGTTCGGTCAATAATGCGGTTGCACACAGTGTCCCATGTCCAGAACAACAACAGCAAGTGGTTCAAGAGCTTGTCATCCTGGTACGCGCTTGTCCATCGTGAAAGCGGCAGTGTGTATCCTGGAAGATCAACGAATATGTCCTCTGAAGGTCTTCGTTGGGTGTCTCGCCATGCCTCCTCGAAGATGTGACCAGGGTGGTCGTGTCTGAAGAGTAACGTTATTAGTTAGATTCCATGCATATAACCTTGTAGGTAGTCAACGTAAAATTTCGTCTCTTACTTACGGGGCTGTGAGTCTAGGCTGTTGCGTTTGAGAAAAGCTCGCGCGAGAAGCATAGATAGTAGGCGAACTGGCGCTACCGGACGTGTTAGCGCTGTTCGAAGTATTGGCACTGTCGTTTCGTTGTAGAGGATTCGTCTGCTGTCTGGATATCGAAGAGGCAGTGCTCTGCTTGGCCGCTTCCACTCCCTGCATGTCTCCGGTAACTGCCTTGACGTCTTCCCCAGCGCGTATCCTTCGCAGGATTTCATCTGTCTCGTGAGGCTCTCGTGTTTTGAGAGATGAGTACAGATTCTCATGCTCATTGATGCGCTCCTGGAGTTTCTCATGCTTCCGCTTCAGGGCCGCAGCCTCAGCTTCGAGAGGGTGACTGACATATTGGCATTCACGTCCACCAGCGATACAAGCCGAGCATTTTGGTCTTTGGCCATCACACTATAAGTCTAGTTAGTAATGAAGGCTTGATGATAGGGGATTATCGAATAACCTTTGCTTTGCGCTGCCTGCAAGCTTGGCAGGCGGTTTTGACAGAAGTTCGTTTGGGAATGTTCAGTTTGAAAGGAGGCTTGGAGCCAGAAGGGCCATCGCGAACTGGACCAGGTAATAAAGGGCGTAGTCGACTAGAAGTTGCGTTGTCATCCATTTTTCATTATTCTTCCTGTAGGAAATGGTGAATCTGAGTGGTGCAAGGCAAGGTAGCAGTGCGATGATGAGTTGCTAATGATGCGATAAGTTGGATGTTGCCAGAGATCAACAAACGGGTATTCCCCTTACTGTTAAAATGCGAGGGGCAAATGGGAATAGCAGATCCTGTACATGAGACCCGTCATGGTATAGACAGGCTCGACGACATTTTGCTTGTGTATGATGTATCAACGACGTCACTTCAACCCCAGTCCCGGAGCTTTTGTTAAGCGAATATGACCTCTCGAATTTGAGACAACCCAACTCCAAAGAGCCACTTTATCATGGTACAAATTGCGGGGTTTAACTTGTCTACAGTTACTGATGTCCATCTTTCAGTCCTTCTTTTTGTCATCTGCCTAGAAGTATATAAGAACGCTTGCTTGGTGGAAGATCAAAGACGTTCCTTGACACCAATGCCTCGTTCGAAACCCAGACATATCATCTACACTATCGCATGCGACTGTTTACAAGTACGGACGGAATACCAGGCCCCAATGCAAAATCAAAACAGAAACATTAGCTGTGAACGAAGCACAAACTCTGTGCAACCTAGCACAACCGTCACTACCATCTGAGAGAGATCTTGGTAGCTGATCTGCAATGTTACTGACTAGGACGTTCATTTATTTATAGGCAGTGATTCCCAAACACGGCAACTAACACTCCAAGGATATGTCACCAAAACGTCTAAGCGCATGCAAGTCATAACTCAACTTTCATTACAGCCCAGTTTCATGCCTGGGCAATACTATCATAACCATGAAACGAGATCATCATAAGTTTCAAAGCCGGGCCCCCTCTTCATCAATCTGTAAACAGAGCCAAGACTCCATTGCCAAACCAACTACCCATAACAAGGAAAGGTCATGAGAATCCTGAGAAACAAGTCTAAACCAATCATCTTGATAAACGCCAACAGAAACGCTATAGTCATATGGTATCAAATTCAAACCCATCCTCCAATCCCGCTAGCAACAAACGTGTCAGAAAACGTCTTCAAAGCCCCTCTGGGTTGCAGCCACCATCAACAACATAAACCCTGCCATCGCTGTGACGGGGAGAACCAGGAGAGATGTGCCTCAAATAGGCAAGCTGACGTAACAACCGCTTCACTCTGAGCGTGTTCAACCTGTCGTATCGATGCAAGACGTTCTTGTCCACCCATTACAGACGATGCGGTCCAGTAGAGCAATAGGCCGAGAAACCCTCGATAAAGAAAAAAGATAAAGAAGCATTGTCGCAAAACCCCATCTAACAAAATCAGTTTGCTTCAACCTCCCACGAGCCAGTCGAGCCGATGTGCTCACGGGAATATCGGCGCCTTGAGCGACCCGCCAAGCCGGGATGTCGTTAAGTGCCATCATTCGTGTTCAAAAGAAAATTTCCGTTCCAGAGTAGGGAGTTCGTTATGTAGCCAAAATGAAAGAGATCATGCTCGTATATCATGCAGCAAAATCATGCCCGTAACGTGCTTCGTTTCCGCTTCCGGGTATAAAACCAAATGGAACCAGATTCAAGGAAATGTGTCGTAAATTCGTTAATGTCATTGCCACCTCAAAGCAACGGTGTACAAATGGAAGCAATAGATATGAGGCAGGGGTTACCGCCTTGCACGCAGTAATATTGTAGCCAAGGAAGAGGTCACATCTCAATAAGCTTTGGCAGTTGACCCTTCGCTTGTTGCAACGGCAACCAAGGCTTCCAGTCGTCCGAGAGAGCCATTACTTCCTGGTCGTCCCTGTTGCTGTTGCTGTTGCTGCTGCTGTGAGTGTTGAGCCTGCTGATATTGGTGCTGCTGAGCCTGCTGCTGGGCCTGAGGAGCCAACTGCTGTTGTTGTGGATGTTGATAATGAGGATGAGGAGGGGGGGCTTCCTTTACGGGAAATCCACTGAAACCAGTGAAGTTAGGGTGCACCATTCGTTCAACATGCGCCAGTCGTGGATCCTGTGGTTCTTGTGGCAGTCTGCCATCCCTTTGGACAGACACCGGCCCATGATACCAACCCCGGCGTTTGTTTTCTCTAGACGTTGTGATAGAGGGCGCGGACATCGTATGTTGGTGAAGAGATCGCGGTGCAGATGTTGGCTTAGGCCCCTGGTAAACCGAGGGGCGCTCCTCGAAACGGACAGTAGGTGGGTTGAGTCGCACGTGCTCAGCCTGAGCTTGAACCGCCTTGTTCGCCTCGGAAGCCCAAGAACCAGCACTGTCGCGAGGGGGAGTATTATGGTTGATGTCGAGGCGATTGAGACCACGTTGAATACTAGCGTCATACATGTTGAGATTCCGTCTGTCGTCCTGCATCGGCGTTTCGGCGAGGTGTGGCTGATAGGAAGCGCGCATATGAGGTTCCGCATCAACCATCATCGGTGAAGGCTGTCTTCTGGATGGAGTGGCTGGACGGGGTGGGAGAGGGTCAAAGGATTCGATCCCAGGCAGCCGGAACGACGACTGAGAATTGGAAGGGTTCGCAATCGGCGGGGGCGGGTTCGGACGGACTGAGGACTGATTCACAACGGAGCTTAGCTGACTCGGATTCCCATTGATATTACGGCTGTCTGGATGCCAGGTTCTGCGGCGCCAATCACTTTCCGACAGCGATTCTCTACGAGGCCATTGAGAAGTTGCGGAAGTTGGGGATGAAGGGACGCCATTACTGGTAGGCGGAGGAGCACCCACATTCGAAGCATTGGCAGGATTAGGTCCAAACATCATCGGTCTGCCTCCCAGTGTGCTAGGAGATTGAAACGGATTGTTTCCTGACGGAACGCTTAAACGACGGCCTGGCGTACGTGATCCTGTTGTATACATGCTGTGAGATCGTGAGTGTGAGGTTGCCGGTGAAGAAACACCAGGACCCCATCGAGGACTGCTCTGCCCAGTTGAGAAGGTCGAAGAAGTAGGAGTTCCGAATTCACTTGGAGAAACGGGCCGATATTGGGGCAAGCCGCCGTCAATAGAACTTCGGTACGACTCAAATGACAGCCGTGACCGAGGGTCAGCCATGACCAAAGGCGGTGGTCGTCGCCTGACATCTTGAACACTGTAACCAGAGCCAACTGAGCTTACACTAGTAATGCTCGATGTTGATAGTGATTTGGAATGCCCTCGCTGGGGACCGCCAGCACTGCCGCCTGTTGATGCTCTTGCTCGATTGCCAGCTTGTCTTACTCGATCGGGGCGCATTTGCCGCTGAAATCGAGAGCCTGTTGCGGCTAATGAATCCATAGGAATATTCTCGTTGACGTGAACCGTTTGTGCGTGCTGTCTCAGGTTGTCGAGTCTCGAAAAGCGTCGTGAGCAGTGACATTGGAATGGACGTTCACCCGTATGTTTTCTACAAATACCAGTTAGGGTCACGATGATCATGCAAAGTTAGATCTTTACAAACCTGATGTGTCTGGCCAAATGCTCGCTGCGTGTAAAGCTCAGGTTGCAGGGAGGATAGTCGGTGCAATAGAAGCGCTGCGATTTCTTCTTCTTGCTAGAGCGGGGTCCATCTGCTCCAACGCTCTCGTCGTCAGATCCAGCGCCGTCGTCAATGGTGCCAGTCTCTCCATCGGAATCGTCCATATCTACATCTCCCGAGTCGCCTGATTTGTTCGAATGCCGTGAATCGTGACGCTGGGGCATCTTTGGTTTGAGTGGTTGTTCGGGTACCTGAATTCCCTGTGGAAACGGGCTCGATGGAAGGGGCTTCTGACTGGCCATGTTAAATGTTGCCGTCGTCGGGGTCGTACCATCGTCGGTAGGTCTCGCTGGGTGTGATTGTGATTGAGGAGCTGTGTTGGGTCGGGGAGTTGCGGACGATGGACCCATGACGTCTTCTCTTGAAACAGTCATGGCTAATGGTGAATTCACTGGTCGAAAAGCAGCCGCCATTGCGACAAAAGCAGAAATCGATATTAGCTGCAATACTACGGATGCCAGTGATGCTTTTGCCGTTGCGCAGGGTCACCTTGCGAAAGAGGGCAAGAAGATGCCCGTGAGAGTGCGACGTCCTGGTCGCACAGGTACGACGAGAAGTCGGTCGGGTAATCGTTATCCACGGCTGTCTAGTGCTGTCGGAACTGCGTTATTTGCACTCGTATGCGCCAATAATCTTCCTGAAGCCGAGAACGCAAGATAATCGGACGAACTCAGCGGGCGGCGCGGTTCGGTTAATGATGGCCAGGCGCAGGCAACCCCGGAGAGGACAAAGGCACGCTGTTGAGGATTTGGGGAGATGGAGATAAGAAATAGTATTCTGGAGGGGTCAGAACGTAACAAGACACTCAACGCACACACAGGGCGAAACAGGTCAAGGCCGAAAGCTGATCCTGGCAGGACGAAGGGATGGAAAGATATGTAAGGGGTAAGAGAAGAGACAATAAGATGCAGAAGGAGGGAGCGTGTGTGAGAGTTGTAAGAGAATGAGTAGAAGCGATCTCAGACTCCTACAGTACAGCAGTACCCACGACGTGCAAAGTTCCGCCTCAGAGCGTGCGAAATGCCGGCGGGGGAGGGAGGCGTGCGTAGTGGTGATGCAAGCGAGCCAAGGCCAGGGCCTAGATCCATCAAGCGACACGGACCAGAGCAAGGTGAATTAATATTTTGTGAGTGACAGTTGCGGAAGTGATACAGTCCGTCAGACCCTGCCAACGAAGTGTGTGGTCTGTTTCTTCAGCACTACGCTTGATAGTTTCAGCTTAAATTCGTCAACAAATGACCAAAAAGCAAAGGTTGCGACTGTATGTACTGCACGTAGACGGTAGTGACAACATAAAACCTAATGTACGTGACGCAAAAGAAAAAAAAAATATGGTTGACAGTTGCAACTGGCGAGTTGAGACAGGGGCACAGAGAGGAAAAGTGGCAGGGCCGCAGGGGCAAGCGTGGCGATGATGTATGTCTATGGTTGTTTTCCACCCTAAATCGATTGTCTCTGTGGAGTCCGGATCCGGGATGGATGCATAGAGGCATGGATCGAGTCGCCCAACTCTCTCTTGTTTCCCTTACACTAGGACGGAGTCTTTGTTAGTCGCGTTGCCCGACCAATCAGTATAGGGGCCAGCCACCTCACACAGTTGTCCTTGCTCTTGTCATGCTCATCGACCCGGATCACCGCAGGTGGGAAGACCGACAAGAACCTAATCCTTTAGGGCTCCAGCTGGCTGTAAATCGAGCCTGGCAACTGGGTGCCATCAGTCTTGAGTTTCGCTGGGCGCGGAGTTCTAGGTTCGGTTCACACGGCGCCAACAACCACCTGTGTCTCCACTTTGCCAGTTTGCGACCGATCACAGCTCGACTTGTCTCGTGGGAAATCCTGACAGGGCAAGGCACCGCCAGCTTTGGTGGGGAGCGTGTAGCAGGATGAGTCGATGCTTGTCACGGATAGAGGTCTCCGTATTTTGAGCGGTGACTGCTAGGGACAATGACCAAGACGTAAGATGGGTGTGGGTGTGGGTGGAATTGCAGCAAGTAAGAACAACGTGAGTACCTGTCGTACCCAGGCGCGCGGGTCCAATATCCAGCAATTGCATCAAACAGCCTGTGCAGACTGATTGGAGTCGCACAACAACTTGCTGAATAATTCGACTATTTGAGGGCACACAGAACAACAACTCATGCCAGTCAGAGACGTCAGGCACAGGTCACCTGCACTGTTGAGCAGGGGGCGGGCCAGGTACATAGCGCCAGCATGTACCTGATATGACCCATGCTAGGCATAACCCTGCAAGCGTTGCAGCTCGATCAACCAACACGCTGCAAGCTAGTGGTGAAGCAAGCTGACGGTTGACCAGCCTGACCAAGGGTGATATGAACTTGAGGGTAACCAGCCTCTTGGTGCGTTACTTTTTGAGTGATTTTGCTGGTATTGTACAATGTCTTGCAAATGTTCGCTCCATCATCTCGGCTCACTGCTCATTGCAACGATGAGTCGGGAAGCAGGGAAGGGGGGAAACAACCTGTTGGTCAAGGCCCATGGACAGACCAGACTCTGTTCATGCCTTGGATCAGGTTTCGCGACATCGCCAACCGAATTAGGGCCAGCATACATACATGCGAGGGGTTGGTTCCTCAGCCTTGAGTGGGGCCTAAGGGAGCCATGTCAGCGAGGGTTGTAGGCGGCGCTTTGATAGTTTGACTCGCTAGGACCCCAATCTGCCGCTGTGTGATGGTAAAAATAAACCTCGCGCCAACTGCATGGTGAACCAAAAACCTGTGCTTGACTCGAAGCGAAGCCGTCCCTGGCCGACCAGCCGCAAGGGGCCGCGATGGGGCCTTGGCGCTCACATCGCAAGTTCCCGTTCTTGGTTCTTCGCAGCATACACGGATAAAGATTAGTATTTATTAATCTTGTCCCTGGTTGCCATGGACACACTTGCAGCAAAGCATCTCATGATGATTCTAATATGTTGCTGGTATATCAAACCGCACAAGAGTATTGGTCACCAGAGAGTGCCTTTTACAGGTCATCTAGATGGACAGTCCATGCAACCTGATCCAACACATACCCCTCGCCGCATCCCTAATGCCCAGCACCTCGCTGCTTTTGCTTGATTGATGATAGGTTGGAAGGCATAATGGTGCCTGGATCCCGCACGGCGGTAGGCTTGAGATTCAGGTCGAGGATGAACGTAGTGTGGGGAAAAGTAAGGCTACATTCAAGCAGAGTGCAACCCTTTCCTTTATCTCTCTCGCTAAACGTGATGCTGAGATGTCTCTGCTATATCGTTATTCGCTTCCAATGTTGCGGTCTGAACCCGGACAATGGCTTGAGATATAATGACAACAAGGGCTTCAAAAGTCAAAAGCTCAAGGCGCACGATCAATCTTCAAAACTCAACCCGCCGGCACAGCTGGGCGTAGGTAATGACGCAAAATCTTGCAAAGCATACATGTGGATGTATCACGGGTGATAGGTAACGGTCGTGGTGAGAGGCTCTGTTAGTTCGCAGCGTGATGCTGACCATTGATTCCGAAAGTGCCGTACATAAGTCAGGCCCAACTAAATATTGACCTTGTATGACGCACTCAAGGTTGTGTGGCGAAGATGCTATGTTCTTCTAGCTGCTGCTAAGGCTTTCAAGGCTCGTCCATAGCTGTACATGTGGCAGAGATTCTTTGTACAAGTCGAATGATACGTGCTGGCTTTGGTTGAAAGTGCGTTCGAAATATTTGCTTGTTATAGTCGCCTATGTTCTCACGGTGGTGTGTCTTTGTAGTTGAGGGGAGCTAAGTGGATCGTGGCGAAAGCCAGGCACTTTCGACCTGGACCAAACTCTGACAGCTGGAACCTCTCTACCCTCCGAGGAGGTTGAAACACGCAGTACAGTAAACGATGGATATGGCATCAAGGTTGCACCTGTGCCTGTAAAGTGCATCCATGCCCCAGAGCAGGCATTAAAATCTCAAATTGAAGTCAGCCAGGGCTCATGCCCCATCCATCCACGTTAAAAGAGGCGCACGGTGTAGAGCCGAGGCGTGTGGGGAGAGCAGCATGGCTCGCGTTTGCGCTTCTGCAGGCTCTGGGTGGACGTTACGCTTGCAGCATGGAAGGAATACATTTTTGCTTGGGGGCTCACAAGCTGCCCACCTGATGTGCAAATGGAAGAGTTCTAGTTGTCCACGATGGACTGGGATTTGTGAAATACAGTATACCTGAGAATCTTGTAGCTGGCACACGCTTCTCTTGCTACCGATAGACTTTGTCCATGAACAAACTTGGCGATGCCCTCAACAGGTAGCTGCTCCATGGTATAGCATGTGACGTTTCCATTACTTTAAAAAAACATCGGAGGCGGTCGGTTGAAATTGACTTTTGGCGTCTTCATGGAGAAGCTTTCTAGAGTTTGTGGTGGCTGGTTGACGTGTACCTACCTTACCACAGCTTCCATACCAGAGGGATACTGTAACTTATTCAAGGGTCTCGTCCCTGGAAGAGGCTTCCCTAACCCAGCCCAGGCAGGTCTGAGTGCTTTTTCTTTTTCCCGAGGCGGCCATTTTGTTTCTGTTTCTGTCTCTGTCTCTGTTTCTGTTTGTGTAGGTTGTCTTGCTCTTTTCTTTCGAAACGGTGGTGCTTGTGAGCTGTCAACCTTGGAGAGGCTAATGCTGCAGCACCCTGCAATGATGGAGCCGCTAAAAAGCGGTACCTTCTTGCTCAAGTCAGGTAAGTACCTTTTACCTTACCTACCCCTCCGCGACCTACCTTAGTACGTATCTAGGTCCTAAACCCCTCCGCCATGAACGGCAACTACCTACCCCACCCCCTCTGTCTATTCTTCCTAACTTCATGCACGTCCCCCTCCTTCCCGTCATCGAAACGTCCTGTGACCCTGTATCGATAAGGGATCCCTGAACAGATGGGATGCAGCTGTCCAGAAAAAGATGAACACTCAAGACACTTCTTTCAGTATAGCAAAGATAAAATAGAGCAATTCTACGTATTCTACCACTAGGTTTGCAGTGTTTTTTTCCACACCTCCTTGATCTCGTCACTTCTTTTCCTGCAATCCACTGACTTGCATGATTTAGGGTTCCCCTGTTATCGACACCTCCGATTATCTTGTTCTTGATGTTTTCCATTGGTTTAACCACTGCAGGCCTGCAACGCTATTGTTAATGCGCATCCCTTGAGTCTCTTGTCGGTTCAGCAGATATTATAATCATCACGAATGATTAGGGATCTTGAATATATTCGCGATGCCAAGAACTCCAGTGTTAGGGCATCCATAAAAGTCATTGGAAGATTAAACCCGTCCCTCACTTCTATTGGCAACCGGGTTATTGGTGGCATTTCAGTCAATTGGCGGTGACCATTAGACTTCCAGCCTCATTCTCCTCATTTTGACTCGGTCAGCGGTCGCCATGTCATATCATACCAGGACTTTTCTCTTGGTCACTGTATCTTCAGGCACCTAGTAAGTTTGATCGGACAACTCGCGCATTTCCATAAGCCTCCGTCCCGTCTATCTTCTTCTAACGCCGTTCCTCTCAGATGCGTCAGGGATCACAACTGAGGAGATGCGACAATTGACCTGCATACGCTAAAACAACGCAACCAGCCGCCTCTAAAAGCAGCCGCCGTTTGCGCCTCCTCCCCATGACAGCTCCACTTGGCGTCTGTGATCAACATTGAGGGTCTTTTCTTCAACTCAATCGTGCGACTCGTTGATCATCTAAGTGTGGCTGGTCTCGTTAGCTAGCACTGAGACCCCAAATGAGCTGGCATTCGGTTCCTATTTCCAGGCACAATTTGTGGTGTGGAATTCGACCATCACCCCGAAATAGCACTGGCACATAGGGATTCGTCCAAAACATCTGCCCGCTGGAATGGATGAGCCGCAAATTAACTTACCGCCTTTTATCCATAGTCGTTTCCAGACTGCTGGTTGCTAGGAAACAGTCCATCTTTTTGACACTCTTCGCTTGTCAGACTGCTCGCCCGCCGGAAGAAACACCATGGATCTTTTGGACGAGATATTGAGCCATCTCGCTCGATATGTATGGTACCTGTACCTTAATCGTTCCTGGACTACTGTCTGAGCCCTCGTCCTAGCCTTTGGCCCGCTCTCCAATCATGCCACCAGATGCAAGGCACGGCGCAGGTTGACGACAGACTTATCCACCAGAGTAACATGGCCCTTTGAGGATGCCACACTCCACTCTGGGCCTAACCCGCATGTGCTGGCTCGTACTTTGAGTACACCAACTGAATGTTGACGACAACCGATGACTCTTTGGGAGACTCTTGCCATGAGCCCCACGCCCGCCCATTCCGACCTGACCCATGTGACAACTCCATAGGCAGGGGAATATCACTCACGGGTCGGCATACTACGGTGCGTGGGCGGCCGGTGAAGCAAGGGACCTCGACTTGACTGATTCTGCAACAAATTCCATCTGCGCCCGTTGATGTTCAGTCCATATATTGCCGGCGGCCGAGTTGGAGATTTAGAGCCGCCTCCTTCCCCAACCTCGCAATTCATCATTTGATGTGCTCTGGAATTTGACCAGTTTCCAATTGTCTCATCGGTCACTACGATGCACCGACAATTTCGTCTTGTCTTTGTTCCAAGCCACATACTAATTAGTTAGGTAGTGGCCCTGTGCTATTGCCCGATAGAGATCCACATTATTTACTCATTACCTGTCTTGTCCTGAACCTGTCTCATCTTGTCTTCGACCTCTCTAGTTCGGGCCTTTGATCCTACACCGCTCTTTTATACTCAAACCCAAAATCCCATAATAACCTTTGGTCGTTTTGGTGGATCCTCCAAGGACATGTCTCCCTCTGGATCCTCAGCCTCGCTAATTACAGCAGTTGACGTTTGAAGTTGACTCTCGGATCAGATCAAGCGATCGTGAAGCTGAGCTTGGATCTAGATGGGTGCAGCTGGCTAACTGTACTAGGTTGGGTTGGACTTTGTTTTTGAGTCGGGTTCAGGGCCCGACCTGATCCCAACACAACACGGCCTAGGTGTACTGTTTCGTATCATGACTGCATGCCGCAAGGGCTTTCTACGTACTGGTAATCCTCATTCGCGTGCACAGACGCATCGACGTATGTACGTCAAAAGTCTCCGTGATTCGATTCGTGATGGTGTAATGTTGTAGATTTATCCATATCGCATAGTCTACTTGCTGTACAAAAGTGAAGCCCAAATCTGACAGTCCCTCTTTCTTCCTATCGTCCACTGTCTCGCCACAAAACTTACATCTGACCCCATCGCTCGGTTCTATTTCATATTTCCGTATCGGTGTGCTTGTGCTTACTGACTGTCTTGGTGTTGACATCCCATTTGGGGTTTAAGCAACTCACAACATATTGTGATCCTGTCATGCTTTCACATTGCTTAGGGATGCCTTTACGGAGGCGACAGTCCTGGCTAGTCTGGTGTTTGGGCCCAAGCCTGATGATGGGCTTTCGGCAGCACCCTTTGCAGCGTCTCTCCTCCAGACAGCTTCTGAGGCTCCGCGATCAACGCCAAGTAGCTTATCGCCTTCAGCTAGGGGATAAACCCCCGCATATGATTATCCTGCAGACTAAGCAAGCAACACTCCAGATGTAGTAAGAACTGACATCATGATGGTTCTAGTGTCGATCTCAAGGGTCCTTGACGATTCGCGATGCTTCGTGACATGGGTGACTGTGCGTTGCTGCCACTGTAACAGCCGTTTTTCTCCAGCTTCGACAAATTTAATCCCAATACCATTTTGTAGTTTTTGATCATTGCTAAACCAAGTAAACGTAATTTATGCTTCACCTGTTGGTCATGGTATATCATCTGATAATAGTAGCCATGGCTTCTATAGGGTAACTAAGTGCCCTTCGTGCGATCCTTGATACTATGGTACATACATCCCGCTTTGAAACGCATGGCTACAATGCTATTACATGTCTGATTTTTCCCGGTGTTACGAATGTTTGAGATCCCTACTCCTTCTCTCTCTGATGAATCGCACATCACTGGGTCGAACCACGGCAGGCATGGCTTGAAGTCCGAGCCTTATTGCGTGTCTTCTCTACCAACACAGCAAAACGCACAAGTCAATATGTGGCAGACATAGCAGTCAGAGTAATAACTAAATATATATCATTGACAATGTATTGATCTTCGTACAAGTTCATAGCTACCGATAAGGTACACAACGCGACTGACTATGTTAAGTTAGAATCCCCACCAAGGAACACCGCATAAATCCAACAACCTATCTACGCAAACAACGTCGACGCCTGTTGCGTGGTACCCAAATTCAACATACAGAACTAATCATGATTCTAAATTTCATCTTATGAGAAGATGAGCCGTGTTGACAGATATTTGAAATACTGTATTCTAGACGTCCAGCATGCTTCTGATTTGCTGTGGAGGAGCCGTGATAGAGTTGGTAGTCTCAGTGCTGTTGCTGCGACCGGTGGACCCGGGTCGCCCGGGCGCTCGGCCTCTGCCCTGACCGTCGGTATAAGGAGGAGGGGCGGGGCCATCGAGGCCGAGTTGAGCTTCACGACGGGCACGCTCCTCGGCGAGGTTGTTAGGAAAGAGGATACTGGCAGCGGCTTGCATATTACGCTCATGTCGCCGACGATCATTCTTACCGGTGTAGGGTTGAACGTATGACATCCGTGACGCATTGGAGGAGATGGAAGCAGCACCGGCACGATCAACACGAGGATTGTTGGCAGCGTCAAGAGGGCGATGCATATGGCCCATCTCAAAGCCGTCGTCATCCCTAGCAGCAGCCAAGGCTTCTTCACGTAGGTCTCGCTCTGCATCACCCTCGATACGTCGGCCAGTGGCGCGACCACCGCCAATCTCGTGGACATTGCGCGTGAGCTTATCCTTGAAAGTGAGTAGATGGTCACCCCTAACACGTTTCCACCAAGCAGGTTTGTGGACAAGTCCGAGTTCACGGTCGAGCATCTCGCCGCGCTCACGTCTCAATCGAACGAGCTCCTTATCCTCGTTCGGCGTGAAGAAACCATAGAAGTACTGGATATAGAGGATCAGAAGGGCTGGTAGGAAGCCCCAGCAATATATCACAGGAATGTTGCCATCGTACTTCACAATGGAATACTTGAATTCCCAGGAAATAAAGCCCTGATATGCGATAGTAGCTGCTGACAAGGGCAGGATGAGCCAGAAACGGAAAGGCACATATCGAAGGAAGCCGACAGCGCGGTTGAAGACACCGCGGTGGCGAGGCTTGTAGTGCTTAATCGAGTGATAAAGGGAGAAGACAATAGTGAGCCATGCGACAACAAGGCAGAAAGCACCAGCCTTGAATCGGGTATTTGTTGCTCCCGGGACCGCCTTTGCCAATGTCTGCTCCTCCGAGTGCTGTAGCTGAGTGAACTTCCAACTGCGAGGAACAACCATGAAGAAGTTCAGCCAAAGCCAGAGATAGAACCACAGAGGCAACCAAAATTCGACTTTGGCACGACGATCATCATCTCTTACGATGAATGGATTGGGATCAACGAATTTCCTTTCTTGCCAGGAGCCCCAATGACGAACCGCCTCCCATGTCAGGGCAACTGTACCTATACACAGAAGATACCAGAAGAAGACGTTGACGGTGATGGGTAGCTCCTGAAGGTAATAGCGATCAATGTCGACGCCAACGAAGAGACTGATGAGAGCAGCAGCAGCTGTGAAGAGCGCCCAGTACCATTGCCACCGACGACCGACAGGATAAAATCGAGAATCGCGAGGAGTGTACATCTTTCCATGCTTGGCCAGGACAGTCAGATTAAGGACGAGAGCGACTCCAAAAGCAACGGCAAAGCCAATGCCTACATAACCACGGGTCTTGATGTTTTCGATTGCGGTATAGCACTTGGTGGCATTGGTCCAGGAGCCGTTCGGGAAGACATAGGCCGGAGTGTAGGGGTCGAAAGTCAGGTAACACTTGGAGCCATTGGAGATGGTTTCGTTGCTGTAGAGTGTGTAGTTGAAATATTTGAGGGTGGTGACATTAAAGGGGACACCGGAGATGACGGTTTCGCTCTTATTGCCATTGTTTCCTGCTGGCCAGTCCTTCACGGCACGAGCCGAGATATGAGCGAAGGCGTCGCGAAGACCATTCATCGTGGGTGGCTGTTATTCTGATCGAGGCGGATATGAATGGGTTGTTGTTGTTATTTATATTCGCGCCAACTCCAATATCGGTCGGATGAAAGGCTTGGGGGGTAAACACTACAAGCGGAAGACTCGGGAGGATCTTCAGTTTATGCCGAGTCGTGTAGATGTCGCAATGTAATTGCGTCTGGAAGAACGTCGTTGGAACTGACGATATTCGTTCGTCAGTCAAAATAGAAGAGGCGATTCAACAGAACGCATCAGGACATGGTTCAAATCGACGAAGATCTCAACCAGCAAGAGATAAGACAACGACGAGATGAAGAAGGAAAGAAGAGAGAAAAGGTGAAGCAGGAGGGAAGAGGCCGAGAAAAACAAATGTCTGTCTGTCGCTGGATGGCAATGGCTGGCTGGATCGACGTGTGCCGGGCATGCCGTTGCGATGGAGAAAAGGCTCTTGGTTGAGTGGACGGCAGTCATCTTTTTTCTGGGTACGTATTTCCGAGGTGTGGAGGTGGAGACACCGAGCGGTCCGTTTTGATTGTTGAAATTCTCTCATACTGGAAGGTTGGACAAGGAGTATTGGGTATCTTCATAAAAAGGATCAACTTCAAAGCCTTTGTCGTTGGATATCTTACATATACTTCTTCTGCTCAAGAAATTTAGGTGAAACGCGGTTAAACGTTGTATAAACATCCATTCTGCAGCTTCCATCATCATGGATACTGTTGTCCGGTCTTCGGTGCATTAGCATCCACTCTTAGCATCCATGCACCTGTGATGACCTCACTGTAACAAGCTCTTTCGCTTCAGTTGATTGGTTGCCATGACAAGCCCTGTCAATTTTCCCACTACCTAATTCTCGCCCCACGATCCTGGGCTGCTCCGTCAGAGCCGCCAAGTCAAAGAGCTTGCGTTACGTCTAGTTGCGTGAAGTGGGACGTGAAATCAACTGTAGACGCTGGTCAGGTGAGGGTACGTACCGGCGGGAGAGCGATGCCCGAAAAGGCCAGCAAGCTTCCAGAACATCCACCAGAGACCAATTGACAAGTTTAACAAAGCTTCTGACCTTCAACGGTTGCAATCTCGAATTGACAGCAAGACAGAGCAATTGTCTTGTACGCACCATCTTTAACCATGGCAGCGGACACGGCAGCTGACGAAGAACCATCGTACATCGACTATGAAACCTTTCTCGACCCTGATTTCTCCCCCGCTTCTTTTGCGAATACACTCGTCGTCTCGACTAACAATCCCAACGATACGCCTCTCGACCTCTCCACACCCCTATCACGTGTTCTATTCGATGCTCAAGAGATTGATTCACATATCGATGTTCTGACGACTCGCTCCGCCGTTCCGCTCCTCGATTATACCCAACAGCAGACGCAAGCGTCGAAAAATATCGTTGGGGAGTTAGATGGCCAGATCCAGAGCTTGAATGATAGTTATCGCCAGCTCGAGAAGGAGGTAATCGATAAGCATGCTGAGGCAGACGAGGTACGACTTGTGGCTCTACGGTTATGGGAGACCTTGAAGCTCGGTCGCTCGGTTGGGCGTTGCTTGCAGCTCGGTCGACAGCTGGAAGTCCAGCACTCGGAACTCGATAACGGCTCTGGAAAGGAGGACCACCGAGCCCTCGTGCGATGCGCGTACACAATCTTGTCACTGAAAGAGGTCCTTGATCGCAAAGCTCCAGGAGAAGAAGGCTTTGGATTGAACCGTGTCGACGCTGTTAAAAGCTTGCAGGATACAGTGATAACCCCCATTGACCGATCGGTTCGTGAGCGGGCGGAGCGCGCCATTCGCGAGTTTTCGATTCAACAGACCTCGACCTTTGCCCAGGTAGAAGAGATCAAGGCCCGCACAGCATCTGCTACGACTGCGCTTTATCTGTTGTCGCCAACTCTCGGTTTCAAGGCTGACAAATGGATTCCGCGGTTGCTGCTCCAATCTCTTGAGACCTACATACGAGCAGCCTTGCAAGCGAGCATCACAGCCCTGTCACGGTCTCTGGGCCAGTTGCCAACGCTGGACAAGGCATTGTCCGACGTTGTCGCCAAGTGCCAGAATGTAGTCTCGCTTGAGGCTGTCCTCGAAACAACAAAACCGCCAGCCCATCCCCTCCTCCCCGCCTCAAACCAGCCGAGTCAACCGAGTTTGCTTCATTACCTCCTCGCATATCTTGAGACGGGTAGCCTCGCCTCATTCTTTTGGAGGACCATGGCAAGCAGCCTTGCAACACGCGTGCAGGATATCATGAACCGTGGGGGCGTTGTGGCTAGAACCCTACGAACGAACAAGAACATGGTCGGAGATGCAATTCGTCAGGCTGTTATTAAGGGATCCCAGTTGCATGGCGCGTTAACAGGATCCAAGGGAAGGACGAAGACAGAGGCAAATTGGGACAGGGAAGTAGCTGTTATGGTGGGAAGCGTCGTGAACAATCTTCGATAGAACCCAATTGAATAATGAGCCGTGTAAAGGTTCACTGCGACCAAGACATCTTCGACTATTTGATTTACTACGCACTATTATCGCATTGAACCATTCCCGCTTGAAGCAGATAATGCTAGTAGAGGAGCATCCCGACATGTGCCCCAAGCTTCTCAAACACGTATCTAATTCATGCGCGTTCTAATAATAAACGATCGCCGTCGAACGAAGCTCGCCTCACTGATCAGTCATCAAGCTGCCAAGCAAGATCCAATCAGGACACCGTCTCTCCCCGCATTGAGTAATCTCACATAAAAGAGGACATTGAATTCAAGAGCCGTCGCTTTTCTTGTTTCAGACAACTACATGCTCTATTACACAAACACAACCTCCTCACCGGGCGACTCTACCTTTCATCACTCTCATTTATATCCTAAGCGAAGCAAAAATGGCACCAAATCAAGGGCTCGTCCATCCCAAGGAATACGATATCAAGGATAGTAACGTGGAGCTAATTGGAACCGATATCGATCATCAGGTAAAATACAACTCTGCACTTACCGAACCGGCGTGGAATGATGGAAGAGTTGGCATCGAGCCTGGGTTGTTCGTCTGGCGCATTGAGCAGTTCGAGGTCGTTCCTTGGCCAAAGGAAAAGTACGGCCAATTTTATGACGGAGACAGCTATATCGTTCTCTACTCAGAGCTCATCGGAAATAATGATGGTGCAGAGAAACTTGTTCACGATATCTTCTTCTGGCTCGGTCAGCATACCTCGCAGGACGAAGCGGGAACAGCTGCCTATAAGACGGTTGAACTAGACAAATTTCTCAAGGGCACGGCGACTCAGCATCGAGAGATCCAAGAATCTCCATCAGATGACTTCCTAGCGCTATTCCCACGCATATCCATCCGCTCTGGCGGAGTGTCTTCTGGGTTCCGGCACGTGGAGCAGGAGGAGGAGCCGCAGGAAACGCTTACCCTACTGCGTGTGTTTAAGAACCCTGCCGCTGGCACCAACGGCGTTGTCGTCCATGAAGTCAAGCCTGTCTGGACGAGTCTTGACGACACGGATGTGTTTGTCCTAGATGTTGGCGGCAAGATCTGGGTTTGGCAAGGAAAGGACTGCAGTCCCATGGAGAAGGCAAAGGCCGCTCAGATCGTCCACGACATGACTGTCGCAAAACACTCAGAAGTTGAGGTCATTTCGCAGACAGAGTCTCGCTCACGAAGGATTGTTGATCTCCTGGGCGGAAACGACGAAACACCACGCGATGGATTTCACTGTCGAAAGCCCTTCAACCCTCGCCACGTCGAGCAGACACCCAAGAAGCTCTTCAGACTCAGCGACGCTTCGGGTCGACTATCATTTGGTCTCATCAAGGAGGCTGAACGCATATCGCACGACGATTTCCAGAGCGACGATGTTTTCTTGTTGGATGATGGCGGAAAGGCAATTTGGGTGTGGCAGGGAAGCGGATCGAGTGCCGCGGAAAGGAAGAATTGGTTCAAAGTTGCGCAGGCGTATGTGCAGCATTTGTCGACAGAGAGCGGCCGTGATGATGCGTATCTCACGCCGGTGGCCAAGGTTGTTGAGGGGGGTGAGAGTCGGGCGTTTGCCAGGGCCCTTGCAGCCTGAGGTGGTGCCTTTGTTGGAGTGTCTAGATAAGGTCGGTTAGATATGACCTGCAAACTAGACTTTCCATGTCCCCATGAAATATATAAACTGGCAAGTTACTAAAACGAGAGTCAGAAACGATGGTCACATCGAATGAACACGCTTAGTATATCACTATGAACAGTATCTGTAGGATTGCCCAAGGATGGTGGATCCCCCTGCGCCACTACCGTTCAAAGAGGGTGTCTTGGGATCACACTTTGAAGACTGACAAGGAGAGTTCAATACTGCCCTACAGGAACACGCGTTGATCTAGGCCGTGTAGCCCAATCCTGTCTGTGAGCATGCGACTCTTGACCCTAACAACGGATCCGCAAAGCGAGATGGTCAAAGTTCGTTGGGAGCTGCCTATCAAAGGTCAGAAAATCACAAGTGCTTGTTATGTATGCTCTGTCTATTTTCTTCAGTAAGATCAGTGAACTTCTAGAAGTCTCTCCTTTTTTTTTCTTCTTCTTTTTTCTTCTGTTATTGCCATCAATCGAGACGCTGTTGAACGTTGTTCGATGTCCATGGCCATGATAAGAAACACCGGTTTTATATCCCAGCCCAACTGCATCGGCAAACGTTATCAACTTGTACGTACTACTTGAAGCAAAGTAGTGACTAGTAGCTTACAGTAAGTACATCGTAGCTACTAGCCAATCTTCCCATGGCGATGACGACGAGGTGGGCGGGCACCCGTACGGCCGTACCCCTGCTCTGCCACGTCCCACCATGATTGCCCCCGTCCCGTTTCTTGGCGTGCATGCGGGAGCATTAAAAGAAATAGACCCCTGTCCTGCCCTGTAAATCATGGATACCTAGCTAACAGCCAGCCAGCTTGTGACTCTCCCTCCCGGTAGCATAAACTCTATCGCTCATACCGTAGTAAGTGATTAGAAAACTTGGATAAAGCATTTGAAAGGCACGACGCTACGATTCGACCGCCGAGTTCCTTTCCAGATTAGCTTTTACAGTTAAAGAGGGGCACACCTCATTAATGTCAACGATATGGACCTTGAGCTCAACCAAATATGAAAAACATTGCACTGCAAGTAGCAACCAAATGTTGAGTGGAAGTTGTCGACCATTGGATATGCCCGTTGCTCAATGGCAATCTATGATTTGCGATGCTTGCGGAGATAATTGTCTTGGCAGTCTTACTATAAGTCCGCAAGATAAGACTACTGAAACCCATGTGTGTTATCTATTGCCATTGACTGGATGATTGCGTTTCTGCGTGACCACAACACGAAGAACTTTCTTGGGCAATGCGGTGTGATAGCGTAGATGCTAGAGATCCAACGCAACTGCTAGCCCACCTTAATTCATTTGAAAGCATGGAAACAAGTGAAAACTAAAACTACATAGGCGAGCGCCTAGCGAAACGCTTGGTGTTAAAAGAAAGAAAAAACTTGTTGCTCTGCAATACTTTACAAGGGGTACAAAATGCGTTGCGTCGAGTAGATAGGCGCTTGTGTAATTGGAACATCGGTTTGTGGGAGATGGAACCGATGCCAAGAATCCAGCAGCCTTTACTTTTGCTAGGGACTGGACTGGACTGCAGCAGCTAATAAACAGTACATACTGTAGCACATATGTATGGATCCGCACTTATCACGGACCTGACGATTGCGCGCCACTGACATGGGGCCACGGGTGCATTGCGTAAGTAGTCAGTTTAGGTAGTTTGCTAGAGAGACTTTAATATAGCTACTGTAACTAAGCTAGAGACAACATGGACCAAGACACACGTGCCAGGGATAACATACGTAGGAGCGTCATCGTCATAGAGTCTTCCATGTTAGCGGCCATCCGAGATAGCCGGAATCTAACAGTACAAGAAGTCATAGTCCCCCCACGAACTGATTGCTAAGGTCTTGGAATCTGCGTCAGTATCAATTCATGCCAATATGTGCGTTACTGCCAAGTCTTAGCAGCAGCGTTTAACACGTATCATATCGACATAACCCCCCTCAACTCAAAAGCTGCACCTATCACAGTACCTTGGAGAAAAGCTCAACGCAGGTACAAAAGCCGGCCACCTACGAACAAAAGTCCATGTTTTTTTTTTTTTTTTTTCACCATTCATAAAACTTCACGAGCGACAAAAATGAAGTTTACAACTCTTCTTGCCAGCGCCGTGGCTGTTGTTGCGGCGCCTCTGTCACGGACTACAGATGTGAGGCTCATGACTTACAACATTCGTCTGGCCCCAAACCACCCCGAGCGAGGCGAGGAGCTCTGGCCTGTTCGTCGGCCACGCCTAGTCTCGCAATTAAACTTCGAAACCTCGGGAAGACCAGAATCTCTTGTCTGCATGCAAGAAGCGACGTACCCGCAAATTCAAGATCTTCAAGAAGACCTTGGCGAGGAATGGGATTACTATGGCGTGGGTCGAAAGGGCGGCAAGAGGGGAGAATTCTCGCCTATTTTCTACCGTCCTTCCGTCTGGAATATGGAGGATTCCAAGACCTACTGGCTCAGCTCAACGCCCCAAAAAGTCGGTTCTCGAGGATGGGATGCCGCATTTCCTAGGATTGCTACGGTCGCGCGGTTCCAACATATCAGCACTGGAAACCGCTTGGTGTACATGTGCACGCACTTTGATCACAAGGGGGAGAGGGCTCGCGAAAACTCGGCCAAGCTTCTCTCTGTTACAGCGGAAGAATGGTCCTCATATGGGAATCAGAATGTGCCTGTTTTTATCGGTGGCGACCTTAACTCGTCCCCCGACGAGCCGGCTTACAAGCACCTCGCCAGCGCCATGAACGATGTCAAGGACATTGTACCACTTGCGAAGCGCTTTGGACATTCGACCTACACATATACAGGATTCACCGTCAGTCCATCAGACGACATGGATCTGGATCATATTTTCGTCAAAGATCCGAGTGGACTTCAGTTCAAGTCTTTTGCTGTTCTCAACAATTTGTACGAGGACGGTGTCTTTATTTCGGACCATCGACCGGTGGTGGTGGATTTGCGATTAAACCATGTCAGTCGCAAACAGCGAAGGGAAGGGGATGCATCTGGAAAGAAAGAGTAGGAAATGATTATTTACGATAGGGCGTTTGGAGTGTATTGAACAATGATACCCATATGGAATGATCTAGATTACAATAAAAACAATTGCAACTCATCTCTTGCCTGCATAACCGTTGCTTGTGTTGGCGAACTTCTATTTTGCCAGCTTATGAGCGCCTTTGCCGCACTTGTACTGTCGTTTTCTTCACTTTTAAAGATCATGATGCCGTCTGGGATGCATTTAAATCAGATCCGTGGGAATATCAAGGCTCCGTTGCTGTCCGCATCAATACCTGAGGACACGGCGAATAACTCGCTGTTAGCCCTGACCCAAAAAACATAACCCTGCATCCTTGGAGTATGTCCTTAAAAAAGCAATCATAGCCACATACCATCATGAAGGAGATATGTACTGACGTGTGCAGTTGGCGTTCAGCATTCAAGACCCCTATAATGGCCGTCGGTCTCTCATTAGGAATGTCCCCTTGTGCGCAATAACCAACCCTTATCAGAGATGTGATTTCACTAGATCCCAAATCGAGCAGTATCATGAACCAGAAACACGTTACCAGCTTTACTCGGTACACCTGTAAATTTCCGTGCCTCTCTGTCAGGCCCTACCCATGGGATCGGCTTTTGGATGTTTTGCACCGCCAATGATTGCAGCTCCCAGTGATTCCACATGCACGATCTGATGGGGGATATGCCAGAGACAATCTTAGAAGCCCCCTTTGAATAAAATACTGGAAGTGATGTTGATGCCGCTCTATCTTATCTCATATTAAGTCTTGCTCTAGGAAAGTCCATTATTGAATACCACAACTTTGGCTTGACATTACCAGCTAGGGTATCTTTACTTCTTAGTTTCGAGCGCGCCGTCATCACTTCCTTCAGGCACAGGTACACGAGCACTTCGCGTATAGATGTGCTTCACGCCCTCCCAACTCAACCCTTCAAGCACTCCGCCCTTAACAGACAAAAGTGCATCTGGCTGGCCATCGGGCATGATGCTGCGGTGGAATAACCTAACGCCACATGTTTTACAAAAGTAACACTCTAGGGTATTCCCTTGATCGGTATGTCGTTTCCAAACACCGACCTTGGACCGGACATCTTCGGACAGGGGCCACATGCCGTCGGCTGGAAAGATGGCAGATGTGCCAAAAGCGGAGGCTGATTGCTTTTGGCATTCTGTGCAGTGGCAGCAGTATACGTTGACGGGTTGAGGACGTGAAGCTGTGATCTGGACAGCGCCGCATTGGCAGATGATCTTGGGGTTCATCGTTACCTATATACGTATTAGCACATAACTTGTTTCACTTCTGAGTGAATGTCTTTCACTTTATTTTGTAGGTTAAGTTTTATCAAGGGTGGTTGTAGGTTGGTTGGTTAGCTGAACTCCAGCTCTTGGGAAACAAAGGCGACCTCGTCACACTTGTTAACGCAAGGGCGCGCAGGTAAAAACCCCTCTTCTACGGTTTAACCATGGTAGAAACTGGATAGCATATCCAAATTAAGGAAGCTCAGGGAGTTCAGCAAAGCTCAATTGTCCACAAACCCAACTATCTGGCCCCAGCCTCATCCTCATCAAATTCCAGTAGGTAAATTGAAGCTTCGGTTCTCAACCAATAAGAGCCACGCCCGGTTAGCTCAATCGGTAGAGCGTGAGACTCTTACGAGTACGCGATCTCAAGGTTGCGGGTTCGACCCCCGCATCGGGCTGTTCCTATATTTCGATTGCGAGCGTTTGCGAGGCTTTCTTTTTTGTAATTTTCTGTGCTGTGATGAGCTGAGCTTTGACTTGAGTTCGTAGCTAGGGTGTCCGTTGGTGTAGTCTAGCATCTACTCAGGTGTCCGTAGCCTGTACGATTCAAGGTGGCTCCGCCTTAACGGCCAATAAGACTTTTCGCCGACTGACGTCATCTCTCCCTGGTTGCTATTATGCTCGCCTTTCGACGCTACATGCAACTGGATGCTTTCTTATGGTGATGCCTTCAAGTATATTTATTCGTACAAATTGACCGCAAAAATGCCTCCTAGTCGCACCTATGAGAACCCACACCACCCTCATATAGGGTCGTGGACAGGGCCGCTTCATCGGCCATTGATGTATCTCAAAAGAGCCGGCGTGGCCGGGTCATATCCTTTACGTGGCATCTGGTTCTTTCTACGCAACCGCGAGTTTTGGCCGCTCTTTGTGAGCAGGATTCTACCTTTATCTTTAATATCGTTTCTGGTGTACTTTGTTCTTTTCACATTTACCTTCCTACCCCAGTATGCGTTCTTAGCGATCTTCCATGGCTGGGGCGCGTGGGTCAACGCTGTGGTACTGGTGCTGGGAGAAGGCTTGGTCATCATTCAAGGTCTATTCGAGGGTTTCTTTGTTGATGAGTGCCGTGTGGATGTATTTGATGTGAGTTAACTAGTAGCTTTAAAGTATTCGCCCCTTGTTGCTCAAGTTACTGACATTAAAAAAGGCTGCTCTCATTAAGTTGGGACACAAGGATCTTATTGCACCACAGCGTATTCTCTTTTTGGATGCACCAAACCCAGTCCGGATGCTTGGAAAGCCTACAACTGCCGCAATTTATACGCCGTGGAGCATCATCCAGATTGTTGAACTTGTTGTCTTCCTGCCGCTCAACTTCGTCCCTGTCGTCGGCACGCCTGCCTTCATCATCATCACTGGTACACGACTTGGAAAGCTCGCCCATTATCGATGGTTCCAACTCAAAGGCTACTCAAAAGTTGAGCAGAAGAAGGCACTGAGAGACCGCGCCTGGGAGTATGTCTGGTTTGGCACAGTTGCTATGATCCTGGAACTCGTTCCTGTTCTGTCGTTGTTCTTTCTTTTGACCACTACGGCGGGAGCTGCTCAGTGGACTGCAGAAATCGAGGATGAAACCAGGGCCTCTTCTGAGAGTGCCGAGAATGGATATCATGACCAAAATGGGCACAACGAACAGGAACAGTACGAAGATCATCACCCTGATGCACCACCACCCCCTTACACGGATGATTTGGTGTAAGTTTGTGGGCGGAGAACAACTGGCTATTATGGATTCAAGCTTTATCTACTAATACACGACTTGTTGAAATCTCCAACTGGAATTTTGCGATGCATTATGCGTAAGAATACCCATATTCCTTTCCTTCTCGGTATTCCTGATACTCCTACCTGACAAGCAGTTGAAACTCCTTGTACTCCTTTGCTTTCTTGTCGTTCGCCACCTTCCTTTTATTCGAACCACCAGCTGCATGTTGGAAGGCGCATAGATGGGACAGCGATTGTATGGTAGGTACATCAACAAATTGCCCTCCTATTTTGCAGTGATGTGATGCAGGACATTGAAGGCAGGGGAGTAAGAGCGACAGCAAGAGTGCAGCCCTGCGTTTGAGCATAGATATACGAAATGCATTTACGGCTTTCTCCCGTTGCTGCACGATCGAGTCCCTTTTACTCATAGATCAATTGCTCAACTCGATCAGGCGAAACAGACATGTTCCTCATGTAGAGGTACTATATAATAATAATGTCTGAGCTGCTTAGTATTACCAGAATCACAATTAAGAAATGAATCACTACAAATAATGCGATGCACTGCGCCCTTCCCTCGATATACCTTGACCTCCAGCGCTCTCTTACTCCAATAAGGGGGCACTGGTAACTACTTGCACTCCCATTTGCGTGGCCACTGCACGCTCCTTCCCTCTCCCATGGTGCCTTCCTCCCGTTGCGTTCTCGATCGCGTGCTCAACGCGTCACCCCCAACAAAGCCGCTCACCAGTTCTCCAAGACGGAAGGAGCTCCTGCCTTGTCCCCCTCCTCAGGCAGCCCACGGACCATCACCTTCTCCTTCATTATCCCCCCCTTCCAAGTTTCTTCTTCTCTTCCCTATCCCCCCTCATCTTCTTTTCTCTTCATCCTCCATTCTCACCACGAGCAGAACCCTCTTCTCACTACCTTCGCTTACTTTCGTTAATTTTCAAGCACTCTTCCGCTCTCTACTGGCACATCATCTTACACTTGCCCACCTGCAGCAACTCGTATCTCTGCGTTTGCACACACCCCAACCGCCTGACTTTCCTCTCACTACTTCGAAGTCGTTCGTCGAAGATGCGTATCTCCGCGTCTCTCGGGGTCCTTATTGCCACCGGCCTTTTGGGCCACTCGGCCTCCCAGGCAACTGACTACGGGTAAGTCAAACATTGCTGCTGCCGACGACCTCGGACTAACCTTCAATAATAGCAACACCAACAACAGCCCGATCGGCAACCATCCCGACGGCTCTGGCAATGTGATCACCGGCAACGATGGGGGACTGCCTGGCAACTTGCCTTACCCAAGTAACGCCGCGGGATCTGTCCCTGGCTCACTGCCTAGTGGTGTTGGCCCTGTTGGCCCTGTCTCTCCTGGCGATAGCTCCAATGGCTTTCCTCCTAATGGACCTGCTGGCGGTCCTGGAGATCTACCTGGACCTATTCCCGGCAATTCTCCAAACAACGGCCCTGGCAACACTCACGGTACTATTCCTGGTGCTGGATCAGTGATCATTCCTGGTAGCTTTCCTACAAACATCCCCCAGGACGTCCCCGGTGCCCCTGACTCCGTTGACTCTGATACCTCGAACATCCCTACCTGCCCCCTCCGCTCTACCAAGACTGTGGTCGTTACTGTCTACCCCACGGATAGTCAGAGTGAATCTGGTTTCCACTGGCCCGATGATTCGGACTCCGATGGATCCGATACCCCAACACCTATGCCTACCAAACCCCCTGGAGTGACCTCACTGATCTCGACCTCTGGTGTACCTATTTTCACTACTTTAACGCTTGATATCTGGGGTCCAGGTGGCAGTCCTTCCAACCCTGACTCAGGCAACAATGGCGATACTGGCACTGGCAATGGCAGCCCGTCTGGTGAAGGCAACAGCCCTGGAGATGGTCCTGACAACAACAATGGAGCTGATTCGCACAATGGTAGTGGTCCCGACTCCGACGGTGAGAATGATTCTCATAACAATCCCGACTCCCCTCCCTTTTCTCCTATCCCTGGTCCCAACGGTGCCCCTCAGTACTCTGACAGCATTACCGACGGCTCGTCCGCTGGAAGCCCTGGTGTCCCCGGAGTCAACACGCTGCCTCACGCACCTCTCCAGACACCCGGCTTTCCCAACGGCGGTGTTCCTGGCAGCCAGCCCCAGTTTCCCTCCACGGGCCCTGCCCAAGAAGCCAGCGATAGCCTCCCCGTCACCACCCAAGCCGGCGCTCAAGGTCAAGGTGAGACTTCTCCCTGGTCCACCAATATCCCTGGCGGAAATGGTGCTGGTCAGCCGTCGCCCTCATATATCACCATCACTGGCCAAGACGGACGTCCTACGGTTATCAGTAGCGGAGAAAATGTGGTTCCAGTCAATGCCCAACCGTCAGAGACACTAGGATCACCCCAAAATGGCAACAGCCCAGACCTTCCCCATGGAATATCTTCAGGCTTTCCAATTCCTCCCCCGGCCTTTACTGGCATTCCGGGATCTCAGAATCCTTCTAACTCCCCCGCTGGATCGTTTCCTGGCAGTGGACCTGATGCAGGTATCACAACCTGCGCAACATTCACCATTACTGGCACCAATGGCCTCCCTACTGTCGTGGACTCGACCTGGGTCGTCCCTTTCAGCACCCCTTCATTGGAAGTCACTTCTCAACTCCCCGTCACCTTTGACCCCCAAGCACCACTGTCTACTATTTCTGCTGAGCTTGATATTCCTACTATTCCGTTCCCTGTATCTGGATCACCTGAAGATGGACTTGGAGGCTCAGCCATGATTACAAGCACTAGCTTCACCATGATTGGAGCTGATGGAAACCCCACTGTGGTATACACTTCTTGGAACATTCCAGCTGCCACTACCTCTTCTGGAGACCCTGGTGATAGCTCTGCCCATGCGTCCTCTGGGGGCTTCCTGACTATTACTGGAGTACCTCCCTTCGGATCCGCTGCTCCTGGCTCAGGCAATGCTTCTCCCATCACGACCTGCACAAGCTACACTATTATTGGTCCCGATGGCCTTCCCACCGTCATTGATTCTACATTTGTCCTTCCTGGCCCTGCCAGCACTGGTGCTACTATCGGCGGCGATCCTGAACTTCCCTCAGGGGCGTCCAATGTTCTTCCCAACGGCGCCGCATCACCCGCTACTTTCCAAATCACAAATACTCCCGAGATCCCTTCATCTGTCCCCACTGATGGTAACGGATCTGGAGAGTTTGGCAGTGACGGCATTACAACCTGCACCAGTTATACCATGATTGGCTCCAATGGCCTTCCAACTGTTGTCGACACCACTTGGGTCATACCCGGATCTGCCAATACACAATCTGAACTACCGGACAGCCCGTCATTTGTCTCCGAATCGATTCCATCTGGCCTGCCTACTGGCATTCCTGGCCCATTGACTTCCTCTGGAAGCATCGACTCCGATGGTAACCAGGGAAATATGCCTGGTGTCACTACTTGCATCACATACACTACCATTGGGCAAGATGGTCTTCCAACCATTATCGACACAACCTTCGTAATCCCTTTGGCTACTGCAACACCTTCCGGAACAAGTCTGACACCCCCAACTGTCAACGGGAACGGCCAGACTGATTCGTCGCCCAATCCTACTGGAGCCTACACTACCACCACAACAGCTGCGATTCTGGGTCCGGATGGCAATCCAACACCAACAGTGCAGACTATCGTCTTTAGCGACTCTTCCGCCCTCGGAGTTTCAGCCGGTGCTCCTCAGGGCGTAACCTCTGAGATCGTACCCTCAGGCGTCTCTGGCCCCGTATTCACCTCTGGAGATTTGAGCCCTCTTTCCTCCGACACCCCAAGCCTCAATGGATACGATAATGGTATCCCTGCTGCTTCCATGTCGGCCATAATCACTGATGGTAGTGCCGCTGCACAAGGTGCATCCGTGACTGGTACCACCACGGGGACCCTCACCTGGACCGTCATCTCCATCACTAACCCTCCCGGCGGCCCCGTCTTCTCAGATGGCGCTGCTCAGCCTCCATTTATGTCCGACTCTTCAGACAATGGCTCCCCTGGCGGACCGGTTCAGCCCGCCTATGGATCCGTTGCCACTGAAAGCACCATCTGGCCTGTTTCTGCTGTTCAGACTTCCACCTGGATCAACGTCATTAAGGCCGAGACCACTTCTTACACATTCAACTACCCTCTTACTACCCTCGCTACCCTCAATGTCCCTATGAGGAGGCTTGCTCGTCGTCAGGCCATGACTGCTTGGTCGAACTCAACCATTCCTTCATCGAGTGCACCATCCGCACCCACATCCACCATCTCCGAGGCCAGTTCTCCCACTATCTGCCCTGCAGGTGGAAGCATTGGTAACACCACCATTGATGTAAGTTTCCTTGTCCCGTTTACTTTGTTCTTCGCTAACTCCGCTCAGTTCGACAGCTCTAAGCCTGGGCCTCTATTCAACCCTGTGGAGAATATCTGGTTCTCCGGCGGCTTCCTTATTGCACCTCCAACTTCACAGCAGCCCCAGCCATACATCCCCTCCTCTGGTGGTCAACTAGTGGAGTTCGTCCCTCCCGCTCTTTCGAACACAACAA
The DNA here is from genome assembly GCA_013623685.1 of Fusarium transvaalense. NCBI lineage: Eukaryota > Fungi > Ascomycota > Sordariomycetes > Hypocreales > Nectriaceae > Fusarium > Fusarium transvaalense. Next base: position 143,829 of record JABFFG010000007.1, read on the forward strand.
CTACGATCTCAGGAGATGTTGCTCAGATTGGAGTAGGACCTCGTGCCGCTAGCCCCTGTTTTCGCTTCGACTTCTTTGGTGCCTCCCTTGGATGCGATGCCCGCGGAGACGAGAAGTGGTGTGAGTTTGATATCTCAGCCTACCGCTGGAACGAAACTTCATCCACAGAAGAATCGATCGCTTGGTCCGAGACCAAGCAAGTCCCTGCCTGTCCCAAGTTCTCTGAGGGTGGTTACCAGCTGACCCGGGTTGATCTAGATGGGTACAAGGACCTCTCCTCGGTACTCATCACGCTACGTGTTTCATCAAACCTTCGAGTCTGGTGGGGAGATGATTTCCGTGTTGGTTGGAGTGACAACAGCTGTATTGCTGCATCCTGTCGCGCAAATGCGCCCTCCCAGTTCGCCAAACGAGAGACTGTCATTTCCGCTCTGCGACAGGGTGTCTATCGATGGACACCATATGAACTCAAGCGACTTGACGACAGTCTGGTGTGGGAGTCTGCCAACTGAACTGTGTCGCGCTGCAAAACACCTTATTTGCATTACAAAACGGCGCATTCATGTCGAGCGATTTGCTCTGTATTATTGTCACGATTTGAAACGAATTTTCTTGGACGGGCGGTGTAATGCTTGATGCTGGGACACGGGTTTAATTGAGAGGCAGTTAGATGGATGGGAAAGCATCATGTCAGATATGATCGGATAACCCTTATTTGCCCAAGTAATCAAGATACAAATGCATTAATTCTTTCGAAGTTTGACTAACTATGGCTCCACGGATTTCATTAATTCATTTGTGACGACTAAATTATGTCATTTGTTATGTTTCAATTGATATCCCTTCTTGATTGCTACAATGCACTTCTTCCACTCACATATCTTAAAGAGTTCGAATGGATTGAAATCCCTCTTTAGCCAATGACTCAAAATTCATTGGTAAGATGCCACAAGAGAGTTTAAGCCTAGAGTGCTGGACTATGAAGGATTCGTCACTGTTTTATTGACTCGGCTCATCATGAACGTAGGATGAATTGCTAAAATACATCTATTACAGTGTCATACATTCGGTCCAAAACAGAGCTGTTCCTATACACCCGTTATGCCCTTTGTCAATTACTCGAGGAAGTGCTACCATACTCGGATTCATCGTACTCGATGTCATCATCGCTCGAGTCGCTACAAGCTTCATTGGCACCCATGTCGTCAACCCCGTACTCTCCATCGTCTTGATGCTCTTGTCTACCAGTTGGAGCACTGATGGGCAACGGGGCCATGGTATCACTGCATTGGGCAGAGAAGTGTTCAGCCTGCTTGAAAAAGATATGGTCTTCTTGCAGACGTTTACCTTGGCTGACAAAGCCCATTGGGCTGTGAGCAAAGTCCTGGCCTCGGCGACGGACTGCAAGCCATTCTTGCAAGAAGGTCAAGGGGGTCTGAACAAGCTGCTTCTGTTCACAGGCAGTGGGCCTGCTCGCTTCGCCATCCTCCAAACTGGCTTGGCCTTCTGGGCCTTCACCATCAGCTTCAACGTCATTTTTCGTGGCGCCCTCTTGAATGCCAAGTAAAGTGCACATCGGGTGGTATTCTTCCCATTCAAAATAAAGACGTCCACTGTAGATTCCCAATTCGACCTGCAACCAGCTTGGTGCCTTCCAAGACGAAGGCAGAGGAGGGATGCTGTGGAAGTTCATGTCGTTGAACTGCAGCATCTTCCGTGTTATCGGTGCAGAATAAACAAGAAGATGTGTATGGACATTTACGTTGAGGTCCCTCATCAAGGGGATCAGAGCCTCAGCTTCTTCAGGCATGATGATGACAGCAATGTCAGCGACTGAACTCCAAAGAACCCAGTTAACAGGACGCTAAAGATCTGTCAGTTGACTGGAGTCAATTACTGTTTTGCAATGCATACCAAAAAGTTATCCATGGAAAGATCTCCATGAGATCTGATGGTTCGTCCGAATTCGACTGTTTCGAAGAGCTTAGATTTCGTGACTCCAGATTGCACCTTGAATTTGCGGCCAACGCCAGTTTTTGCAAGCGCACGGGATACGTGAATGAAATAGTTGTTGTCTGCAGGAAGCCTGCCAGTTCTGATAAAAGCCTCGAGGCTGGCATTAAGACCGGGAAAAGAGAGCGCTGCATAATGTTGCGGCTTCTTGACCTGCCGAACAGATTCAACTTCAAAGGCAACCTCTCTTTCCTGCTCAACTTCTTGTAGAGCAGACGCATGGACTGCTCTTCCAGTATCTTGGAAAGTCTTTCGTCGGGCATTGAGTTCCTGAATAAAGTCTTTGAGAATTTGGTTGTTCGACGTGTGCATACCAGGCAGGCGACTCTTGGTCTTTGGTTCGTAGAGGTTTTGCAAACTTTGCTTCTCATCTTGTTTGATCGCCTGTACATATGCCTTTCGCTCCGCCTTGTCGGTTGAGAATTTTGGATGGTCCAGTGCAGCTTGCATCCGTCGGCAGTAGTCCATGCCTTGAGAGTAGTAAAGGGGTTGTAGTTGTTCGATTTGGTCACAGGTGTTATCCAATAGCCACTGGATACTAGAGAAGACGTTAGTTAAATTAGGAATGTATGCTAGTGCAAACTTACACATCCGCCGAGTCGATTGACTCGTGCATCGTTTTCCCCTGGAGGTCAGCAATACTTTGGTGGACTTCGGGAGGGATAAAGAAGGAAACAGATTGTGTTGTTCCGAGCTGGCGAAGGCGCATGGCAGCCTGGACAGTATGATCCTTCGTCTGACCAAGTCGGAGAGTAAGGGCACCTTTTGCATCAGGGGGCAATCTGAGGTCAGTACCGCGAGTGTGTGCCTAATACGCATTAATATGATGGATTCATTTTATAGAAAGCCTTTCGTACCTCATCAAGATAGATCAGACAGTTGCTGAGGTCGTCTGCAAAAGGAGAAGCAATAAGTGGTGTTCTTCGTCCTTCCTTTGTTAAGATCCAAGGCTTGTTATCCTCATCAAAATACAAGCCTGCCGAGGCATGGTGGTCGATCCTCAACCATTGTCCGACCAAAGTGATATTGTCCATTTCTAGAATTTGTGCGCCGGCATCAATCAGAATCCGGATTGACTTCCAATTCAAGCAATTGAGGAGATCAATTTCAGACGCTCTCCCAAGGGTTGACTTCTGTACCTCCTGTGGCAAAATGCAACGGCGGTTTCTTGGGTGAAGTAGATAGGTAAGAACCTCGGCACTCGTGTGATGAAGACTGTTCAAGTCTTGCTGTTCAATGTTGAGAGGTAGCATTGTCCGGTTGTCGTTTGTACCGCTGAAGCCTGTACTCAGAGACTTGTCTGTCGAGCTCCTTGCGTTCTCTGAAGTGATGCCGAGTGATGATAGAGGGATGTCCCAACCATTCGACTGTAGTTTCACCTCAAACTGTTTTGCATGTCGTGGGAACACAAAATTGTTCAAAAAGTAATCGACGACAACACCGTTGTACCGGACGATCCTCCATATCTCCCACAGCTGCATCTCATCATCCACGTTGATGGAGTTCCATGCTTTGAGAGACGATGGAAAGTTGTCTGTGCTGCTGGTCCATGTATCGTATTCGGTCGAAGGATCGTCTGATTTCAGGATGTGCTCTAGAGACTGTCGAAGTTGTGACAGATTAACACCATCATAGTAGAATGCTAGACAAGTGAAAAGAATAGCCACATCGGGGTGGCCCCATTCGGACTGGTCGCTAGGAACACCTTTTGCATGAAACGGGACGGCGATCGGATCACGTTGAGGGTGGAGACCATACTCGACGTTCCAGCGTTTCTTCAATGTCATCATCAGGATACGGTTGACAAGAAGACCACGGAGAAGGTAGATAGTTTGCTTCAAGCTAGGCTTATCTGGCGAAAGGTTCTGAACAAGTTTGATACTTGTAGGTCGGGGTCTAGCTGAGGAGATAAAGTCTTTGACAGCCACCCGATCCTTGGCCGGCATTGCCTGCTCAGTCAACGGGAGTATGCCTCCGGCGCCTTGACAGATATCTGCCGTCAATCTGCGTACTAATTCATCCTCAACATCCTGTCGAAGAAAGAATACAAAAGGGAAGCCTCCACCTCCACGTCGAATGACGCTGATAGAATGGGGGAATACACTGGAGAGGTTGTACAAATGGTTGTCAACAAGTCGAAGCACAGCTTCGACAACAAGCCATCGGTGAGGGTGACCGTCAACTGTCGTCTGAGAACCAGAAGGATAAATTAGTTGGGTGCGGACTGCCAGGGTGTAATCAGATTCGTCAAGGATATCTCTTGAGACTTTGGTAAGCCACTCCTGTACTTTGATCATTGGTCCCGCCTGCTGGGGTTGCTCATCCAAAAGTCGTTGCCGACCACTGAGCATGAATGACATGTGGTGCTCGGGCTGACAGATCATGACGCCTGCGGACTTGAGCATCTCCAGATGAATAGAGTGATATGCTCGAATATTCTTCTCAGTTGTGGGTGTCCTTCGGGAAAAGGGAACGTGCCGGATACCACGACCTAGGATGCCTCCGAGTCTGGCTTGTAGTAGCTGAGCCGTTTGTTGAAGTAGAGCTTTCGGTACGATAATTCGAACAAGTTGTTTCTTGTTTGCGAGAGCTGCAGCTGCCATGGGGATGATACAAGAGGTTTTGCCTACGAAACAAGTTAGGTACTAATAACATAGCGACAATGATTCTTGCGATTACTTACCTTGACCCATGTTCATCTGTAAAACAGAGTTGGATCCAGACTCGGGCGAAATTGTTGCTAAGGCGACATCGATCTGGACAGGGCGAATCATCATATCGGACTCGATTTCCAGAAGAAGCCAATCGGGATGTTCTTCTGGGTTCCAATTGGAGTGACCTTCGTTGGAATGTTCCTCGTGGTACCTGCCCGATATCTTCTTCAGCGCCAGGTCATGAAGGCGAACCGCTCTTTGGTATTTGGTGATGTTGACTCCCATATCCAAAAGGGCCCGTTTCATTCCACTCCCAAAGTGAGAACCTTGGGATGCTACAGAACCAAGGCAAGAAAGCAAAGTGGATTTCGTTACAATTGGCCATAGGTTTCCAGCCTTGAGCCAGAAGATGCGTCTCTGTGAGCAAACTTGACTCGGCACATTCAGGGCTGAGCTAATGGTATAAAACCCCTCCTCAACCTTTTTGGAACTCATGGATATAGCGGCGTCCTGTGTCTGCATAACGCCATTGAATCTTTGCGAAGTGTCAAGTCGCTCAAATGCACTCAGACTTTGCTGGAAATCCTCCGCATAGCGACGTCTGACTGCTGATTTAGAAGAACCTAAACGCTGAGCAATTGTTCTCAGTCTCGCGGCGGACTCAGTAACTTGCCGGCCTGTAGGGAACAACTCTGCGCCAGTCTTTGTAATGCCAGATCCTGTACCTGCACCTCTATTGCTCTTGAATGCGAAATTACCAAATCGTTGGCTAAAGTCATTTGCGCTTAGAAAGGGCCGGTCTGTCGATCCACGGAATTCTGTCAGAGTGGGCTTGGCCTCGGTAGCCACCCTGAGAATCCTGTACGGTTTCGCGAGTAGCTGACGCAGGTCCACCAGCTCGCCTCCTCGCACCCTTACAGTGTAAGCCTCCTCGGAGGAGGGCACCGGAGGGGGCTCGTACCTATCTTCTAGTGTACGTCTGTTAAGAATACCTTGGACTTCTTGAAGATGCTCGGCCAGGTTTCTATTCATGAACAGTCGTCTCCATTCTGGGCGAATGGCTTCCAAAGCAGGTCCAATATCAATCAGGAGTGAGCGTTCCAATCCACATACAGTAGGCTCCAAACATGGCCATTGACTGAGGAGGTGATTAGCAAAGAACTTGCAGTCTTCTTCCACCTTAGACTCATGTTTAGCTCGCTCAATCTGCAACTTTCTCAGAACCTTGCCGCTTGAGTATTGTCCTAGGCTCGCTGCAACACTCTCTGCTGGAGCAACTTTATATGGTTTGAGAAGTTGAAGTACATAATCAAGTTGCGGTGTCTGGCTAGGTTGGAAATGATCAAACTCTTCCCATTGTGGGAGCTTAAGATCATTGAGATCTGTGAAAATTGCAGACGCGACCAAAGTCCTCAGAAGTGGCATGTTGGCATCCAGATGGAATGACATTGGCCCAAATAGATACATCAACTTGTAACGATCAGTTGCTGCCTCTCGGGCAAAGAGAACTAGCGATCCCCATGATTGGACAATGTTAACCTTCAATTTCTCATTGAGGGATGTCGCTTCTAGAGGGGCAAGGAAACCACCAATAGTCCCTCCTTGGGAGAGCGCTTGAGCCAGGCCATCAGTAGTCTTGAAGCTTTGTGGCCACTGACAAATCAAGTGAGTGACCTCCAGCACATTACGATGCATGATGTTGTTGACAGTAGGGCGGTCTCGAGACGCGTAGTGGCGATTCATGGGTTGCGTGCGACTAGAAGCACTTTCCAAACATCTTTCAACGGCTTCTTGTCGAAGCAACACTCGTGTGTGGAGATGGGGCTCCCCAGCAGGAGGCAATTCTGGCTGTTCAATGGCAGCTTGGTCCTTTGTTGCAAATATCGCCAAGGTTGCAGAGCCTTCCAAGATCCGATCCACTATAGGTCGAAACGCAGAACTTTGTAGCCTTAAAGGTACCTTGTCGATCCAGTAATCGGTTCGCATCACTTGAAGATCTGGGGGGTAGTAAACTCTCTGGGGCGTTAATTGAGCAATCCTCGTTAATACATTCATGGAAGGGGGTGTGAGTGGCGTCCATGGTTGCGAAATACCTGCTTGGAGCCACTGTATGGCTTCTTCAGTCCCTGTACGGCCTGTCAAAGGGTCTGGCAAAGAAAAAGAGGTGCAGGCATGAATAAGTGCTTTAGTGAACACCAGCGTAGGCTCTGGTGCACAGTCAATCCTTCCCAGAGTTGTGTTGATGTTGAACCTGCCATACTTGCCAGTGGCCGTGAACCTCACCGCGACATGGCACCCGTCTGATTGCGCAACCAGATTGCCCAGGGGCACTAAGATAGACCTGTGCATCGGGTTGGTAAGGCTAGTGCATACCAGCTTGCTTCGCAAACCGTACCAGGTCCCGGCATCCTGGTTTTCGTCAATCTGACATTGTAGCTGAGGTGACTGAAGGAGCCGGTTCCTATTGGTATGGAAAGTAAGGTTAAGTCGTCGAAGCTCTACGGTTAGGTTTCGACCTTCTGGTTGGTACACTAAGATCTGATCACGATCCTCAAAGGAGTCCAGAATCCTAGTGACCCGGTTAAATAGCGGGCTGTAAGTGTTGATCACATAATCTTTGGTCGGGATACTCTTGTAAAGTCGTAGTTTCGTACAGGTAGAGTCCTGGATACTAAGGACGAACGATCTAAAGTCATTTTCCGGCCAAGGCTTGGTTTTGCTGGTGATCAAGACCTCGCCGTTCCTCAAATTCCTAATTTTGTTAGTCTCACTCTAGAAGGAATATCTCATCTTGATATCCATGTCAATGTGACCATACTTACAGCCAATGGAAACAACCGTCCACTAAGGGACCCGGTAGGTCGGACTGAACGCCGTTACGGAACACCTCTCGGGGTATGAGCTGTAATGAATACTGTTTGCGGAAGGCTCTTACAAGAAGCTCTCGCGTCTTGCTGTAACCGACATGAACTTGGTATTTGAAAGGGGATACGCATAAAGCATATTGCATTCCGTTTCGGTTCGACGGGAATGTCAAAAGAGATTGGTTTCCGAAAAGCTCCTCCAATACAACTGCATGATTTGGGTCTTGTGGAAGTTTCTGTGAAGCATGTTAGCATTTTGGACTCAATGGTAGTAATCTATTGACCCAAGGGGGTTAAAAGGAGAGTGTAAAAGTCAAAAGAACGATGGAGCTTGCCGCAAAAGCCCAAGGTCTTCTTTCTCTGTCTTCCCTTGTTCCCCTTTTAGTCGAGCGTTCAAAACAAACTTACCCCCATTGGACGACCGTTTACGAGCAATATCCCTTGCACATAGTTGTAGAAGACTGTCTGCTCCAAAGAATCAGAAGCCTCGCCTGCTCTGGTGCGGCAAGAGATCCAACAAGGCGCTTCGGGCTCAAGCTTCAGTTGATTGAATGTCCTGGCGCACCCTTCCTCTTCTGGCCACATCTCCTGTAGTGAAAGGCGGAAGGCATCAGGGTTCTGGAGGATGGAGCCAGACACCAACTCGGAAAGGCAGTATGAAAGTCGAATGTCCCGAATGATTGCATGTTGGAGGGCTTGCGGTAATGATTCCAGCTTCACTACAAGGTTGTCGTTCAGCATAATACTACTTTGAATATAGATTTCGAGTGCCGTGCTGTCCAGCACCAGTAGTCCATGTGCTAGAGGAGTAAATGTGCGCTTGCACAAAATAGCAGCCCAGAGGGAATACTGCTGAAATCTCTGGGCTGTCTCGGCATCTACAAACTTGTAGGATTCGACACGAAGGAGCTTGAACCAACGGACGCATGTAGTTCTTGCTCGCAAGAGGAGGGAAATTGCCTCTTCGGTTACACTAGGCATATTGGCTTCCCAGGCAAAGTCCAATGTACGCACTGTGAAGGCGATGATCAACTCCATCAGGTGGGTTTCTCTCCAGTTGGCAGATAGACTGTCAAGGCGATACGAGAGCTGTTCAAGGAACCTCCGACAAAAGTTTGGATCGCGAAATACTTCGTGAATAAGTCTGAAAGTACTTCCGGTACTGTCCAAGGGACCACACTGTGTAGCCAGATGACACAAGAGCATCACGGTTGCCTCATTCGAAAAGTTCAAGTTGGCAGATGCTAGCTCTGTGAGGATTGACAGCCAACGCCTGGATTTTCCAGAAGCAACGGTCTGAAAGGCAAGATACTCGTGCACATTAATTCCTTGAGGGCACCTAGATGCTGTTGCCATGATCTCGTAGGATGAGGATCCATAGACACTCTTTGCGGAGGTGTCTTGTATGATCTGAGAGAAAGTGGATTGGGGGGAGCGGGGGATCTGAAGCTTAACATGTTGTAAGAAGGTGAGATGTCCTCGACGACTGGGCCACCGCTTCGAGCGGCCATCACAATAGGTCAGCTTGAGTCCGTTGGGTCGACAAACCCCAGATCTGCCATCATCCCATTCAACAGGGAATCTTAGAGCGGCATAATGTGTCGTAAGGACTAAAAGAATCATTGTCGTTAGTAAAGGCTTCGTAGCTTTTTAAATAAAAACAATAATAATGGTAGGAATAGCCATGGCCTTGGGAGGAGAGACTACACTGAACTTACATGGCTTGGTGACGGATGCCAAAGAGCAACTCATGGATGAGTTGTTGGAAAATTGATGCAGCTGTTGGTATTCCCGGGCCCAACACTTTGGCTCAATGCCTTCCTCCGCTGGTAGAGCTAGGTGCGATATGATAGTCCAGGTTACATCACGATAGGTCGCTAAAATCTGGGGACAGAGAAGCTCGAAGATGACAGCCTTGGCCACGAACTGATCGGAAGGTAGAGGATGTTCGTAGGCCTGTATCTGCATTCTGTTCATCTTTCGCTTTAAGAAGCATCGACGGCAGTCGCGGTCGTCGTGGACAGGGAGAGCGAATGGGTCATTGTCGTTGACCAAGTACACACACGTGCTCTCATCCACGCTCTTGGATAACCGAGCGTACTCTTCTGTCTTTTCCCTCCACTCCGTCTCCTTGTCAGTACGTATGGCGGTGGCCCAGGTTTCGATTGACTCGTGCAACTCTTTCATCTCGTTGGACATGTCGGAAGAGTCATAGAAGCGATGTGCAAATGACCCGCGGACCGGATCGTCGAAGATACTTACGGTTGACGCTTTACAGGAGGCAATGCGATCTTGAAGATAGACTTGGACCTTCTGAAGTCGCTTCATCTCAGCTACCGTAGGAAGAAGTAAAATATCAATCATCTCTGGGCGGAAGATGGGATGGAATTCCCCCAGGATAGGATAGAGGGAACAGGCCGCCTTGTCCATGGTAACCCAAAGATCCATGATGTTTAGAATCATGGTGCTCTTGAGCTCGGGAATATTCGTATAAACAGAAGCTTGTGGCAGATACTCCTTGATGAAAGTGCTTGCCTTCTCAATCGTGATGCGGGGGAAAAGATCGCAGTCGTCGCAGAACTCTTTGTGCGCCATCTCTTTATTGATCAATTTGAAGTGTTCGCGTGCGAAGGAGCTCAAGTGTTGTTTGGCAGCCTCTGCAACACTGACGGTGTTCTGTTGATCCAAGTCAAATTTGACAGGTCGAGAGAAACCTTGCCAAATTTTGTACAGATGCCGTCCACTGATCTTCAGGTCCAATTTCATATCTTCAAAGGTTGCTTGTTTTGGAAGAACGGGGATAGTCTTGGTCATGGCTAGCTTCTGCTGCTTCCAAGTAGCCTCGATAAACTGGGTTGCTTTTGAGACTGCATTCTGAATGCCAGGACTCAGACGCGAAAATAGATACTCGACCCTGTCAGTTGTCAGGGGGTCTTGGGCCCTCTCATTGTCAAGATCCAGCTTCACTAGACGTCTACAGATCTTCTTCTTGAGGAAGTCCAGCCGATCGATACCAATATTTCTTCTCTGCACGTGGCTGAGGAAGTCGCTGAGGAGATGCGCCAGCAAGAATTTGTACTCGATACGGCCAACCTCACCTCCAAGACGTTGGGCGAGGTAGCGAGAGATGGCGACACGCAACACAAGCCAGTACGGGAGTCGTTTCCAAGGCTTTTCGGCGTTCTTCCATAAGACATCGTCGCGCACCATCTTCTGCAAGAGGATTGGTGCAAGTCGACGGCCATTTTGTTGGAGGATCCCCATGAGCAGGGAGGACACGAGAGCGGGCTCGGAAGCATTCCTGTACTCGGGCATCGAAGTGCCAGCTTTGAGTGCATGCGCAGAAAATTCTGACAGAGTTTCACGGGATGCATTGTCGAGGAAATTGGCGAGGTTCGAAACGAAGCCATTCTCACGGAAGGTGTCAAGTGGTACAGCGACTGCACAGCCAGGGAAGTCCCACTGAAGAGCGTTGTCGGTCGCTAGAATATCTTCGTTGCGAGCTGAAGTCTCGAAAGCCTCAAATATTACTGCGGCGCCAAATACCGGACTGTTTGAAGTGTTAGTAGGGCAGGAAAAAAGTTGCCATCGAGCTTTGGGTGCGACATACTCTTGGGATCGACGAATGTAGAGCGCGCAATTCTGGCTTCGAGCATAAACTACCAAGAAGTCTGACTCTCCGAGGTCATTCAGCTCTCGCGCAAGAGCAGTACGATCGACATGTCCTCCGGCGTGAATCCCTTTGGTGGTGTCGAGGCCACGTCGAATAGATTCCCAAACAGAGGCGCTATGTTCATTGTTGGGAAGGTTATGAAGATGTTTCACAGAAGCCAGCAAGCGGTCTGTAAGGGCATTCTCTATATCGTTCAGATTTGGGTCTTGCCTGTGAGGAAGGTGAGGCGGCAAAGCGAGATGGTTATAGAGTGCCTCGTCGAGTGACAGAGGTCGCTCCTGCTGCTGGTCGCTTGCTTTACCAGCTTGGGGGCGTCTGGCCTGGGGTCCGTTTTGAGCCGGCAACGGTCGACTCTTGGGCCTCGTGGCCATGATGCAAGGTTGATAGATGAACGTAAGTGCGCTTGAGGTACTGCTAAGGTTGAAGAATGTTGTGTGATCTAAATAGAATCGTCAGTTGTTGGGGGTTGCGATGGCAGTGTAGGGCAAAGCATACCAGCACAGCCTTGACAAGAAATGGGGATGGGATGACGAAGGGAAAGGAAAGGAAAGGAGATGCGAGGAAGAGGAGTAGGAGGAAGAGGAAAATACTTGGGAAAAGAAAACAAACTCCAAGGCTGCCAACGTGAATACTTTTTATGCGGCAGCCAGCTGTTGACGGCTGGCTGGCACTTCATTAACACTTGACTCTGGCACTAACACTGACACTGGCAGCGTAACCCTCCAAAGGAATGAATAAATAAGTTAAAGCGGGCAGGCAGTCAACGATCAAGCTTTATAAATTTGAAATTATAACAAGTCGATTGCAACTTGTTTAACATATTCATTCACTCTATCAACACCCTCTAAATTCTATTCCAGAGTTCCCAAGTGATATGATAGCTCAAGTTGAAAATAATATGGGTCGATCCATGTATATAAACCAGAAAGTACATCCAAGCTTCACAGCTGAGTGAGCAGTCAAGTAACACTCTCAACAAATGACCCACTGAGCAGAAACGCCTAAAGGACTACCTAGCCAACAGGTGAATGCAGGGGATTAGAATCGAATCCCTGTTTATATATGCACCTAACACATGGTTTGGGTTGATTCGTGGGCTACTTATTGCAGGGGGCCGACTGTTGTTGGCCGTTCATGACTACACCCTCTCTGCCTTGCCCGTCCTGATAGACGGGCTCGTGCAGATACATGGGCTTCATTCTCAGCAGGCTGTGCAAATAGCCTCATAGTATAGGTTGACTACTAATCTTCTCGCCATTTATGTGATAATGAATTCTTGGCACAACCTGTACCTATCTACTAACGGGCTTATTGGGCATTACAACAATTGGCTGCTGGAAGCATAAGAGACAAAATTAGTCGGTCAGTTTATGCTATATAGGCCAACATCTTGAGTTGTTTATTCTTGTCCCCTCAAGTTTAGGGACAACCTTTTTGTTACTCGCTCGACTGTTCAAGTCGTTTAATTGTGGCAGGACGGTTTCCATTCCCGAGTTCGTGCGGGTGGACATAGTCGTGTAAGTCATTGGGCTGAAACATCGGACAACAATCGGGGATCGAAGCTACAGTGCTTCCAAATGCAAAACTCATCATAGCGCGACATTTCAGGCTACGTAATAATTATTATCTTTGTTAATCGGTTTTGACTGCGATTCGTGTGTTCGCTTCTGTGTGCGTGCTTTGGTGATGTTGTATTATTCATCAACCGTGTGGATACCCTACGGCTCCCAAAACCGACGCCATCTTGTAAATGATGAGATCTTCCCATAAGCGGGCTTAAAAACAAGGAAACAAAAGAGATAGGCGTTCAAAGCCACTATCTTAGCACAAGAAAACGATCTCGGGACTAGTAATAAGTATATAGTTTGATTAGAAATTCATGTTACCCCATGTGGGTTTTGTCAGCAACATGGCGTTTCTATCTTGATGCTATACATACAAGAACCGTTAACCTCCCACCTCTAATCGAGGACATGAGAGTTCCAAAACGTTGGGATTTCATCCAAATCAGTCTCTCGTAATACACTTTCTGTCTGTGTGAGCAACAATGTCTCAGCCCGCTCAGCGTCAAACCTGGCGTAGAACAGACAATTATACCAGAGGCACACCCAAAGTCAAGCTCGTCACCGAGAATCTCCCTCTACCTCTTCACCCCACAGCCGTTCTCATCAAGGTCCATGCAGTAGCACTCAACTACCGTGACGCTAACATCGCCAATGGCGGCAACCCGTGGCCTGTGACTCCCAACGGCATTCCCGGTAACGATGCAGCCGGTGAGGTTGTTTCTGTCGGGAATAGAGTCTCGCTCGTCTCAGTCGGCGATCGCGTTGCTCCTATCACTGATACCGAGTTCGTGACTGCGCGCTCGACCGGCAGGTCTTGGCTTGCTGCGAACGAGGACGGAATTTTGACAACGTATATCATCTTTGATGAGAAGTTGGTCACGAAGCTGCCTGAGCACCTTGATTGGATTCAAGCTTCGATTATTCCATGTGCTGGAACTACTGCATGGTCTGCTCTCAAGGGGGCTACCATCGGCCAAACCGTTCTCATACAAGGTAGGTTTACTCCAACATTCAGTGGTCTACGATATTGACAGCATTGCAGGCACTGGTGGTGTTTCCAATTTTGCTCTCAAGCTCGCCCGTGCCTCTGGTCTCAGGATCATCTTGACCTCCTCTAGCGATGAAAAGCTCAGCCAGATCAAGAAGCAGTTTGGTAACCCAGAAATACAAACTGTTAACTACAAGACCCATCCAGAATGGCAAAAAGAGGTCCTTCGTCTAACAAACGGTATCGGTGTTGATCTCGTGGTAGAGAATGGCGGTAGCAGCTCGCTTGTGCAATCGATGGAGTGCACTCGACGTGGTGGAATCGTCAGCCAAGTCGGTTACCTCGGTGGTCCCAAACCCGAGCACCTCAAGGAGTTCGTATCTACCCTTATCGATCGACGACTCAATGTACGCGGTATCAATGCTGGCTCCAAGGATGACCAAGACGAGCTCATGGCTGCTATCTCAGCGACGCAGATGACATTTGAGGATATTCTTGACTCAACTTGGTCTTTTGACAAGGCCGAGGAGGCGATTGAGTATGTTTGGCAGGGCAAGCAGGTGGGCAAGGTTGTTATCAAGCTCGATGACTAGACGAACGGTTACTCAAGGTCGCATGTTATTGCATTCTTTTCTTGTTAGGACAGACTCAACTTACTTACACGATAATGAGTCACGGTACGATGATGATTCCAAAGTGAGACTGATTGGTTTTATCAAATGATCTTTTTATTTTTCTCTCGGCAGCGAGACAGATGTGAAATGTAGTCTGCCTATGGCCCGAGGCCCATACTCCGATAGTTTTACCATGATGGCCAGCATCGCTAGTGTACTCGAGAATCCAGCAAATACAAACATCAACTCCTCTCAATCCCCAAACTGAGAATCCGACAAGTCTCAAATCTTTTCCAGCCATCCAGCTTTGTTTCTATTCATCCACATCAACTTCGCTGCAGCCAAACATGCAAACCCCAAAAGTGTCACCGACCCAGCAAAGACCTGCGCGCCCACATAGCCCCCCTCCAGCTCTATAATCGTGTCTGCAATGGGCGGCCCAGTTAGCGCCGCGAGGCTAACGATCATGAACGCCATGCTCGTTCTCGCGTGGCTTATGTTCTGATCCTTTGTGAACAGTAACATACCCGTAGGCAAGAGACTCTGTACTGCTGCGGCAGCGACACCGTAGAACGAGGACCAAACAAACAGGCCGTCAGCGTTGTATACCGCCGCCCACAAGTACATGATTGTTGACGCAGCTAGCACCGTCGGTGCTGATGCATTGAGAGGCCCATATTGGTAGCCTACCAGGCAGGCGAGAGAGTGACCTGCAAGACCTATAGCGTTGAAGAGTACAAGCAGAACGAGAGACTCCTCGAAAGAGAAGAGTGCATCGATGGTGCTTCGCGAATACGCTGCTAGGAAATAGTAAGCAAAGTAAACACCCATAACGGTACAGAAGGAAGTGGCGACGTACAAAATGTACTGGATATCCTTGAACGCAGCAAGTCCAACTGAGGAATCACATCGATGAGGCTTGACTCTCGGCTTAAGCAGTATCAGAGCGAGGATCAAAGTGAACAATTTCACCAAGTTCACAACTGCCAACGTCCATTCGTAGCCTATTTTTGGAAGAAGGAGCCGTACGATGCCTGGAAACAGGATACCACCTACCGCACTTCCACATGCAGCAAATCCAAAGTTGATAGGCTTTCGTGTCGCAAAGTGAGTCGATAGAACTGCAACAACAGGACAAAAGATGAGACCGTGACCTAAGCCAATCAAAGCGCCCTGCGCCACAAGGTAATGCCAGTATTCTTTGCATACCGAAGTAAGAATGAGGCCGAAAAACTGCAGGATGATTCCAATACTAAAGAGCCAGCGAACGGTATTAGCATAGACAAGACAGCTTGTCAGAGCCCCGATGAAAAAGAGAAGGAAAGCACCAACTGACCCGATCCACGAGACCTTGCCCGCGGGAAGAGGCATGTTCTCAGTGTAATACATTTGGAAAATGCCGAAAGAGTTAGCCCAGCCGCAAGTGTTCATGAAGATCAAATGGCATGACAAAGTGATGCACCACGGCCTCCAACCACGGTCAGGGTGAGGTGCCTGCGCGCTTTGATCGTTCACAGAAAAGCCACTCGAGATGAAATCTACAGCTCGCTCCAAGATGCTCAGCTCAAACTCTTCCAAGGTCGCTTCATTGGTGTTCTTGCCAGCACGAGAACCTGCTCGTTCTGGGACTGGTTGATGCTGCGTTGAACGAGCTGGTCCAAGTGACTCGAGCTCAATTTCCGGATTGGGACGTTCCATTTTTGCCGGTGCGATTTGCGGATAAGAAAAACCAAAAGATCAAGGTGGGAGATATTCCTGATATCTTGATGTTGATGCTAATGTTGGCAAGATTGTCAAAAAACAATGTTTACCTGTTGAATGAAAATGTCTAATGATTCGAAAAGACCCGGAATTGCAACGTCCTAGGACAGCTTTATATACGTGTTGCCCTTTCTGTTCCATATTACCATTCTCGGGCAACATGAGTGTTGACACCTCGCCCATTACTTCAACTGCTTGTTCACTTGGACGAACCATCACTGTATCATTGAACAGTGGTTCATTTGCTCAGCACGGTGACATTGTTATCGCATGGACGCCGAACAAGAAAATGTCGGAATAGTAGCCGCTTAAAAATGGTACTGTTCGTCATGATGCATCGCCATCTACACAAAGCTTTCCGTGGTTTGTTTCCACCCAGTACATTGAGAAAACATACTTACTTACAAGTCAATATCCAAACAAACAGCGCGTCCGCGCCGTAACCCCACCAGCCTGTTCCGTTTCACGAATATTTACTTTCGAGCCCAATACAAATGTTCCGCTCGTGAGCTCGACTCCAAAAAGATGTCCCTTCCCCCAACTTTATTTGTTCTGTATCAACTGATTCATGCATTTTCAGACTACTGTCATCTTTCTCCTCAACCTCTCTTCTCAGGCCTACATGACAACCTGTAAATTCAGTTAGCCATCTGTCTGCGGTGCCATTGTTTGTGGAAACTTACGCAATCGCTGTCTGCCTTGCCTTGTGGAATACCCATATCTTCAAATGTAGCTGGACCCTGTTTACCAGGCTTTGGAGGCATGGTTTGAGCGCTGGGAGCCGGGCTCGGTTTGTTATCGGGTCTCTGAAACTGCGATGGGGGAGCACTTCCAGTCCTTGGCGGACCAGAAGGACCCCCTTGAGGCCCTCCCTGAGGTCCACCGAAAGGCCCTGGGGATGGTCTACCACCAGGCACACCGCCACCCATAGGCGGCTGCGCACTTGAGGTACGTGGTGGTCGTGCGTTTGCTGGGGGTGGCTGCTGCTGCTGCTGCTGCTGCTGGCTCTGGGGCAAGGAGCTCCCGCGCTCGGGACGGCCACTAGCTCCTGGTACGCGAGAGAACCGTTCGTAGTTCTGAGATTGAGGACTCTGTAAGCCTGGCGAGTATTGCCCGCCAGTTGGAGCTTTCTGAAGACCTCCCGGGTACTGTGCCCCATTGTCTTCCGGATAAGGAGAAGGGCGGCCTCCAGGGCCTTGTTGGCCACCTTCCCATCCTGTAGATGCAGCTCTGTTGCGAGGATCGGGTCGGCCTGGTCCGCCAGGGCCACCAGGATGGAGGTTACCCATGGACTGGGACTGAGGCATAGGCCGGCCACCGCCCGATTGGGGTTTGATGCCAAATGCGCTTGATGCGCGATCTGATGGTGGGCCCATGTGCTGGCCTTGGTTAAATCGAGGAGAAGTCTGAGTGTCGTCCTCCGGGTACGGTGCCGTTGACTTAGAACGGACTGTCAGGGGCGGCGGTCGATCATCCTCGGGATAGGGAGCTGCTGATTGTGGCCGAGCCGGTGGTTGGTTGGAATCCAATCGTACATTGAAGGCGGGAGGTCTGTCAGTCGATGTGGCTGGTAGTACAAAAGAAGCTCGCGAAGGATCGGGAAAGTTGACATGCTCCGAGACGATGGTAGGCCGCATTCCCAGGGAAGAGTTAGCTGATCCATCCAGCGAAGGCGAAGCAGGGGCGCTGCCCTCGCTGAGTGTTGGCATCTGTTGTGATGGTTGCTTGAAGCGATCGGGGCGCTTGCCTCGTTGGGATCCATGTTGCGACTTGATGCGAGTCAGTGTAGTGGTCTCGTGATCGGATTTCGACAGAGTGTTGTTCTCATCGAGAGACTCGAGCCGACCGACGGCATCTTGGTTTCCATGGTCGGCAGCAAGTTGGTACCACTTTCGCGCTTCTGCCAAGCTCTTTTCAACGTGAATTCCTATTTCGTTGTAGTAACCCAAGGCAAATTCTCCAGTAGGCAGCTTAGCAGCTGCAGCTTCCTGAGCGTACTTGTACGCCAAAGACTCGTTCTTCTTGAAAACACCCTCATAACCAAATAGGAACCATCGACTGACGCCTAGGGCTGCCTCGGGAAGGCCTTGCTTAGCAGCGAGACCATAATAATGAAGAGAGAAGGAAGGGTTGAACTCGCAGCTGAATTGGCAAAGTTCGTACGCTTGGCCCATCTTGAGTTGGGCCTTGGCGAAGCCCAAATAAGCGGACTTCTCGATATACATCTTAGTCGTTACGGGGTTATTGGGCAGCAGACCATCAGGGATGGTGATGTCTGGCAGGTCGCGTCCTATCAGCATACCATAAACATACGCACCCTGAGGAGCATCTTCGTCCGAGCTATCAGCCGCGGCTTGTATCCGCTCCAGACCAGTCTGATAATCCTTGGTTTCACCATGTTGGCCTAAAAGGCTCATCATACCCATTCTGTACAAGGAAGCTGAGTCCTTGAGAGAAAGACCGCGGTAATAATGCTCCTTGGCCTTGGACATGTCATTGGATTGTTCATACAACATGCCCATGCGATACTCGGATCGTCCATGACCGAGCTCTGCGGCGCGTTTGTAGCCGATATAAGCCTCACGCTTGTCGACACGGTTGCCAAATTTGCCGAATTCGAGCCATTTCGAGCGCATGTATAATGCTTCCGGATGCTCTTGTTGTGACAGGTAAGTGATAATATTGATAGCATCGACTCGAAGCTCGTGTTCTATTCGAGGTGTGGCGGGACGAGCCTTCTCGCCATATTCCCGAATCATGGACTCTTGGGAAATGTCGGCCCAAGTAAGGACGTCGCGCGCCCACGTAATTTGCATGGAAACATTTTGTGAGTGAAGAACATGCTTGCGCGCGTTCCAGAGAATTTCTTCCTTTTCCTCGTCGGTTGGGGGAATATTATCGCCCTTGACCTTGGGAAAAGGCGAAAATGAGGGGGCGTCGAAGCTCATAGCGTTGAGACTCTCGGTGATCTTATCAGTAGACTGGTATGCGCGGATGTCGTCGTTTGAGACCTGTGTTGCAGTCTGGGGCCGAGGCGGGTCGGTTCCCCGAGGATTGGTGTAAGTCGACAGCGAGGGTTCTCGAGAGTGACGAGGGCCGGTTTGGGATCGTGGTTCAATAGAAGTAGCTTCAAGCTCCATGCGCTGAAGGTCCTCTTGCATATTTTGAGGGACCTGAGGGGTTACCCTAGATACAATAACAACAAAGAATCGTCAGCATGCCCCACCTTTTCACCGTTGCAACCGCATCCGGTCCTGGCACGCTTTATAAAGGATCGGGCTGTGAAAGGAGGGTGGAAAGCTGGGAAATAGAAACTGGAGACCGATTCGGAAATGGGATTAAGGGGGGAAAGCCAAGAGAATATACCTTTGAGGGGAGGGAGCAACAACTTCTGGCATATAATAGTCATCGAAACCGCCGGGTACGAAGGTCGCGCCTAACTGTGGGGGAGCCATCTCGGTTCGTTGGCCGTCTATCGCGAAAAAAGGACGTAAGATGTCAGCAAGAGGGTCGGGGGATATGACGAATAAAGAAGGGGGCCCTTGTTTTCGTTCCTTAGGAACAAATGTAAGAGCTGACGGGGCGCGGTCGCCGATGACTGCAGAAGCGGCGGCGTAACCCCTCTTTGCCTTGAGCCAGCAAACGGGAGGCTGTTTAATATGCGCGTGCGTTCGGCACTGGCTGGCTTGATTGAGTTCCAAGGTTGGATGCTTGCTTGCTTGCCCGGTTGACTGATTGACGGCAACGGTCCTAATTTAAAGTCTGTAAAGGCTAAATTTGCCGTAGAGAAGTCGAGACCCGCGAACAAGGCGACAATATGCTGAATGCAGACTAACAAGGGATCTGAATTGCACTGTAGCAATTATGCAGCGGGGATACTGAACAGAGACCCAATACTCTTCAGGGGCTGATGATCAAGCACAGGGGTCTCGTTACAGGGAACATGGAGCGCCAGTTCGTAAGTAACATTCCATGGGAGCGCCGGTTGGGGCTGAAGAAGGATTGCGATTCCCGTGTAGGTAAGAGCGAGGCCACAACTGCCGTAAGATCTGAGATTGCAGGCAAGAAATCCTAAGCAATTTCTCGCAGTAAGCCAGAAGGCAGAGTCTCAATACTGCTCAGACAAGATATGGCTTCTTCTGATTTTTCTGACATTCAGGCATAATTGCACTCTGAGACGCGACGTGTTTGAGACCCATAGTGGCTTGGCAATGCTGTGTATGTACAAGCAAGGCAGTGCACTAGGTAGGCGCCAGACGTAAATAGCTTTGTAGCGAGACCGATGAACTGATCAACGCGCTGGATCTCCCAGGAACCTTGCGTTCTGTGGGTGACATATCGTGCAGGCGACAGGTGTCTTTGTGTCCACTCCCAACGCGGCATTCCCAATACTATGCATATATTTTGCACTTTGAGTTTTGGGTTACAGACAAGGGATGTTTGGTTATTCGAAGTTGACCATCACTCAGTCGTCAAGCAAGCAAGCAAGTCAACCTGGTAAAGGAGCTTCACCAACATGTTCCAGTGCTGAGTGCCGCTTCTGCATATCAGCTCTCACAAGGGGCTTAGGACAAGAGGATGACGATAGCACTGCGGGTTCCATTGCTTACATGACGAATTGTTACCAGCAGCGGCTGAGCTGTTGTTGGTTTTCTTGCCGAGCTGGGCGTATTGCTGATAGCTAGCCATCGCGGCTGAAAGTGAGGGCGACGAGATGCGTTGCGGCTTCTGGATGGAATCGAGAAGAAGGACAGGAATACCTAGGTCAATAGCAAAGAAAATGGAATGCGGTTGGCTGAGGTCCAAAGGGTTCGTTATGTATTTGTTAGTTCAAGGCTCCCCAAGACAGTGGAGAGTATGTACTTTAATCAGAACCTCCAGCTGTTAGGAGCTGTAGCTGTAGCTGTAGCTGCGACACCACAATCACTAGCCGGCATAAGGAACCCCGCTTGGATTGTGGGCGGTTAGGATGGCGGGCGGGGCAGAAAATATGTGCGACAGACGTGGGGGAGAAAGCGATCGAGGCTGGTGTTGTCTTAGAGTACCTAGTAGTCTGTAGGAGTAGGCTGGGCTGTCTTGCAAGTCGCAGCAATGATTTGCGACCCAAAGCTTTATTAGACTGTAAAAGACAAATATCCTAAGAATATGGACTAAAGTTGTAGAAACATGGAGACTTACGAATCCGCCTCTTATGCTCTCGAGCCAACTTTTCTAATGCCCCGAGAACGAGCAAAGAATAGGTAGGCAGTGTGAATAATAGCTTGTAGTGCCGTGGTTCTGGAATCGCAGCAGGGATCTTGCTCTAGATTCTTCTGCAACGGCGCGTCTGGTTTCAAGATTGTCGATTTCAAAGACCGAGCGTCGTATCAATTGATCGGCGAGTTGACGTATGGAGGGGTAAATGCATAGGCAGCTCAGTTATTTGGGAATATTGGGAAAGAGAGACAGACGGACAAGACGGAACGTAAAGAGGAAGGGATTTGATGAGTCCGACGAAACAAATATCTACCTGAATAGCCAACAATGGAATAAGACCTAGCTAGAGATCTTCGACGTCAGATGCCTCTTGCCTGAGCACTGGTAATGTCCATACCCAAGCTACCTTAGTACCTTGGTACCTGTATCTATACTTAGGAATAGGTAGTACCTAAGGTAGTAGGTACTGGTGGTAGGAGGCTAGTAAGTGAGCCCGCTTAGATAGAAGACGGGTGCCACCCCGCCCTCCATATCAGTGCAGTCCATACTAAGAGACCCTCAATGTCTCCCGCTGATCAACATATCTCCTGTACCTTGGAAAGAAGAAAATGTACATTAGAAGGCACCAAAAAGCAGATACAGAGCTCGACAAAAGCATGACATCTTGCAGTTGGTGCTGACTAGTTTTACCCCCAGCCTTTTACAACTTTGCCTCGCTCTCGAATTTCGAGATTGAAGGAACAAGAAAGGTCATACCAATGGGTACTCCTAGGCAATTCAGACTTCAAAGAGGCTGACCATTGTATGGTGGCTCACCCTAGCATGACGCCTCTCAATTCCCAAACAACACTACCTCTGTCTGTCGGCTGGATGAGACATCTTTTTGCTGTACACCAACCACCAGCTGAGCTCTCTAACTGAACCAAAGTACTGTGTAAGTCGAGTTTAACTCATGTAACCGCTCAGCCACAGCCTCAGTTACTATTTTCAGACACGTCTACCTGATGAACAGTACCCAATGCTAAGACTGGTTAGAACCTTTAATGAAACAAAGTGGACTCTTTGTTTTCAACAGGGATGAGAGGGTTAGAAGTTTGTGAGTTTGTCATATGCGCGCACAAATACAGTGCGTTGCAGAAACAACCAAACTCCGTAAAGCCATGAAACATGCCAATAGCGATACACATTTCTGACATTGTATGCTGTGAATCATGATAACATCCATGGATACACGTGTACTGCCAACTACCCCTACGGACCAAGGCTGAATATTGAGAAGCCTAGACTCTATCTACCACATTACTACAATCTAATCTAAGGCTTCGCATCCAAGGCTGAAAACAAGAATCTCTTATACAGTCCATAAATGTTCGGTATGGAATAAATGTCACCAAGCCTGAGCCATTTCGCTGGGCTGGATTTCCCCGTAGATAGCAATAAAGCCAAAAACAAAAAAAACAAAAAAAAAAAAAAAAAACTCAAACTCGATTGACCAAGTGTTGTAACAATTCAGCAAACAACAGAATTCCAATAGCTGTGGCGTAACCAATCTTTTCTTGCGTGAAGTACCTCAACCAAACCAAACAACCACCTTCAATGCCCGGAATATCCTTTATCCGATACACCCTTGCAACAACGCACCTAGCAGCAACCACAGGCATGTGCCGTGGCCTCGCGTCACTGAATGTAGCCTGGTGAAGCTTGAATGGATATCATCATTAACACCATCCTCAATCATAAAAACCACTTCATTGATCGCATCTCCACCACAATAACTCTCGCACGAACTTCTTAGTGCTTGCTTATACCTTTTTTTAATAAAAAGAAATCATACTCAAAACCGTCGCCCACCATGGCCGAGCGCAATCTCTCCCAGATCATCTCTCAGCTCAAGCACTCCCCCTCCATGAGCTATACCGATGCCAACGCCCTCCTCTCAAAGGCCAAGCTCGCTCTGCTCAAGCTCAACGCCCTGACGCCCTCCCCTTCGACCTCCACGCAACTCCTGCCTCTGGCCCGCGAGACCTATGAGCAGGGCGCCCTATTTGCCATCCGCGCCCGCAACCCTGAGGCCTTCACCCGCTACGTCCAGCAGCTCCAGCCTTTCTACGAGCTGCCTGCTTCCGTCCTCCCTCCCAACCTTCCCGAGCGCAACAAGGTCACTGGTCTGAGCTTGCTTCTTCTCTTGACACAGGGTCGATATGCCGAGTTCCACACTGAGCTTGAGAGCTTGGAGAACCGTGAGGGAGGTGGCGGTGACGTCGAAAGCGATCGATACCTGGGCTATCCTATCCGTCTGGAGAGATGGTTGATGGAAGGATCTTACGACCGGGTGTGGAAGGCCATGAAGAGTAGCGAGGTGCCTTGCGACGAGTACAGTGTATTCTCCGAGGTAAGCCACCCATATTGTTCCAAACATCCCTGGCAACCCAATACTGACTCTGTTGCAGATCCTTAAGAACCAGATCCGTTCCGAGATTGCTTCTAGCAGCGAGCGTGCATACCCGAGTCTGCCTATTAGCTCCACAAAGTCCCTTCTCTTCCTGGATTCCGAGGGCGACGTCATTTCTTTCGCCCATCACCGTGGCTGGATTGTTCGCGATGGCCATATTTACTTCCCCGATGCTGCTGAAGGCGAGAGCGGCGACCAGAACAAGGAGATGAGCCAAATGGTGATAGAGAACGCTCTAGGCTATGCCCGTGAGCTTGAGACGATTGTTTAATGGAGGTGCTTTTAGACTAGCACTATAAAGGGGATACGGAGATGAACATAGACAAGTGTAGAGGGGACGAAAGGATTGCTGTACCACTAATTTCAACTTGATGAGCTCGTCCTTTGGACGAGTCCCCAAAAAACAATAAGCATCAAACATACGTCTTTTGGAACGTGATTCCATGATCTTGTGCTTCGCGCATATAATCAGGCTAAGTTGCAACTACAAAGACATGACTCCTTTGCCATCTTTCTATCAACCAGTCCAAGTTCAACCGTTTTTGAGTCCGAGACCTCACGCCTCGTCTAACTGGCTCTTTTCATGCATCGTTGATTCGAAACTCCTTATCCGAGCTACCCACTTCCATCATTAAATCTTTGGCTACGTTCTGCAGGCTTAGGCGAACAGCTTTAAGCCGCTTCCATGCTTGCCAATCTCACACACTTCGCACACGCGGCACACAGTGCCTTTGTATTTGGTGTGGTACTTAGAGCCATCAAAGGCACACTCCTCATATGCAGTACCGCTGTAGATGGGTGTATGGCTGGCAGCGCATACGTCGAACTCGGCGAACTGGTCGAACTCAATCTCAATAGCATCGTTAGGGTTGCGCTCACATTGAGCCTTGGTCTTCTTGGCCTGTGTGGATCAGTTAGTAACTAACGCAGACAATTTTCAACTGGGATACGACTTACGTTTTCTACAATCTTGGTGGCACCCCCATTGGCAATGATACGGTTGGCAAAGCTCAAAGCAGAGTTGTAGTTCTTGTTGCGAATGGCCAATTGCATGGCACTCAGCAGAGCAAGCTGGCGGTGGGGTACCTCGATCTTGGGGATGGTGAAGTAGGCCGATAGTTCCAAGCTTCTTTGGAGCTTCTCTGGGTCCTTGGCTACAACGTCAGGAGCGCCCAGTTGTCTTCTGGAGAGCTCAATGCTCATGGCAACAGCGTATTCACTGGCCGAAGTAATGAGCTTCTTAGCCTCAGAAACCTCGTCTTCACTGGAAACAGCGTTGACGAGGATGGAGTGCAGAATACCCTTGAAGATGCCAATGCCAGCCTCCAGCTTATTGGCCTTCATAGAATCGTAACCTGCTTGGAGGTCGTTGGAAGCGAGGTGCTCCAGATCTCGAGGGATAATAGGCAACACCTTTCTGGGATCAGTCTCATCTAGAGTCCTGCGAACATAGTTTACCAGAGGTGGTAGACCCTCGGAAGCAGGAAGGAAAGTCTTGGAGGCTGAGTAGACTTCCATGAATCGTGATTTCAGAGGCGCAAAATCGACAGCACCGACTTGACGGTTAAGGAGTTGCATAGCTGTTTCGAATGAACCCCCAGCAACATGGTCAACCGCCAATGGTGAGTTTCGTGCCCACATGTCGGCTTCACTGCTGGCAGCACCGCCTGCATCAACACTCTCGACGTTAACAAAGTCGCTGTCAGCCTCAGGGACATCGTCGTCTCCCATATCCCAGCCAGCAGCATCCTCATCATCGTCGTCAATCAGTGCACCATTACGCTTTGCAGCTGAATCAACTTCCATGGCGTCCTCGAAGCCGGTGTTAGCAGCAGCGGGCTCATCCTCCAACGACAGACCTTCAACCTGGCCAAGTAGAGCCTTCTCAAAGAAGGACTGTGAGGTGGCCTTGGTCGGCCAAGAGGCCTTGAAGGTAGGAACAATAGGCGCAGTGGCGGACAAGGGGCTTCCAAGAGCAGGCAGAGTAAGGTCATCCTCAGTGAGGCCAGTAGCCTCTAGGATAGATTGGCACTCCTCCTCAAGACCATGAGACTTGGCGGTCATGTAGGCAAGAGGGTCTGAAATAAGTCAGTTATAATCATCTGAAGAAATGGTAATGGCACCTACAAAGATCAATCTCCTTGAACATTTGGATGCGATCCTCGACCTCTCCGAGGTAAACGGCGTTCTGGAATCGTGATGTGAAGTCACCACGGTGCTCTGCAATCTTGGCCATGCGAGCAAGCTTTGCACGATCACCAGTGGCCAGGTATAGGAAAGACAGCTTATCAAACTGCTTGAGCTTTTGGTAGCACATCTCAACAACCTGGTGGTTGCCGTGTGCCAGTGCTTCCGTGCTGAGACGGGTCCAGAACTTAGGCTTGTCGAGTTCCTTCGCCATCTCAACGGCAACGTCAAGGTTACCGCACTCAACGGCAAGGTCGAATCGAGTAGTGGGGTCCTGAACGAACTGGAGGGCGATTTCGGGATAGCCCTTCTTCTGGAGATAAGAAATAATTGATTGACCAACAAGACTGGAGTTTCGAATAATGTGAAGCATCTCCTCATAGTTACGCTTGACGAGGGCCAACTTGAATCGGTATTCTGTAGGGTCAATCTGGAGGATGCGGGGCTTCGCGGCTCTATCAAGGCAGTACACATTGCGGCCCTTGACCTTGACCAAGTAGACAGTCTGATCAAGGGTCCGGACAATACCATTATCGCCGTTTAGGAGAGTGTACTTGACATGGTTAAGAGTTGAGTAGAGTAAAACGCCGGCATCGTCCCAAGTAGCGCTCTTGATGCGAATTGTCTCATGCAGAGTGCTGACCTGCTCGAGAGTCTTCGACACAATAGTGACATTGTGCTTGCTCAAGAGAGCGGCGTAGAGTCCGTCATTAGACCAGACGACATACTTGACACCGTTCACGGCAAGCTCAGCAGTACTCTTCTTCTGTTGAATATCATAAAGATGTACAGCAGTTGGAGTGATGATCAGGAGGTTACCAGTGCCTCCAAAGTAGATGTCGGTAGTCCCGGTAGGTGGCTTAAAGGATCGGGTAGTGTTGTTAGAGAGATCCTTGATATCGATGGTCTGGTTGGCGGTGTTGAGAACAGCAAATCTGTTGCGTGCGACAAAAATGGCAGAGTTGCCAGCACCTCGCTTGGACTCGGCCGGCTCGATAGCACCGGAACCATCCTTGGGCAAGTTTACCAACTCATAAGATCCACCATCGGCTGGAGACGTAACCAGGATCGATCGCTCCGCAGGGTTGAAAGACAAAGTTCGGGGCGCGACCCAGGCACTGCCAAGCTTCTTGAGCGATAGGAGTGTAGGGCTCTCGATATTCTTCTGGAAATCATAAGACCTGACGTGCTTCTCCTTGGTGACGTAGAAGAGAAGGTTCTGGTGGACAGCAGAAGCAGGGCGCTCTCGCTCGAGTTTGAAGACCATAACTCCATTATCGTGACCGGCAGCAAAAAGGTTGATTTCGGGATGGGCTGCAATAACCCAGAAACGGTCGTTCTCTCGTTTGAAAGACTGAACAGCAGTTCGCTTGTTCAAATCCCAGACGCGAATAGTCTTGTCCTCTCCAGCGGATAGAATCAGGTCCTGGTGAGGGTGGAATAGACATCCTGACGCATTCTGGAAGTGCCCTCGGCAGGTATCAACTTCCCAGGCCTTGGTCTCGCTCATGCGCCACAGCTTTACCAGCCGATCGTCGCCAGCGCTAACAATGAGGGGCATGGTGGGATGGAAAGCAACCCAGTTAACACCACGGTCGTGACCCTCTAGAACAAACTTGACAACAGCGTCAGTATTGCCAAACATATCGGTCTGGTTCTGGTTGGCGCGTGCCATCTGGTCTTCGAAAGACATCGAGGTGGGGGCTGAGTGCTTCTTTCGGAGGCCGGAGATGTCCCAAACGCGGACGGACTGGTCGAGCGATGCAGATACAACGAGGTCTTCCTTGGGGTGGAATTGAGCGCACATTGCGTAATGATTATGGCCGGTCATGGTGCAAACTATAAAAAGGTCAGCATTCTGAGCAGCTACGCCTGGATTACCATTTCAACATACTCAGCGACCGGTTCTGCCAGTTCCATATCCGAATGGTCTGGTCGTCGGATGCTGACAAGATCCAAGGAAGCTCATGATGAAAAAAAACGGTCCGGACATAATCGAGATGGCCGTTAAGGGTGAAAAGGCAGCGCCTGGTCTGGTAAGACCAGACCTTGATCTTGTAGTCGTCACCGCCAGAGACGAAAAGTGGTTGTGTCTTGTGGAAGTCGACACCACGGACAGGACCATCGTGTTCTTCGAAACGATCAATTAGAGTTCCCATTCGATAATCCCACAGCTGGATGGTCGAAGAGTGTAGCGAAACGAGAATCCATGGTCTGATACAACTTGTCAGCTTCGAAGCTTGCGATGCGGTTCAGGGACGTTGAACAACGAACCTCTTTGGGTGGAAGGCAATGCCTTTGGCTCTCGAGGACTTAGACTCGAACTGCGCAAAAAACAATATCAGTCCTGTCAAAATGCACCATCGTTGTACTCCCATACCTTGGTCAACATTCCCGGGGAGGATTGCATAATGGCGGGGAGGTGAAGCCGCAGCTTCGAGCATTAAGGGGTGGAACAATTCAAGACGCCCAAGAAGCGATTAGTGGAAGCAGCTATTCCGGCTTGTTTTCAGCTGGATCGCAAGAATCGGGGGCGAGTTCACCAGCACAGCGCGGCAAAGGTAAGGAGAGGAATATAGGAGTTGTAGGAAAGGGAGATATAGTTGAATGCTGGCCGACGAAGCGAACTCCTAGGCTTTGGCAATTGAACACGATGCTCAATGTGGGCTATCCTATCATGCTGGGGGAGTGCAAGTGGATCTCAGTACAAAGCCACTATAATCCATGGAACATTATTCCCCCGATAGAGGGGGACAGGTGGTAAGTGCGAGAAAATCGGGGACCAGCTCCCTGAATGTGGCTGGAAATGCAGGGGGTGCTGTTTCTGCCACGTAAGGAAAGGAAAGGAAAGTGCTCAGGCTCCTGTCTGTCGACCTCGCTTTGCGCTAAACCTAATTCAAACAGCTCGTAGTTTAAGTGACGCTGTCCGATTCTGAGACCTAGACACGGTCAGCCTTCCTTGTTCTTTGTGCCTGGTGTCGATGCTGGCAATTGAGAGCCTGTGGCACATAGAGCATCAGTCGTGGGCGCCAAATTCCTCAGATTCGCTCTAAATCAGAAACTGCAACATCGCTACGTGATTCCGTGTCTGTTCCTATCGAAGCTTTTGAGAGCTGTCCTTTGCCCCTCCATCGCGAGCAACGAAGCTTTTCAGCTGCCATAGTCAACAGCCAAAACCGACTGTATGCACCATCTCATATAAGCTGCAAAGATGCCGTGTCTCTCACAATGCATGACCATGGCTGCATTGGCTGTCGCGGCTGCGTCTGCCTCCCCATCAATCAATGTGGGCATGAACGCTGCCTTCCCTCGTGGGCCATATCTGCTTGAGCTTCTGTAAGCTTAAACCGTTTCTCATAAGACGTTAACAGATTTGATCTAACGACTTATAGGGAGACAGCTGCTGAGGAGAACTCGACAGCGTATTTCCCGCTTCTCGACAAAATTGCTAGTGGCCATTTTGCATCAGCCAATTCAGACGCAGAACTCTACGACCAGTTCCTCGAAGTTCTTCAGAAAGATGATCATATCATTACGCCTGATGCTCTTTCTACCTTCAAACTATCTCTCTCCCTACGGGCTGCCGCACCACGTATTGAAGCACACTACCAATATTACAGTACAGCTGTGGATTCCGGGTCTCAAATAGATGGTACTGATGACTGCCAGAGTTGGGCTTTGATTAACAACCAAAAATACTGTTCTCCGGGGCTTGATACGGCCGTGGGGGGTGAAATACCCAACAAGTATGTTTGGTGATTACCGAATACAAATACTTCATTTCTAACATGACATAGACAAGTAAAGGTGCTGCCATTCGATCGAGTTCTGGGACTTGGGAAGGATGCCATCCTCTATGCGGATCCTACGTCCGCCTCTTTTGGCCTATTCCACAATGCCCTCTCGAAGGCTGCTAGGCGGGGTGATCTTTCTTACAGGCTGCGGTACCGTCGAAGCAACAATGTTTCCAATTCTTCCTTGCCTGTGAGCGGTTACGGTGTTAAATTGGACCTGAAGCGGACTGATTATATCGTAATTGATGACCGCGAAGCAAGCCAGGAGACCCAAGAAAAGCTTGTTGTGGCCGATGTTGATCTTGACACCAACGAGGAGGTTGCTGATCTGAAGCCTCTTGCATCTTCTGAGCTTGCATCTCTGGGTCTCAAGACTGCATCTTTCATCCTTAAGAGCGCGGACCCTCTTGATACCTTGGTAAAGTCAACGCAAGACTTTCCCAAGTTCTCGACATTGATCGCCTCCCACGAAGTTACGCGGAAGTTTGCTGAGGAGCAAGAGAGAAACGTCGCGGCTGGTGTACCTAGTGGGATCAATTTTCTCTGGATGAATGGCGTACAACTTATCGAGCGTCAGATTGATCCCTTCACACTCATAGAAATGATCCGGCGTGAGCGCAAGCTTATCGATGGTGTCCGTGCACTTGGCTTCAATGGCCAACAGGCTGTCTCACTCTTAGGCCATTCTGAAATTGCCAGTTCCAAAGCTGAGGATGAACCTCCAAGGTTTGACTGGACTGACCGACTGGAGGATGGAAAAGCTGTCATGTGGCTAAACAATCTAGAGGAAGATGGCCGGTATCAAAAGTTCCCCAAGGATCTGACTGCGGTATGTAATGGTTCGATACTTGAGGTGGCATCGCTAATTATCTTATAGCTCCTTCAACGCACCTACCCGGGTCAACTTCCACAAGTTGCCATCAACCTCTTTCACGTCGTTGCTCCTATCGACTTTACCAACCTTGAAGATGGAAGGGCTTTCGGTCAGTTGGCTCAGTTCATGCAACGCGGTATTACAATACGCTTTGGTATTGTTCCTTTAGCCACTACTCCGGCCTCTATCGCGCAGGCCAAGGTTGTCTACCATTTGATGGAAACTTATGGATTTGAATCTCTCATCACATATCTACAAGAGAGCGAAGAAGGCCCCGAAGGCGCGGCTAATAAGAAGTCGTTCGCCAGGGCTGTTGATGGACGAGAACCGCTACCAGAAATGACGAAGATGACCTTGAGTGAAGTTCTTGAGGCCGAGTCTTACGTGCATAAAGTCAAGGCAGGCCAGGCTTGGGCAAGTCGACTCAACGCTGACACCACTGTCCGCCCTATTCTCGTCAATGGCATGGCTATCCAACGTGAAAAGAACTGGGTGCAAGCAATGGGTCAGCGTTTGACTGAAGATCAGCAGACAATCCAGAAAGCTGTGTACTTCGGGCAGATCAATGAGGGGGCGCCCGTGTCGGATATCTTTCTCAACACGGCTCTTTCAAAGAGAAACACATACGTCTTTCCTGATGATGATAAGACTCTTCGAATCCTAGATGTCAACAAGCTCTACACAGATCATGCGGAGCTGTTCGACAAAATAGCTGTCCTGCCTGCTGGCGCTGAGAGTGCCAAAGAAGACTGGGCCGTGCTCACCGTAATTGCCGACCTCAATACTGATGATGGGCAAGATCTCTTACTTTCTGCTCTTGAGCTTAAACGCAATAACCAAGGAGTCCGGCTTGATCTTCTTCACAATCCTTCTTCGCCTGCGAATGCCCATGCTATTAACGGTGCGTTCAAGCTCGGGGAAGGTAAACTCATCGAGATGAAGAGCAAGAGTGACCTGAAGGCTGTGCTCGAAGCATCATGGACAGCTGAAGAGGATGGGTTTGGTAATGCGCTGGCACACTTCCTGTCTACTTCCAACCTTCAGCCCGGAACAAAGAGTCTACTTCTCAACGGCCGTGTCGTCGGCCCCCTTCCATCAAATGTCTCTTTCACGGATGATGATATGAAGCAGCTTTTGGAGTTTGAACAGCGCAACAGGATTCTTCCTGTTTATACTGCGATCAAAGAGCTTGGCTTCACAGATAAGCTGTCTGATCCAATTGCTGCCGCCAGGCTCACCTCCATTACGGCGCTTTCTACTATTTCCGACCTTCCTCAGGGTATTTTTGAGTCCGCCCCGTCGATACGGAGCACCCTTTATAGCACTTGGAATTCAACACACAGCGCTATTGAGGTCGGCAAGCCGGAAACTGCGGCTATCCATATCGTCGGTCTCCTCAATCCTACTAGTGA
This sequence comes from Fusarium transvaalense, assembly GCA_013623685.1. Taxonomy (NCBI): domain Eukaryota; kingdom Fungi; phylum Ascomycota; class Sordariomycetes; order Hypocreales; family Nectriaceae; genus Fusarium; species Fusarium transvaalense. Next base: position 175,876 of record JABFFG010000007.1, read on the forward strand.
ACAGGGGCAGAGGTGGGCTCCTATTCTCAAGGTCTTATCGGAGCTTGATGGCGTATACCTTAAGCTCTTCATGAACCCAAAGGAAGTGATAGAAGAACTCCCTATCAAACGCTTCTTCCGCTACGTCCTTGATTCTACGCCATCCTTTGACGATTCTGGTCACGTTCGGAGCCCCAAGGCTACTTTTATGGGCCTTCCTTCAGAAGCACTGTTGACTGCAGGCATGGATGTCCCTCCCGCTTGGCTGGTGGCTGCCAAAGACTCGGTCCAGGACTTAGATAACATCAAACTTAGCTCTGTCAAGACAGACATTAACGTGATTTACGAATTAGAGAACATTCTCATCGAAGGTCACTCGAGAGACGGCAAACGGGGTGCCCCAAGGGGTGCGCAACTGGCACTTGCGACCGAAAAGGATCCTCTGGTGACAGATACCATTGTCATGGCCAACCTTGGGTACTTCCAGTTCAAGGCCAATCCTGGATTCTACAACATCCGACTTAAGGAAGGCCGTAGCTCGAAAATCTTCAACATTGAGAGTGTCGGCGCCCAAGGCTACGCTGCTGTACCTGGAGACGAGGGCACGGAAGTTGCACTTATGGACTTTAAGGGTACAACCCTGTACCCACGTCTCGGCCGTAAGACAGGGATGGAAGAAGTCGATGTCCTGGAGTCGCCTGATGGTGATAACAACGGTATCGTTGCTAAGGGCCTCAAATTTGCAGAAAGTCTCCTTGGAGGGACCAAGTCACCCAAGGAGATCTCAGCCCAAGAACATGCTGAGATTAATATCTTCAGTGTTGCTAGCGGTCACTTGTATGAGCGTATGCTCAACATTATGATGGTGTCGGTCATGCGAAACACTAAGCACACAGTCAAGTTCTGGTTTATCGAGCAATTCCTGTCACCGTCGTTCAAAGAATTTATCCCGCATATGGCAGCTGAGTACGGGTTCAAGTATGAGATGGTCACATACAAGTGGCCTCACTGGCTTCGTCAACAAAAGGAAAAGCAGCGTGAGATTTGGGGATACAAAATCTTGTTCCTCGATGTATTGTTTCCGCTGTCTCTCGATAAAGTCATCTTTGTTGATGCAGATCAAATTGTTCGCACTGATATGATCGATCTTGTGAACCATGACCTCGAGGGTGCGCCGTATGGTTTCACGCCTATGTGCGACTCGCGTACTGAGATGGAAGGCTTTAGGTTCTGGAAGCAAGGTTACTGGGCGAACTATCTTCGCGGACTACCGTACCACATTTCTGCGCTCTACGTTGTCGACCTCAACCGCTTCCGCCAGTTAGCAGCAGGAGATCGTCTTCGACAACAGTACCACACACTTTCAGCTGACCCTAACAGCTTGTCTAACTTGGATCAAGATCTCCCAAATAATATGCAGTTTACCATTCCAATCCATAGTCTGCCCCAGGAGTGGCTCTGGTGCGAAACCTGGTGCAGCGATGAGAGCCTGGCTAAGGCCCGCACTATCGACCTTTGCAATAACCCACAAACAAAAGAGCCCAAGCTCGATCGTGCAAGGCGCCAGATCCCAGAATGGAATGTTTACGACAACGAGATTGCGGCCCTCGATCGACGGCTTAAGGGTATTGCAGACAAGAACAAGAACTCTGGAAACGGAAAATCAGAGGGAGCACACACAAAGGATGAGCTCTAGACTAAGCACTACTTGCGTTCTAATCAAAGTTGTGAGATTTAACATCGCATTTACCTAGGTAGCTCTCATCTATATCTAGCGTTCAATTACATTTAGATCACGTCTCAGCCAAGTTCGAATATTGTACAAACTATAGACACTCTTCCTGTATATAGTCTAACTAGCATTTTACCGAACATTGATCTAAGGTTCTGATATTTAAGTTAATTATTTTTGGGACGCCAGCCACATGAACCTCTATAGATTATCTCATTGTTTACCAGGTTGTGTGGTTTGTCAATACTCCTTGACAAGCCACCGAGACTAGCCTCATCGATGTCAAGGAAGCCACTGGCGATTAATCAACCATCTGCTACTGTAGTAGCTGTGCCTTTCGATTAGAGAATAAAGTATCACATGTCGTTGTTGACAAATTATTCCCTTTTGGGTCAATTCATATTGCAACTTCATCAACCACCCTTGTGATTGCAACTGTCGAGGGTCTTGGGACTTAGCAGGCATTTCGAATCCTACGAATTCTCAGAACAGTCTATGGTTGAAAATTACAATGCAAAGGTGGTAGCGACACGCAAATTTCTAGACCTTTTTCGAAATGGCGTACATACCTTTCAATTTCTCTTCTTAAGTCCAGCAAGATACAGCAGGTATGATGAGAATCCTGGCTGGAATTAGTTCGTCCATGGGCAAGTCATTGTAGGGCAGCTCAGCAACCAAGAGTTATTCCGTATGTGGCTCATAATTTTTTACCAATTCGCCTCGCTTCTCGTTTGCTATACATACATGCTCAAAAGTCCTCCAAAGCCTACTACTGATAAACATGCCCATCCCAACGCTCAATGTCCATCTCGGACATGAACCTAACTGATATCTACACAACTCCAGGTCATCCGCTATGTTCGACTATAAGCATATGAAGTCCAGATGCAGTCCATTTGGCCCATCAATATTTCTGATAATAAAGTAGGAGATCTGTATAAGTGGCCATGGACAGGATCTGTTCAGTTCGTGCTCAAGTCTTCAACTCCGTTCCACAACGCCTCGTATATGTAGTAAGTATATTCGTGTCTATTCCCATGCCAAAAAGCCCCAAAACCCGCTTACACCGTATGGAGCTATTTTCTTCCATATAAAATAAAATAAAACAGACTTCGGATGCTCAGTGCCGTCTTCTGAGTCCTAAGTCACTGTTGTCACAAATGTCTTGTTATATCCATCGGCCTCAAGTATGAAGTAGAGGCTAGCGAAGAAAGAAAGATGGCGGGTATCACAAATGCTGGACAATCAAGACACCTCGCTCCGTATATCCTTTACCCGATTGCAAACACGAGGAAAAAGAGCCAAGAAAGAAAATGTATCATGCCCGGTACTTAAGATTGGCTCGTCTCTCGCTCTTCCTGGATCGAGGCCATTGACGAAGCTTGGCCAACACCAAGCATTGAGGAATGGCTCAAGGGCGGCATTCCGGCTGATGTTTTGACGCCTGTAGCCGACGGAGCGCCGCTAGGTGCAGCGGTCCCGTTTTCGATCTTCTGCTTCGTAAGTTGGGCGGGGTTAATGCCGCTTTCACCATTAGGAGTCTGCGCGTTGGAACTGTCGGCTAAAAGTTCTTTATGTAATGGCGATGAGGGGGAATTGGACTTCTTGCTTCGAGAATCGCCATTTACAGTATTGGCCCCACGAGAAGAGTTGCGTGGGGAAACTCGACCAGTCTGATTAATATGTCAATAAACGTCGTGAGTCTGACGGAGATTATGAGGCTTACCTGTTTGGCCCAACGGAGACCACAGCTATTACAGAGATCCCGTTGACCACTGGGTCCTCGACGCCACTCAGGCGTGTTCCTCGTGTGGCAGTTTGCACAGTCCCGAATGACGTTGCCAACTCCCTTTCTTCTCTTACGCTTCTTCTTGCTAGAAAGCAAACCACCGAGTTCCTCAGCTAGAATGCGATTGACTTTCTCCATCTGTCGTAGTTCGAATTGCCAACTGGAGCATTTGGTTGTTCTTAGCTCGTCGAAAATGTTGTCTTCTGAGGCTAGAGCTGCATCCTGAGTCCCCGGTGCTAGTGCGCCACCAGCAGGCTGCGAGACGTGGCCAGTCGCATGGTTTTCGTTGCCGTTATTTGATCTTGGGGTAGCAGCAATAGACCTAGAACCGGATGCATTGGCAGGTGCGAGATTGCGTGAAGAAGCTTTGAGTAGTTTTGTTTGAGCAAGCAGAAACGACGGTTTTTGGCCTTCAGAAGCGTCGCCCGGATATAGAGTCGTCTGTGCCTGCAACACCTGGCCTCGGCGATTTTGAACCTCATGCTTACAAGTGACGGTTTTCCCACGCCTTGCTTTTTCCATCGTTCGTCCGAACTCAGGTCGCGATTCTTTCCGCATAAGATCCTGTATACTAGTTCCAACCAGGCTATCGGGCTGAAGATCGAGTAGTGACCTAATGTTCGACGAGACATACAAGAACAAGCCCGATGTTGAGAGCTTTGTCCATAGTTCACTGTCCCCAATACCTCCATTTGCTTCAAGGTTGCGACGGCTCAATGCAAATACTGGTCGCTTGCGACCCACCAGAATGATGCACTTTCGGCCTTTTCCTTGTTCGACAAACAGTGACCCATGGCTTTCAAACCATGTGTAGCCGCTATGTTTTCGCCGTATTCGGAAAACGATATTGACGGGATTCCCAGTGGTTGTGTCTTTTAGTTCTCGTGTGACAGGGACAATATCGGACGGATGACAAACAGTCGATAGTGAGTTTCCAACAAGATCCGCGGCCTCGTATTCCAAAACCTTCTTGCACGATGGCGAGAGATACAAAAATAAACCTTTAAGTGAAAGAACATGAACCACATCGTCGGTGTTCTCGAGAAGCATCTTGTCCCAGGACTGCTTGTGCCAATCCGATGTTAAACCCTTGGGGGTGAACTGTTGTAGCAGTGTTGATACGTCGTCCACACCCAATGTCTGACCATTCTCAGGCTCCCATTGGCTGGATTGCGGCGGTGTCCAGATGTATTGGCCGATATCGCTGTGCTTGTAGTTCACTTTTACACCACCTAGATCTTGATTAGATGCGATTGCATCAGGACATTCCACAAGATCAATCTGGAAACCAATAAAGTATCTGATTTCATCCGTGTCCCAAGGTATAGGAATCATGGTTAGAAGATTCAAGAACGGCTTTCCGCCCTTTCTATAGTTAATAAGGCTTTGTTGAACTTCTCTGCCCTCATGAACCATCTTTTTCAAGTTGTATACGGCACCATCGTCGACAAATTCGCGCTTCGATCCAGCCTCGACTTTACCATCTGGGGCTTGAAGAAACCGGCAGTTTTGCCCCACAATCTCGTGGCGGCTGTAACCAGTCAAATTCTGGAAGTTGTCGGAAACGTATATTATGGGGCAATCGTTCATTGAAATATCGCAGACGACGAAGGCGCATGACATGTCAACGGCACCGAGTTGAATCCGTGGGTTTTTGCGTGTAGCAACTAGCCACAGAGCCTTAAGCATATCAAACCCACTCTTCGAGTATATCGTCTTTTCTTTCGAGTCTCTGGGTCCATCGCCGGTTGATGGTGTCGTAGCAACTGATGTGCTGGTGGGCTGAGTGACAGTTGTTGAGGACACAGTCCCGTGGGACTGTTGCTGGGGAGGAGAAACGACAGATCCGGAAGCAGTCGAGACCTGTCGGGACAATGAAGGTAGAGTTTGACTGTTGTCTCCATTGTTTGCGTTATTGTAAGACTGATGGTTATTCATCATATTGTCGCCCGGTACTTCTATCGTGTCCATAGTTGTATTGGCAGGCGCGGTAATCGTATTGGGTGGAGGAGGATTGCTTTGGTTCATGTTCGTTGAACTGCCGTCTGGAGATAGATCCATGGAGAAGTCGTTACCAACTTGGACTTGAGGGGTGAGTTGACCTTGCGGGAATTGTCCGATAGATGGAGAGTAGAGGTTCATGGGCGAGCCGTTGCTCGCCATCTGCGCTCCGACGCTCATACTGGCAAACGTAGAAGGCATCATTGAGCTCATCATATCAGGCGAGATAGCCGAGTAATCGTTAGGGTCAGCTGTCATGTAGTTGCCCATTTGGTCCATGCCGATAGAGGTATTAATGGTTGGAAAGCCTGCTCCTATAGGCTGGTTGAATTGATAGGAGTTCAGGTCGGCGTTGTCGGTCCCAAAAGTCATCATATCACCATTACCGACAGCAGACATCCGTCGTTGCCCTTGCTGATGCTGATCCTGATGTTGGGGCATCTGAAGCTGGCCCATATGGTTAGCAAAAGCCTGAGGCATGCTCTGCCGACGGTATAGCTTGTCTTGATTATCGCGAACAATGTCATCGAGGGAATCCCCTCCTGAAAAGTAGACAGGGTCATTCATGTTGTGCTGCATTTGAGTCGGTTGATTCTGTTGTGTGTGTTGCTGTTGCGGTGGCGGCGGCGGCTGCTGCTGTTGTTGTTGAAATTGTCGCTGCTGTTGCTGCTGCTGATGGGGGGGGTAGAAGCCATCCATAGCGACAGCATCTGGCTGGACAGCCTAGCCAGGCGCTCAAAAAAGAGATGCTAAACGGGCGTTGTCCCGTATGCACACTGCTCAGGCAAGCGGATGGTGCCCTAAAACGACGACTACTAAGGGGTCGGTTGGTAAGGCTGGTTGGTCACCTGGTGAGAGGACCCTAGCTGCAGCAGCCGGAAAGTGCTGCGAGTGTCGGCAAATCCCACGACACAGAGAGGCTGAGGATATCGTAAAAACGAGGAGTCGAGTGGGATCGATGTCAGGTCGAGTAGTCGGGTTCGAGTTGATATTTGACGTGATAAATCAAGCTGGGTAGATCAAGCGACCGAGCGAAAAAAAAAAGAGAGGGACAGGGTATAGATAATCGCAGATGGCAAATGCGCGGGGGTGGATAGTCGTGCTCGCTCGAATTTGTACTCGGGTTTGAATTATGACTCGAAATTTGTCGATGGAAAGCTCGGAACAAGGGGAATCAAGTGATGAAAGGCAGATGCGTGGAAAATAGTTTTTTCTTTTCTTTTTTATGACATTCAAAGTCGGATCGTGTTGAGTTGAAAGGGGTCGAAGATCGCTTCAAAGTCGTTTGGAACGGGAAAGACGAGAGGGATGGACAAGTAGAGTACGGTATGGGAGAAGAAGAATGGGAATGCGTGAGAAGCAGATGGTAGTGTGGGTGGGGGAAAGTAAGTACCTGACCAGGATCAGACCAGACAGAATGGCTTGGGATAGGATGGTAATGTAATAGGTAGGTACGGTACAGTGGGAGTAACAGCCGAGAGTGTGTGAAAGAGTGGATGGATGGATGGTGGGAAAGGCAAGCCCGACCAAATTAACGGCGGATGGGTTGGGACTGGGCTGCTGCTGGGCTGAAGTTGGCTCACTGGCTTGAATGGTGACTGCCGTTTTCTGCAGTTGACCCTTTCCCGTTTCCCATCCGTTTTACAGGCAGGGCCAAACCAAGTGCAAAGAGGAAGGAAAAAGGGAGGTGGATCCAAACTTGAGTTTTTCAGTAGAACGGTACCTTGGTCTGCGCTGAGTCTTGGTGTCATGGAGAGGTATCAATATAAGCTGGACTTTACCCTGCCGAGGGGCGCACCCGACGCATGTGGTGGGGAAAGGGATTGAGGGGGTCAGGAAGGACATGGAGGTTGGATCCTTACCTACAACGAAGACAATCCCTAACCAGTACTGATTACCCAGGTACCTATACATAAAGACTGTGAGCCGTAGGTACTAGATACTAGGTACTTCACTGAGACCTGGCAAGTAGGTACCTAGTAGGTAGCAATCTATGAACGGCAAGGCAATTGCTGGCGGGCAGGGGAGGGGAATCCAAGATCGGGAAGACCCCGTGCTTCGTTTCTCTCCGCTGCAGCGCGGCAGCGAAACGCAACAACTTACAGTTTAACATTCCCTTTGTACCCTGCCCTGTGCCTACTAACTAACGTGCTCCTGGCTGCGATCGTATCCGCTTTGGGAAATCTGCAAATTTACGCCAACAAGATTGCCAAAGCCATCAAGTTTGTAACGCATCATAAGCAACGTGTGTTTCTCTAAAGACGACAAATTCATGCTTATATCTACCACTTATTAGCCCTTGATACATACATTGCATTTCTCGAAATCGCTAGCACGTCCGGTCGTTCCTTGCAGGCTACAAAAACTAAGATCAACTGTGAGGATCCTATCCTTCAACGCACCGCCCGAGATGGCTACTTTGCCCAATAACTACCCTACCTAACCTGGAGTCGAGGGACGAAATGGTTACCATAACGTGAGTATCATCACTGCCAACCGTCCCGCATCTAAAGATAAAACAATCATTCCATCTCTCCCTCAGCGTCTTGGGCTGAATTGTAACGATTGGTTTCCGATACACTGTCTCACTCCTGTCAGCAGTATTGTTTTACCATTGTGGTCTAGCTATGCAATTCAAAGTCTTCGAGTCATCACAAAATGCCATGTAAAAGTATTCATGAGTAGTTATATATTGACAAGATCACCACACCAACAAACGGATGATCATTCGAAATGATAATGAACACATTCATAATTCTAATGTAGCATTAAAAGGCGCCGTGCGAGGTCAAGTATATAACCTTCCTAAGCAAAAAGCATTTTTGTTTTTGCCTCGACGCCTGGAACCGACGTCCTCTATCTCTTCTCTTGCCTATGCCCAGAGCATGACAATTCTTTTGATGCTGATTTTGAACCCACCCTAGGCAAACTAGAGTGTCACACCCTGTCGCATCGATACCAGCATCGCCTTGGGGATGCTCGCCTGCCACAAGCGCTCGACAGCTGACCGGGTTCCTGGTCTGAGACTGGCATCTTGTGGCGATCATTTTGGTATCATCTGGAAACAAAATTCATGTCCCTTCGTAAAATTCGCACGCTTATCAATCCGACCTTACTCTTTTGGACTCGTCCCTCATGACTCCGTATGAATAACTTCCATCGCCGCTCATTGAATCCACAGCGACGTGGCGCTTCGCAATAACCAATACCGATGAGGTCCACGTCTAGTTGAAGAATCCCATGATAGTTTGTTGCGCCTGGGGAGAGAATTGTTGCAGGAGCGGCGAAGGATCAACCGAAGTCGTCTGCAGGAGTCCTTTGGTCGCTTGGGCTACACGGTTGGCTGTCTGTCCTACAAGTGTCTCTGCCTCGAGGGCTTGGGCAATGAAGACGAAAACTTTGCCAGCCTGGTTAACAACAGCTGGGTGTTGCCTAGAAGGTGAAAGACGATACGTCAGCTTCTGCAGACTACAAAAACGTAGACTCAAAAAAAAAAAAAAAAAAAAAAAAAAGGAAATACTTACTTGTCAATCAGCTCAGCCAAGTATGCATATGCATAGGGCGCCGCTTCCTCATCATTTGTCACGGGCAGAGTCTCGACCCACTGTGTGATTACATTTTGCACGTCATTAACGGTACTTGAGTTGTAGTGAAGGATCTTGGCGATAGCTGCGCACGCATTCTCGGTCGCATACACGTTATCCTCGTTTCGAGCGTCAGGAACCTGAGTGACTTGAAAGAGGAAAGGAACCGAGCCTCCCAAGAATTGTGCCCACGGCGCTCCACCTCGGTGCGCTGCCACTCCGATGCCGTAGGCCGCGGCCTGGCGGATAGCCGGGGATGGATCTCGGCAGCCGTCAATCAATGGTTGGGTGATGAAGTTGGCATACCGCGTGCTTTCGGGGCCGCAATATTCCAGAACATCGTCCATGATGCACAAACCCCATTGGCGCTGAGTAGGGTCAGGAGAGTTGAGGAAACCTTCGTATGTAGTCATCAAGCGCTCCCAAGCGGGCAAAAATGCAGCACCGTGGTTTTTGAAGATGGCGTGGAATGCCTTGTTCATATCCGAGAGCAGGGTCTGATCGTCCTCAATGGCCATTAGAGTATCCTCAGCTTCGTCCTCCACGTCGTCGGCGGTGGCTCCTTCCTTGTCCTGCTCACGCTGCGCAACACGATCCTTATAGTCCTCAAGGGCAGAGTGGACGGAGTCAATGAATCGATTTAGATGATCAGCAGAAAGACATTCCTTTCCGACGACCTCGACAGACTCATAGAAGCATTGATACATCTCGGCAAGAGTATCAATGGCAGGTTCTGCAGTCAGAACCTCGAGAAGCTTGTCAACAGTCGCGTTCCAAAGACCACGGAGTTCGGCAGATTGAGGGCCGTAGGCTTTCTTGTAGGAGCTCAGCAGCTGGGGGACAAGCTTGGCCGAGATATATCTGACAGGGTCATGGAAGAAGAACGCGAGACCAGGAAGGGCGATCTTCTCCATGATCTCCGAGACATAAGGTGCAAAAGCAGCCTCAAGCACTTGGGCATAGACAACCAGGAGTTCAATGGCCATGTGTTTATCGTCCATGGTGCTTGTCTTGATACCAATCATCTTACCCTTGAGGGGAACAAGCTCCCATCCTTCCTCGTTTTGCATCTGCTCAACTTGATCATCGTCATCCAGCAGCTGGATATCAGCCTTGGCCACGGCAAGCTCAAGGAGAGGGGGCATAACATTGTGAAGGAAGGGGAGGAAATCGGATCCGAGGACACGGCACATACGACCCCAGCAGTGCATGAGGTACTGTGCTTGAGGATCGTCAGCATCGGTAATGTTGGCCTGGATATTGGCAAGGAGGTTGACAAGGGTCATGGCGTCCTGGCCAAGGCGATCCTTTCCAACAGCCAGGGCAATCAATGTAGCACATTCCATGGCCTTGGCACGCAGAAGTCGGTACTCCTTCTCACTTTGGTTCTGGAGGACATTAACAAGAAGAGGCATAAGAGTATCGTAATATTTGGAAAAGGCAGCCTCGGCAGCATCGGCAATAGTGGCAATAGTCGAAAGAGCTTGTTCCTGGACGTATCGCTTGTCGTTCTGAAGAAGCTGGAAAAGCTGCGACAGCAGCTCGTCCAGGTAGGGCTCAAGAGTAGCCTTCTCGGCCTCCTCACAAAAATTGACAAGGGCAGCAGCTGCATGGGACTTGACTCGACCCTCGGGGGAGCTCAAGACGGGAATAATGGCCTTGAGAACACGATCGTAGTAGTCGGTTTGCATTTTGGGAGCAAAATCGGTGCTCATCTGACCAAGAGCATTGCAGCCGGCCCATCGAACTCGAGGGTGAGGATCTTGGAGTGCGGGGACCACCAAATCGAGCACCTGGCTGAGCTCGCCAATCATGAGATCTCGGCAACCTTCTGAGATGGCTGAGATAGCCATCAAGGCAGCGTGTCTATCCCTCCAGGCCATAGAAGTCATCATGCGAGGAAGCCAGTTGAAGGTAGGAGCCAGAATGGTCTGGCCTCCAAGCTTGTTGGCAAGTCGGTCCATGGTCTGCTCACCAGCAACGTGATTCTGATCACTCTCGTCCTGGTCAAACTGCGAAGTCGTTAGTTACCAAATCGCTCAAAAACGTGACTCGCTTTTTCTTCCTGCAAGCACTCACATCGTCTGAAGCCATCCACTCTGACGCATCGTCATCATCTTCACCAAGATCCGTCATGAGACTCAAACACTGTGTAATCATATCGTTTGTGTAAGAGGGGTCTTTTCGGCAGACGGAAGGCGCATAGTCGGCAAAGGTAGCCATAAGTTCCAGCGCGTTTTGGCGACAGATATTATCGAGTTCCTTGTCTTGGACTACTGAGATGCTAAATTGAACAAGGTTTGAAAAGAGAGGCTTGAACATCTTGGGGGCAGACTCGGCGAGATCGATGAGAGCAAGGAGCGCCTTGCTGAGGTCGTCGGAGTCCTGCGTATCCTTAATCGGGGGGAGAATGTTGAGTACATCAGGAATAAGGGCATAGTATTTGGCCTGTCCCTTCTTGCTTATGGTTCGGAAGAATGAAGCAAAGGCTTCCATGGCTGCAAGGCGGACCTGTAGCTATCGTTAGTGGCACAATGATATAGAAGGTGGATAAAAGATCTGCCCCGCGGGGAGGAGTATATACCATAACGGCGTCGTCCTTGAAACCTTTTTGGAAAGCTTGAAGAACAGCCTCCTCATGTTGCTTCTCGATGATTGCAGGAGTCGTAGCGAATACTCGGAATGCATTCTCTCGCTTCTCAGCTTCAGGTGCTTGGCTAAGCTGGAAAAGGGCACTGAGCAGGTCGGGCCAAGCATCACCTGTTGTAGAGAAACATTAGCGGAATCCAGACGCATACTGGGAACAGCCCCGAAAGGTATTTATTGCACTAACCGTTCTCCGTGTATTGTCTGGCAAGCTCGGCAACTGCGTCACTAATCTTGTTACGAACAAGGCGATCAGACTCAGCGGCCAGTGTCTCAAGAAGCTTTTGGCGGATGACGGCGGCTTGGTCCTTGGTCAGAGAGAGGAAAAGGTCCATGCTCTCTCCAGCATCGTTCTTGCGGGTCTTGGAGGCAATTCGGCGGAAGATAACAGCAGCGAAGGATCGGGTCGCATTGTCGCCAGCGCCTTGAATTTGTTCAGCCAGTCCCATCAACAGAACCTCGGGACGAGTGGCGGTCCAGTTGTTCTGTAAATGCTCCTCGGCTTGAGATCGTATACTGTTATCGGGCGACTGCAGAGCCTGCAAAAGCTGTGAAAGCTCTGCATGGACATCTTGTGGAAGCAGAGACATTATCGTGGAGGGATGCTGATGGTGATGTCCACCAGCAGACGACAATGAGGTTGAGTTCCAGTCGGAGGCTGCCAGGAAAGTGAAGGTGGCAACGAGAGAATAGGCAAGATAACAAAAGCTATGTGCCCTTGGTGTTCGTAGGCTCTGTTCGCCGTAGATTAGATTGGATTTGAGGGACAAGATTTCCAAGATCCCAAATGGTGGGAGATGGGAAAGAAAGAAGAGAGGGATGGATGAGGTGGGAGCAAAATCAAAGTGGGGGAGGGGGAGCCCAAGTTTCGAGGGCCATGTAAAAGTACCTTACAGGCCAATTTTGCAGAAAAGATACATTGGGTTCAACTTTAGCCCAAAGGAAAAGAAGAAAAAAAAAAACAAAGGGTGCGCGGTGACCAGCCAGTCGCTAGTGTGATCTTTCCAGGGTCGTTGATTGTTTATTTTTCTCTCTATCTTTTATCGATAACACAACTCTCAGATATTAAGTCTAGAGTTCCTTGCAGAAACACTTGTTGCGGTTTCTTATTAGCTGCAAGATTTGATAATCTATTTTGCATAGTTAATGGAAGTCAAGTGCAAGAAGATATTCGAGGCCGGTCGGGCAAGACGTCTTTCCATCTGCCCAACGGCCAGAAAGCACCATAGATAAATTAGTAGGTAGCTTTCGACGACCCAGGCAAATATTCCGGGCCAGGCAGCGTATTATTTTGTTTGTTCTACTACCTAGTTCTGTTAAAGCTGCAACCCCACCACACCGCCAGAATGTCCTTCAGGATGGATACATGCATGTCAAACTTATCATGACGCACGCATTGCACTGGTAGCTAATCGCTAATCATTCTTTCAATGGGACTAGACTGATACTGACCTTTCTGTCAGACGAGCTGCTCAGGTAGCTAGAAGGGATGACAGTTTACGTCTCTGTTATTATTTTCCCTCTTTCTTTTCTCTGTGACAACCAAAGCTCTAGTTGTTCTTCAACAGCGAAATCATCGCATCAGCCTGCTAGTGACCACCTGATGGTCAAGAAAGTTGCGAGCCCGCGTTAAAGGGCCAACGATGCTTCCTCGAGTTCCAGAGTATAGAACACGGGTCTACAAGAAGACATACAATACTTGCATATCATTGATCTTCGGTGCTCTCAGTGTCAGGACCCTTGAGAAGGTAGCCAAACAGTTCAAACTTATATATAGGTCAACTTCAAGGAGATTGAGTCCCATGTTTTACATAGATCTTGCACAACACACATCTCTAAACGTGATAAAAACCCAACCACAACCAAAAATCGATTTGTATTGCCCTATCTGTCTTGTTTAATGTAGCATAATTAAGTCTTGAGCAAGCTTTGAAACCAAGGAGTTCCTTGCCAATATTCAAAGTGTCTGGGGTATTTCAAGCATACGCTGATCAGCTCTGTCGAGTCATTATGAAGATGTGCGGACAAGGGTATCTTCGAATGTGTCATCAGGTACCTGATATTGGCGTCAATTGATAATTGGAAGCTATTCAAAGGAAGGGAGAGTTTCATATATACTAGTAGTTACTCAGAGCAGAAATGAATTGCATTTGATTATTAATCCTTTCTGCTCTCTAGCATTCGCTCTCAGAGACGAGAAAGAGCCCCTCATTAGGTCGACTTCCTACCTAGGTCCAGGCTCTCTAGTATCGCGGGGCACTCCACCACTGGTAGGTACTGTTTGAGCTATGTCATCATGGGAAACATTCCCCCGCCCAATCACCCACCACCACCACCTTGGGCTGGATTGTAACCTCGTGCCCCTCGCGACTGTTCTGCCTCTAGACCAACCTCCACCTCAGAAAACCATTCCACTTCATCTGCCCGTCTCTCAAATATCGTTCGTCACTTGGCGCATGTCCATCTGACCTTTTGTATCCTGACTATTGAGTACCTAGTTTGTGACTCTCACTTATTATCAACGCTTATCCAGATCGTCCAACCGTTCTCTAATCCTGCCTGCGCCTTCTGCTCTCGCATTTATTTCTGTGCCACAATCATCATCTCATCTTTACCAATTGTCACGACAAAGCATTTCGTTGTCATCTCACCATCAATTTGCGAGCTGTCATACACACGGCGCTCTTCAAGCACTTAGGTAACCTAGGCCGCCGTATCCTCGCCTCTTATTAGACCGGTCTAGCAACTCCTCTTGTCAGCCAATTCATCAGCTACTTGTGAACGAATCTCCAGCCATGGACCCCTCACTAAGCTCCTCTCGCGAGCTCAAGGACACCCGTGCAACCAGTTCAACCAGTCTGAATAGTGCTGCCTCGGGCTCTTCATCGTCTCAGAAGCCGCCTACTCTTTCTCAGCGATCTCCCTCTGTTTCCATATCCGCCGGTTCTGGGCCAAGTTCTATTCCCGCCCATCGCCAGAGCTTCGCCGAAAACCTGCGAAATGCGCCGTCCTCACCTCGCTCTCAACGACATCCTTCTTTCACACAGGCTGCTCTTCAGGAGCTTTTGAGCCATCCGCCAGCCGGGAACAAGCACGCCAATCCCAAATTTGCTGGACGAGATTGGCGCGATGTGTCTGTTGGGGAGCTCGTATCTCCCGACGATATCAAATGGGTGGAGTTTGACACTAGCGTCGAGGAAGCTACCAAGGTAAGCCCAGAGCTTCGTGAGAGTCGCACCAAAGAGTAAACTTCGAAAGCGAGTTCATGTTTTCTGCTCGTATTTATGCTAACGCGAACTTAATAGACACTTCTTAAAAGCCATACAAACGTTGTCCTGGTCCGCGAGGATGCCTCTACTCACACCGCCGTCTCCACATTCGATTACACCGACCTGAACGTATATCTGCTCGTTGTCGTCGGTCTGGCCAAGCCAGAAGATGATCAAATTGAACTCTTCAATTCCATCTTGGCCAAAGCTCAGGAAGGTGGTCAGATTCCTTTGAAAGACGTCTTTCCTTTATTCCGCAAAGAATCTTTGGTTACGTTACCCAGCGAAGAGAAGCTCGCCCAAGCTATTCAGATTCTAGGCAGCGGTATTCATCGTCTCCTGGTGACAGCCACTAGTGGCGAAGTTGTTGGCATTGCAAGCCAACTTCGAATCGTCGAGTTCTTCTGGAATGAGGGCGTCAACTTTCCCTCTATCGATCGGTTGTACCCTGCTCTACTCCGAGACTTGGGCGTAGGTACCAAAGATATTGTCTCTGTTAAGTGAGTTGTAGCATTAGCTTGTAAGGAACCCAACACTGACTAGCGATAGCTCTGATGCACCATTGTCCGAAGCCCTTACACTTATGCATAATGAAGGCCTTACAAGTGTGGCTGTTGTTGATAACGGCCTAAACGTCGTTGGCAATATTTCGACCAAAGATGTTCGACACTTGACCAAGAGCTCCAACGCTCACCTACTCAACTCATCATGCATGAATTTTATCTCGGTGATTCTCAACGAGCGAGGAGTTGAGCATGGGCGTGACGCCTTTCCTGTATTCTACGTTAACCCGTACTCGACGCTGGCTCATACTGTCGCCAAACTTGTTGCTACTCGGTCGCATAGGATGTGGGTGGTCGAGTCGGCATCTCCCTCACCTTCGGCTCCTGCTACGCCCTTGATGGGGCCTCAATCCTTTACAAGCTCGGCGCATCCACCTCCGGCCGTGCCTGTATCGGCATCCACTCATGCTGCACCTCCATCACCCGTGCCTACTGCTGCAGTACCTGTGTCGCCAATCCCTACGGCTGCTGTACCAGCATCTGCAATGGCCGGTGCTCGCCTGTCGGGTAGGCTCACTGGCGTCATCTCGTTGACTGATGTCCTGAATATGTTTGCGAAGTCGACAGGTTTGAACCCTGCTGACCCCAACGAGGAGCGAGCACGGCGAAGACGAAGCTCAAGCAGCTCAGTGCGGCCTAGCATTGACTCACATCGAGCAAGCATTGACTTCCGGCGATGATAAAGACGCAATGTACTAAAGATGATCCGTTGCATAGTCTGCACCGGACGATCTCTGCAGTTTGCAACATAATTATCAGTCACGGACGGAAAGAAAATGAGGCAGTGAGCCGGATTTCATACTCATTTAATAAAAACCATTACAGACAAAGTCTGTAAATGGATTACGCAATGTGGTCCTAAGAGTGCAGATGTCCCTACTTGGAGCATGGGCCAGGTTTACTGCTTCGTATATTCATGTTTCCCAGACATTGGTACTATTCCTTTTCACGACATTGCCTCATGGAGCCGAGAAAGGGAGGCTTCCAAGGGTCAGGCTTGGGGGATAGGTCACATATGAACTTTGGTACCAATGGTATGGCAAAGTCAAGATAGAAATTTGACAAATCGTTGCTCCATCGTAAATATTTCAGGGGTCGTGACTATTTATCTGAGTAACCGATCTTGAGCATTCAAGCCCAATTGATCAGTCAAGTAATTAACCCTTCTGTAAAATCGAATAGTCCTCGAAACTTCAGTCACTTCTTGTTCCCGTCGGATCGACGTTAGGGGTGGCAATCTTGAACCTGCTCCACGAGTCCGGGTGAAGCCCAGGACCGCTTGATGGCCACGTTTGACACCGTTTGATTGGCTGACAGCTCGCCACATCGGATCGGATCCCTACCCCAGGAGCAACAGCCCAATTGACTCATCACTATCCGAATCTCCACTTTCTTTATCAACTTTGAACTTCCTCCATCAGTGCTCAACGTCTTATGTAGTCTTATATTCTTCTTCTCATCCGTGTTCCGATTCTCTCTCATCTCAATCTTTGCCTATATCATCTTCTTTTCTTGTCTTTGTTTCTGCTTCAGTTATTTATTGCACTTCTTTTTGGCCTCGTGACACTTTTGATAGCTCCGTCTTTCGCTCCGCACCTGATCGACCCATTTTGGCTTCATTCAAGCGGCGAAATCTGACGCATTGCATCTTTGCTTAGCATCACTCCAGACTCAATCGGACTCTACCGTGGCATTCTAGTCTATACTATATTTCGCGTGGTTCCGACTCCTCGTTCTGTCCACCTTGTGTCTTTCTGCACTCTCAACTCAACCTGGTTGTGGCAAATTGATCTATCAATATCTTCCTCGCCTTCCACACTACGTTTTTTGCTGCATTTTAGTACTGCGACATCCTACTCCCCGAGTAACAGTATCAATTCTCTGGTCATCCTTTACGAATTAGCTCACGTCTCGGATAGACGTGAGTGCGTCGCCATCATCGATCTCGATCTCAAATACATCTCTATGTGTACAACTGCTTTCAATTGTTACTATGGCATCTACAGCGACAGCTTCAACAGACGATCCTCTTCACGAGCCGCCGGGTAGCAGAAACGCCGGTCATGATGGCTTATTCAAGCTTGGCGACTTCACGCGATTGAATTCGCAAAGCCTTGCGTGTTGGGCTTCCCCCAATATTACGAAGGACTCTGACTCACCTCCCACGCTTGGGAATTTTAAGAGACTCTTTGAGCACCTTCGTTTCAAAGATGATATGAGGTCTCAGAAGCAGACATCATCTGACTCTCTAAAGGCTCAGCCGATCACGATACTGAAGACATCCCTAAGACCAGAATTAGTATCAGTCGCCAAGCCTGTCGATGTCCCCAAGATTTCGACTGGACCTACCTTGGACCCAATCACCGACTCAGAGGTTGGTGGCGGCTCCGACACTGATGTGTTACCCGCCGCTTCATATTCAACTGCTGCTTCAACGCCGCCAAGCTTGAATGAGTCTCCGCTCAAGTGCTTTGATGAGAGTAACAAGAGCAAGGCCAGATCTTTAAAGGTCAAAAAAAAGTCCCATTCAAGAGGTGTTTCCGAGCCCAAGGTTGTGGTTTGGGATGGTGTTCGACCAGAATCGGTTAAGCACGTCCTTTCCTATCAAGCTTTCAAATATGGCCCTGTCTCCGAAATCCACAGCAATGTGTCGTCAACCTCGGCCAAACACGAAAGTCTTATGGGCAAGTTGGTCCATGAGCGCATTATTGACTCCATGATCTGCAAGGACTTTTCTACTATTGCAGAAAACGGAATCCATGTCTTCGTTGACATGTCCAATATCATTATCGGCTTCCAGAAAGCCTTGAGGGCTACGTTTGGTATTCCAGAGTCTTCACGCTTCGTACCACTCCCCCAAATGAACCTCCCCTTCTTTCACGAACTCCTCACTCGTGATCGCTACGCGGAATGGCTCAATGTAGGTTGTTCCATGCGTCCTGACCGAGATGAACCTCCTTTCATCCAAGAGCTCAAAGATCTTGGATATCGAGTCGATCTTCGTAGCCGTCGTGCTGAGCAGTCTGGTTTCAACGACCACACTACTTTCGAGGCTGGCGGTTTCCGCTACGTCGAAGATATGGTTGACGAAACACTTCAAATTCGAATTGGCGAATCTGTTATGCAGTATTTTGAGATGCCCGGCACGCTCGTCATTGCCACTGGGGATGCCCGGCCGGCTAAGTACTCGGATGGCTTTCTTGCATATGCCCAACGCGCCCTGAAAATGGGCTGGAGCGTTGAGGTTGTGTCCTGGAAAGCAAGTCTTTCGTCCGCCTGGAACGCACTCTTGAAGGACAAGAGCATCGGCTCTCGATTTCGTATCATTGAACTCGATCAGTTCGTTGACGAGCTCTGGATCTGCTAAACTCATCCTGTCGCAGCTTCTTCTGGAATATGTCGAGCAGCTTGATGGGAATTGGATTGAAACATCTGTTCGACCAAGTCTGTACAAGGACGGGACATTACAGATTGTGTCGTTCATGAGATAACAGTAGATCAACATCTTGTGGACTGCTAATTCACGCGGGATCTTTGTACTCGCTTCCCTTTCTGTTTAAACTTCAAATACCATATAGATGTTCTGGTCTATCAAACTCTCTGGATTGTCTTTCTGACATTTATCTATGTTCTCATTGACAACATACCAACGGTCTTCTTTATCTGGCCAGTTCTCAACAAGGGCATAAGAGAGTCCTTTCGTCAACACTTTGGTTACACTCGTGACAGTGTCTGACATACATCTGAATTAGTTGGGCGGCTGTGGATCGTTTTTTGGCATCGCTCTTATATGTAATGAAGGTTTAATGATAAATGGGCAAAGAGCAGGAGTCCCGAGTTATGTAGACGAGTTTACATTCCTTAAGAAACTTACATGTATATATATGTGTGTGCGTGTGCGTGTGTGTTTTGATAATCACTTCCAAAGCCAAATAACTGTGCACAATGTTGATACCTCTCCATCACTCACTCAATAACACGAATTTCATCAGAAGCAAACACGTTTCAATTCATATAAAATACTTAGCATAAGCCTTTTCGCACACTTAAAACAAGACAGCCATAGGCAAGGTGATATGACCAGGCAGTTCAAACCCGATAAGAAGTAGACAATCCTCCCACATGCTCATGACCAGTACCAAATGTGTATAGTCCTGCGATAACACTAGGTGCTCGGCATCAGCAGCCCCAAAACAATTACAATAGAACGAATCAACATAAAACAAAGAGACATCAAGTCGAACGATGTTTCGCAACAGAAACCGTACCGCAAACCGTTCAAAGATATGAAGGCTTGGTTGACATAACAAATTCTCGAGCTCTACTCTACTCAGAAGTCGAGTCCTTGCCATCGATGCCCCAATACTGCTCAGCATGGAATGTTGCAGGCTCTGGCTTCTTCCAGTGGTCGTTGAAGGCAGAGAAAAGGATAAGGTCATCAGGGTGCTCGGAGAATGCATTTTTGATGGCCTTGAGAGCTGACCCTTGTTGGGTCAATCCAGGAACAGCCTTGCCATTGCTATCACCTTTTGTAGGCCAACCAGTCTCACAGACCACAACGCGCTTGTCGCTAGATAGCTTCGATTTAACTGCTTGGACAGTGTCGGAGAGCCACGTGCCAGCATCATCAGCAGAGGTGTGAGGGTCAAAGAAGGCATGTGCGTTAATTGCACAGTACTCGCTCTTTTCGCAGAGCTCTGGGTGCTTCTGGACAGCCATAAACGTATCAACCGTCAAGACAGGGCCACTCCACCCAGCGGCTTTGAGGATCGCACGAGCTTCGTCAACAGCGGCAAGGACCTGTGCAGGGGTAGCAGCGTTGTTGTTGACGAGTTCGTTTCCGACGCTGATGGTATCGACAATGTCCCAATCGCCATTAACACCATCAATGATCAACTTGGCTTCGTTCTGGACGTTGTTGATGTCCCAAATGCCGAGGAACAGCTTCATGTCGTTGGCCTTGGCACATGGGTAGATCTTAGAAACTTGGTCGCACTCGGTGCCGTAAATACGGAGGAGGGAATAAGAGCCCGCAAGTTCAGAAATATCTTGCTTTATCTCATCTCCGCTCTTACACTGGTGATCGCCGCGGTACGGAGCATAAGAAATGCCGGGGGATTTAGAGCCGCTGGAACCTCCGGAACCGCCAGAGCTTCCTGAATTAGAGGAGCCGCTTGAGCTACAATCGACACAGGGAGGCTTAGATCCGCTACCCTTGGGCGGTTTTGGGTCGTCAGGTACAGGCACAGGGGTTCCTGGGTAGGTTGCAGTTCCAGTCGACATGATGGGTGTCGGAGTAGCTGGAGCGAGAATTTGAGTGTAAGTAGAAGCCGCAGTAAGTGTAATAGTGGTAACCCTGCCATGGCGTCAATTAGTATTAGAGAAACGACATGGAAGTAACATACGGCTCTCGTTTGATAAGTGGTCGGCCTGAAGCTATGGTCAGTTTGGAGTTATCGCTCGCCTAGTAGAGTACTTACCAACAGGAACAGCGGCAACAGCCGCCGCCATAGCCACTGCGGAAGTGAAGAAACGCTTCATGTTAATACTATTAAATATTTCGATCCGTAGGTCGGATGTTTTATAGATGATATCAGAGAGTGGACGAGCTACTGCGAAGAGCTCAAATAGAATTGTTAAAGGGTTAGTGATTCGAGAGAAAGCGAGTGTATAAGACGGGACTGAATAACCCGTTATCGAAGAACGAAGAAGGATCAGATAAAAGAGTGTCTGGAAGTTAAAAAGAAGAATAAAGAGTGAATAGTCCTAGGAAAGTTACTGAAACTAGAAAAGGTTGAAGAGTGAATGGAGAAGAGAAGAGAAGAGAGGAAGAAGTGATAGATATGAAGGAGGAGAGGGGAAGTCAAAACAAGGGAGGAAGGGAACGCTCGACACAAGATGAAAGACCGGCAAGTCGAGCACCTGGGTTTAGGACAATACGGGAAGGACAGAGCAACACGGGGAGACATGTGTGGTGTGAAGGAAGGTACAACTGGGCGGTCTGTACCTGAACCACTGGGGAAGCCCAAGCCTGAGCTTACAAGAGACAAGAGAGACACTCTTCACCTTGATAATTCCTATCAGTTCATTCTATCCATCCTGAAACCCGCGAGCAATGCCTTGTTTATTAGCCCTCCTGTCTTAATCGTGTCATTCGTTGTCAGCTCACGACGAGAATCCGAGACATATACACGCAGACAATCGCCAAGAAAACACCTCGACATCGTTTTCAATAGAATTTCCCGGAAGTATAACCTTAAAAATGAATTACGATGAGAGACCACGACGCTCTCGAGTTTGTGGAATGAGTCGCTTTCCTGCCACGCCGCGTAATTTCGAACTCCGTAATTTCCCCAGGAATGTAACAACTGAGACACATCACAAACGACTTACGGGCTGAAAAGTTCCCGAGTTCTTCATATGCCCGGCTAATTATGAAGCAGCTTCTTTCCTCTGAATATCTCTTCTGCATGTGTAGTCTTGGCAATTCTTTTAGCAGATTAAATCATTTTTGTGATTGAGACCCGCAGCATCGGCGTGACTTGGCAAGGGATATCTTCCTGACACGCAAAACAACTCATACAAGTTGTGGTTTTTTCTTGCCCTCGCATGATTCCTATCCTCGAAAACGGAATTTTGTCTGGTTTGACTTGCCATTCATGTCCCCTTCAGCAATGGTACACAAACCGAAGACATTGCGGTCAGGATTTGTTCTTAACGTATAGCGACTGAAACCATGGTATCGGTGAAACTCATTCAATGCCGGCGTACAAAGCCGCATCTATTAATCATTAGCTTGCTAAATGGCTACATGTCCATATATAGATTGTTGGGTGCGTCCACTTCTGTCTATTGTCCTGCCTGGGACTCCATCCACAATCAAAAGATCTCAGAGTAACCCAACAGACTACCGACCGTGTTCATAAGTGTAAGGTACCTACGCTCAGCCACCCTTCTATTATCATAATTAATGGCCTTTTGGGGCACACAATTTAAGCCGCCTTAGTACTTGTCTTGCGAGTCATAACCTTGGTGATGGCATGTCGAATAGTAACACCGGCCTTCTCAATATCCTTCTTCGACAGCGCCGATGTAACGCAAATTCGCAGAGCAGGCTGAGCAAACCATGCGCCATCCTTGGGCTTGACCGCATGGGAATACGGCCTGGTCTTGGTCCTTGTGATCAAAACGCCATTGGCAAGTGTCTTTCCACAAGTTAGTTTACTGTTCATGTTTCAATTATGTTGCCAAAAAGAAAAAACGTACCTCTTCAACACAGTCGCACAAAATTCGTTCCTGGTCCTCCAGTTCCAGCTTTCGTGCAGCGACAACTTCAGGCTTAAGGACAATCAGCATAATGGGGTTCTCAGGGTCGCTAGGGCAGTAGACCCAGTCGCTGCGAGGATCCAGCTGCGCTTTCATAGCCTTAATGTTCTCGCGTGACTGGGAGAGGATGTCAGGGTTCGACTGAAGCAAATTGAGCGTTTCGCTGGCGATGACGGCCAACATGGCGGGAAGAGCGGCGGAGAAGGTGTAGGCGGAGGAGGTGATACGCTGGTGCTCAACGACGTCTTTGGGGCCGGCGCAGAAACCACCACCAGCACAGAGAGGTCCAGCAAGAGAGCCAATGATCATGTCAACCTGCTGGGGATCCACGTTCTGCGCCTCAGTAATGCCACGGCCAGTGCGGCCGAGGACGCCGAAAGACCAAGTCTCATCAAGGATGACACGGAACTTGTACTTCTCTTTGAGCTCAACCAGGCGGGGCAGATCAATGGAATCCCCTGAAAGTTCAAACAGACCCTCAGTCACGACGAAGCGACGAGTAAGCTTCTTGGCGTTGGCCTGCTCCTTAGCAACAGCCTTCATAGCATCTTCCAGGTCGTCCATATCATTGTGTTCGAACCAGCGGATAGTGCTTCGCGATTGCTCAAGACCTTTACGGATGGAGAAGTTAACATTTCGGTCTGCAATGATGACATCGCCACGTTTGCAGAAAGAAGGAATGACACTGGAGATGGTGCTAAAAGCCTGGGCGTAGACGATACAACCCTCGGTACCCAGATACGCGGCGATGTCAGCTTCGGTCTTCATATGAACGTCCTGAGTGCCGTAGAACTGGGGAGGGCCACAGGGGCCAACACCGTAGGTGCGTAAAACCTGTATCGCCTTTTCCTTGATTTGATCGTTCCCATTGAAGTTGTAGAAGTTGTACGATGCGAGGTTCGTCACGGTTCGGCCGTTAGCAAGCTTCGATTTGGGACCGGTTGGACTATTGAAGACATTAGATGCTGATTCTAGCACGATGTATATAGTAATGCTCACCCAACGAGGACGGGCAGGCGTTCGGTTTCAGTGGCTTCAAAGGCGGTCTGCTCCTCGACAAGAGGCTCAGGTTGCCAGTCGTCGATCAGCTCCTCGATTTCCTGCAGCGCATTCAAAGTCAGCATCATTTCTACAACCCTTCTTGGTTTAGGAATAATCTTACGTCCTCCCTCAGCTTGACGTAGTTCTGCTTATGCGTCGAGTAAGACGGTGACAGGAGGTAACGGACGAAGAAGAGCAGCAGCACAGCTTCGATGGCGGATCGCACGGGATCATTCTGATAACTCGACTTGATGTAGCGAAGAAACACAGCAGAGCCAGGCACCTTGTGGAAGTACACTGAGGCTTGCTCGAGGATATCGCCCAGCCGGGCTTGAAGGGTATCGAGTTCCATCGTCCTTCAAAGAATTGTCGTCGTCGTCGTCAATGACTGCTCCGATTGGTCTCGGCTTATCTCGTATCGTTTCGTGCTTCTCAATCGCGGAAGGGCCAGTCTTCAATCTTCGACCTTGTGTGTTTATGTCAGGAGTCAGAGTAACCATTAATGGGGTTTTCGAATGTGATGGCCCGTCAATTAATTGCCCTGCCTGCATGGGTCGACATAGGGGCCGCCGAGACCCTCCCAAGGAAGTTGAAGCGAGTCAGGCTACCGAAGGTGATTGGCTGTACTGATTGGTCAGTGACGCTGGAATCTTGCAGGGGCTCGGCGGGTACCTGAGCTGTAAGACGGGCCATCCATTTCAGTTCAGTCATCGGATAGTCCGGAGGCTTAAAATACGGAAAACAGCCTGGCTTACGGATCGGAGCAACCATGGAATACGGGCGGTCTATAGAAAACACAACAGCAGGTAATGTACTGTCAATCGGCCAACCGATTAGTCACTTGCATCAGAGAAAGGTTTGACCGGGAACCAGAAATTGAAAAGAATGGAAAAAGGCATTATTTGCATGAAAGTCTAAGGTTTCTGCCATGTGTTGCTTCCTTTCATTGTACACATTAATAAGTTTAGAAAAGTGCGCCTTGTACCAAAAAGAAAATCAGTCCAGTTCAGCCAGTGAATGCCAGGTCTGACTTATGTTGCCGACCTCTTCTCTCCACCTCTCATCCCCTTCCACGTCTATAAAACTGTGTACATATGTATCCACCTGTGCTAAGTACTGAACCGAAAAGCAAAAACAAAAAGCAAAAACTTGGCATTTTAACAATTTTCTTGTATGCATGGAAACAGCGCGTCGGTTGACGCTGCGGGGAGGGTGTTTCCAAGAAAGAGACCCTCTGTCCCAGTATTTGTTGTTTAAAACAGCTTGATCTTGCCGGTCGCCGAGGCCTCGACGCGCTTGCTGCCTGTCATTGTCAAGCCAGCACCGGTGTAACCAGGGGCCTTGATACCAGTGGCCAAGGTGCTGTTGGTGTTGTCGTGGTCAAGATAGTTGGGCTGCACGAGTCCCTCAAGAGGAATCATATTCTCGAGGGTCTTGCTTAGGGATTTACCCATAATTTTACCTACTACGGCAGGTCCAGCAACAAGGGCGATGAACACGACCAGGAGAGTAAAGTAGAGGATAGCATAGCGTATCACACGTCTTCGTCTGAGCTTGGACTGCTTCATTGAGTAGATAGGAGGTCGAATTTGTCGGCTAAGAGTTGTTAGTATCATTAACATAGACACAAAAGGGAGGACATACCTTGGACGAAGCCAGAACAGCATCATAGAATGAAGCATGTCAACCTTGGGGATCAAAATGACAGGCGCCATAAAGAAGAGTAGCCAATGGCCCAGGACGAAATCGGCAGAAAACATGGAAAGTTCGGTAATCTTGCAAAGAAACTCACGGGCAGGCTGAGAGATTGTGTGCCATCCCATCGAGTACCATTTTCCGCTCCAGAAGGCGATGTTGGAAGCGTCACCCTTGAACTCACGAGTGAGGCAGGTCGAAACAATCAACTTGACAAAGAAGCGCTGGATGGAAATCACAGCAATCATGCCAGCTACAGTTCGTGTAAAGTTGAAGCTCTCCAGAATGAACATGCCCAAGAACGAAATGAGAAGGAAGATGACAGCAGTGGCATGGGCAATAGCGGCGAGAACACTGCCGAACTTCTTGCAGCACATACTGAGGAGGGGTCCCATACAGCAGGCCATACCGAACATGGCAGCCAGAACTCCGGCATTGACGGCCACGGGTGCGAAGGCAATGACAAGCAGGCGCATTAGTGACTGAGTGGGGTGGATCTTGTTCCTGTTGTCTGGATTGTTCTCCCGGGTAACACCAGTTTGGGCGTTGACAAAAAGATAGGGCAGAATCGTCACGACAGCAAGCATCAATGGTGAGAAAATCTCGCTGAAGAAGATATTGGCGAAAGGAGCACGAGGAACGTCAGCCGACGCTTTGGCGGATGGGTCTCCAAGCGTCTTGCGTTTGTAACCAGTAAGACGGGTTCGGGAGAGACGGCAGTACGAGATCCAAGATGAGGCGTGGCTGCGGGAATTACCACGCGACAACCAACGAAGATAATCTCGGTAATCGATAAAGAAGTCGGTCCAGGCAAATTGATGGGGGTTGTACAGGAAGGGTGAGATAGTCAGGGCGAGAAGGGTGATCCAGAAGTAAATCAACACACCCTTCCAGACAGTGAGCGTCGCAAAGAGAAGCATCATGAGCAGACGAGCGCCGAAGTAAATAGCTGGTCCGGCGAATCGAGAGTACAAGACACCAAAGGGAATACGCGCTGTAGCGAAACCACGACCTGTACCAATATATCGCGCACCACCGAACGAAATATTCTGCTGCACAGAGTTCGCGTAGATCTGACAGACGAAAACTTCGAACATGAGCGACAAAGAGCAGAACTGCTTCATCAATCGAACGAAAGCACGCCAAATGCCACGTTCCGACAATTCCTGTACAATAAGGGGAATGAAAGAGAGGAACAGAACGAAAAGAATGGAGACGATACATCTGTAGATCCAATCCGTGAGTGCGTCGGTGTTGGCACATCCAGTAGGGTAAAGAGGATCGGTGATGGGAACGTTTCGGTTGTATTCGCAAGCAATTGTCTCATGGCGGAGAGCTCCCAGGTTGACCATAGTAATCATGAACATCTGAACCGAGAACATGATGAACATGTTGTTCAGATGGAAACCAGGATGGGCGTAGTAGAAGGACAAGAAGCGATCCAGAGGAAGTTGTGTACCAAGGTAGTAGTACTCACGCGACAAGAATTGTTCACCCATACCAGTACCAATCTTGGTTGTGAAGTTGAGAACGGAACCAAAACCCAAATCACGACCCTTTCCACACTGGAAGTATTCGCACTGCTTGATGCGACCTCCGCGGAGGATCGCGGTCATACCAGCGTAAATATCTTCGTTCAAGTGAAGACCCTTCTGAGCCTTGGAAACACCACCACGAGTTGTCATGAAGATACCGTTGAGGAAATCAGGATGGCCGTAATGGAGCTTACCGCCGATCTGCGCCATAGTTCGAGCAAATAGTGTACCGAATGTCTGTTCCTTTCCAGCGGCAATATCACCGAGGATACCGATGTTCTCCGAGAAAATGTACTCACGGGCACCGAGGATAGCAACAGGCGAGGCGACCTCGTTCTTGACACCAGGGGTATAAGGAGAGACATTGTCGGTCTTCATCTCCTCAAACTCAGCAAGAACACTACGGATCTTGAGGCATTCTTCCAGATAGTTGTCCTGGTTGGCATCGATGAGCTGAATGTACTCGCCACGATAGAAGATGATAGAGTGGTTCTGATTGTCAGACTTGCCGTCACCAAGAATCGGGTTACCAGAAAGCTGAACACGGAACTTGGGACGTCGCATGCCGTTCTCCATAACCTCGGAGTGACCATCGATTAGAACGGAATACAGTCGGGGCTCTTCGCCCTCGGCAACCGGAGGCTCTTCGTCGAGGTAAGCGATCTGAAGATCGGGATAAGCGCGGAGCAAGAATTCAGCATTCTCCATCTCTTCCTTCTTGAATTTGGAGAATCTCTGCATAGAAACAACAATCTTGAATTTACGGCGAGCCATGCGCTCGAGCTCGCGCTCGAGTTTATCAGTGTTACCACCAAACATCTGGACGACCTCAGGGTTTTCGACACGGTAGAGAAGCTTGATGGCACGGCTGTAGTTCATGAAACCGGAGATAGTACGGTAAAGAGTCTGGAAACGCAGAGAAGCCCAGATACGGGTGCGCAGGGTATACTCGGGCGCGGAAGACTTGAAACCAATGCAGTAAAAGGGCAGATCGTCGATCTTGCTCTTGGCAGTGTTCTTCTCATCCTTATCAGTTTCTCCGTTGAATTGAGACGTCTCGTCGGCCAAGATCTTGGTGTCTTTGACAAAGCAATCCCACTCGTGAGGGTGGAGTTGCTTGAGATACTCCAGGAGCGTGACTCGAGAGTAGGGCTCATCTTCTCGGATGATTTCACGAAGAGAGAGAAGAATCTTCTCGCTGTAGTGAGGAATCATGACAGTGAATGTGGGCATGTTGTCGACAGGCAGAGGCTCTGGGATAGGGGTGGACAGAGACTGGGCAAAGAACGAGATTCGGCGCTCGGCTTCGCTGTAGGCGGGGAAATATTCAGTCTTGAAGGAATGATCTTCCTGAGAAATGAAAAAGGTCGGAGCTCGTAGAGTTCGCTTACCCTCCTGCTCAGAAGGAACCTGGTGGTACAGAAGCTTCTGGACGTGCTCGATAGCCAGGAGATGCTCACGATACATGGAGATGACGATGGCGTTCCAGACTTGCGAGATGAGGACCTTGGGTTTGTACTTGATCTCCATATCGGTAGTGGCAAGAATCTTGGAGTAGACACGTTTTGGCAGACGGGAAAAGACGTTTCTCCAAGGTGTCAAGATGGAAGATCCGATGTAGAAGGACCTAGCAACCGAGAAGACGGTGTTCAAGAGGACATACCACAGGTAGGTATCTAGGAAGAAGAAGATGACGTCGGTGAATGCCATCAGGGCCAGAACAATGGTTGGATGCCACTTGCAAAGCTCTTTTCCGAAGAGAAGCTTGTCTCCCAAGCACGAGTCGACCTTCATGATGTTCAGATATCGGACGGGGTCTCGGAAGGACAGAATCAGATAGATGTATGAAACACCCATCTTGACACCGAAAACAGTCGCCCAAAGTCCATAGGACATCGCCATATCGTTACCGCGAAGTGTGGGCCAGCTAGCAGTGAATGTTTGACTAGCAACGTATTTCCTGTTGTTGGTAGCTAGGTAACTGCCAAAAAGACCACCGAGGGGCATAACGGAAAAGAAAATGAAAGTAATCAACGCGATGACGAAGTGGACAATACCAATGGCAGTGTCAATCTTCTTTCCACCAATGCCTTCAAGGAAGAAAACCTTGATACCAGGGGCGATATTGAGTACCAGAATAAAGAGCAGGAAAAAGAGCTTCTTGGTAAGATGCTGGGCACCAGCCCATTTACGCGGTACATAAGCCCACTCGGCGAGAGTAGCAAGAACTTGAATCAGAGAAGCAATAGCGCCACCAAAGCCGACAATAGAGAACGACTTGGCAGTTGAGGGAGACTGGTTGAGCTGCTGCTCGTATGAAGGGCCAATGAGGATACTTGGAGCATTGTGGGAGGTATAGAACCAGAACATGGTCAAATGAATGATCCAGATACGGTTGAAGTTGACCAGAAGATGGAACCAAGAACGAGACTCACGGTAAGTCTTGAAGAAGCACTTCTTCCAGTTCACATCCTTGAGCTTGACATATCGCTCGGCAGGCGGCACATCGACAAGCTTGCTCTTGTCATGGAGGACGATGCGATCAATACCCTCAGGGTACCAAAAAAGCTGATTGCAATCGTCATAACCAATGATGTTCTTGTGATCACGCTCTCGGCGAACGTACACGCCGTCGGAAATCTCATAACCTTGGTCTCTCACATACTGATAGAGAGGAGTGATGACGTTGTTGAGGAAGGTGAACTCTTCCACAGGCTCAACGAGAGCTTGGCATGCTGGAGAGTTCAGGTAATCATCCGCACACTTGAAGATAAAACACAAACACTCTGGCATGAAGCGAACCTGGTTGGCTTCACCCCAGCAGAGGAGGTACAGAGCGATTTGTCGAATGCGGTCATGCTGTGACATCTTATTCATGCGAGTCTTCCAGCGATACTCAGCAGCCTCAAGGCTGTCGTCGCCTTCGAGATCCTGGAGAGTTTCGGCCTCGCTGGCCTCTGGGTCCTTCTTCTTCTTCTTGTTGCCCTTCTTCTTCCTGCCCTTGCCAAGACCGTTGGCGAATCCGACAGCATCGTCAAGGTCAAGATGGGCGGCAAAGTACCACTTGCGGTAGTTGGCGTTGTCACCGCCGATGTAATCGGCATGAAGAGAAAGGAGGGCCTGGTTTGGAGTCATACGGGAGGCTCGAGAGTCAAGGAGGATCATCAGATGGTCGTACATGTTCCTCATGCTGTCTCGTTGGAAACCGAATTTGGAACACAGATCAAGAAAGATGTCCTCAATCTCCTCCTTCGACAAGGGAATCTGGGCATCCGAGGTCCAGGCAGGATAAGGTTCTCGAGAGCGTTGACCAGGCGGTAGAGCATTTCCGTAATCCATACCATAGTTGGGTGTCGATGCGCCGGAAGAGCGATTCCCACCATACGAGATTTGTGACGAGGGAGGTCGATAGCCGCGTTGTCCGTCATTGTAACTATTGTAACGTTCGTCGCCACGGCCGTAGTAGTCCATCTCGGCAGCGCGAGCCATATCCGATCTCATGGTGAAGTCGCTAAAGGTTTCGGAATCCTCTTCGGAACCCTGTCGACCGCCTTGACCTTGGTGACCACGATCATAGTCCTGATCGTAGTATCCGCCCTGGCCATTATCGTAGTAGCCATCTTGGTACTGGTCGTGGCCATCGTAGTAGCCTCCATCATGTTGATAGGGGTTGTTAGGATCGGCGTTGTAATAGCCACTGTCAAATGTTAGCAAAGTGTATGCCCATCGTGGAGCTGTAGTACTCACGATTCGTCGTAGTACCCGTCGTTGTTATTGTTGTTGGCGTGGCCGCGATTATCATAGCCCTGATCATAGTATTGATCGTCTTGATAATACGAATCGGTGTTTCCACCTTGCTGTTGATTGCCTCCCTGAGGATGGCCGTAGCCATCATCATAGTGGTCGCGTTGACCACCGCCTGGATATCCCGACATGTTGAGTTGATTAGATTATCTGTTAAAGTCGGTGGTTAGCCATGTCATCTCAATGATAGCTGAGTTACGCTTGGTCTGAAGCTGGCCAACGTCACCCACAGATGTACTGCAAACGGGACGAAGCACACTGTGCAAGTGAGAATGATTTAGGCATTGACAACTTACCTAGAGATACACATGTGGATGATCAGCGAGCGTGATGTGATTCAAGATCAGGCGGAAGAGCAAGCGTGACCGGCACTGCAAGATGATGTTGTCAAAAAGCGTCAAAAGGCCGAGGAGGCAGTGACTTGGGTTAGAAAGGCCAAAGAAAGAGATGATATCAGCGTCGATTGCAGTTGAAAAGGATGAATCAATCACGAGAGTGATTCACCGGCTTGGATAATCTTTGTCGCAAAGCGGCGAGACAAAGCGATTTGGCGAAGCCGTAAAACGAGTGTCGGCAATGCGTAATGCAAAGAATAGCAAAGGGGAGAGACGAGGGTTGGTTTTTGGTGGTTTGAGTTCCAACCCGCACGGGCAGGGAGAGAAACGCTGCTTGTCTCGGCGCCGGGTTATCCAGGGCGAGGGTCAGGGGTGTTCCAAATCCAGTTTCGGGTGTGGGTGTAAGATGCCAGGGGGTGGTCACTTGGTGTCGATGGAAAGACGTTTCCAATGGATGTTCTGTATTAAAAGTTCCTTCGCAAGTAAAAAGAGAAAGACAACAGAAGGGACGGAGAGATAGAGACGAAAATAGTCGAGTGAAAGACCAAAAAGATTGCTTGTTATGTTTTGGTTGAGCCACGCAAACACGTATGTACACAAACGTGGGAGTGGAAAAGGAAAGGGAGCGATGGATGGATGGATGGATTGAAAACCAAAGAGCACAGCACCACACAACAAGAGGGAGGCCAGGAAATGGGCAGTTTGAAAAGGGAGACTTTGATAGGACTGCGAGTCTCGAGTCACCATTCTGCATGAATCAGCGAATGAGCGACATAGCTCAGAATGGCCAAGAGCTTCTCCCCAATCGCTAGGTGAACCAGTAGCTTCTGAATTTACAAGGCGTGATACCCGCTAAGCCCGAAAGTCGCAGCGGCCAGACCGCTGAAACTCAATTCGGTTCAAAGACACGATACAACCGTCCGTCTCTTTCGCACCAACATTAAGCATTTCTCATCGTGATGCGCTGTCCCAATCAGTGGGTCGTCCGGACCGTTTCCTGGTCCGTCTCCTTTCGTTCCTTGCTTTCCTCCTGCTGGCCCCATCCATCCCATCCCATCTCTGGATCCTAGAGGCCCATCGCCCCTAAAAAGCTGACCCGCGCCCGCGACACCCAGCGCGAGCCAGGGGCGTCGACAAGGAGCGACAGGGGATACGACTTCTAATTGGATTTCGCAGGGGGGTGGTTGGGTTCTTGTCTCTGCAGGGTGGCTGGCCAGTTTGGGCTCTCTTGAGACAGCACCACGGACTACTCGGATAGAAATGCTTCTATTCAACATGCCCCCGCCAGTACCTGCCAGGTACTTGCTGGCCAATTTCTCAGCTGGTATTGTCATGCGGTTATGTTAACATTCATCAGCCAGGAGATCCCCACGCGACGCCTCATCGACACGATATTCATGAGGCGGAACCTTGAACGAGTTCGTAGCCCTTAGGTACCGTTCTCATAGTCAGCCACGCGTTCATCGCCATTGGCACGGAGTGATCTCTTCTCACGGGCCGGATACTGCTGCGAATCGGGCTGCTCGACGAGGCCTCCACTTGGGGGGGCAGCGGCGCCCCTGAACGGCGCATCCGATTTTCAAGACAATCTCTTTCTACGGCCCAGAGCTGTGGTTGATGATGGATGCCTCACGAAAATGATTGTCAAACGAGACAAGCATAGACACCTCAGGTATCCAACTTTGCCTCGAGCTTGGCATGGTGTAAGTTTCGTTGTGTTACAGTGGCATCAGTTGGGGGTTGCAGTTGGTCACTGTGGAAGCAAGCCTAAGAGTGGCTGAGCTACTATCCTCAAAACACGATATCCAAGGCAGGAAATGCATGAAGCAAGGTAATTCCCATGTGTGTCTGCAAAGTTTCCATGGCCTTCAGGTTTGGGTCAGTTACAAGCTCGATATCAAACTACCTATCTACACGTGTCTACGGATATGACCCTGCAAGTTGCTGGCTCCCGTCCACGGCTGCGGCCATAGCCGTAGGCAGCTGTAGGCGAGGACTTCGAGAAGCTTCAGCTGGTTCGTCAGATAGTGAAGCGTGGAGTAATTTAACTGTTGCGTAACCTTGTCCTCGAGATGTGCATGCATGCATGCATGCTCCCTCCTCTTTAGTGACTTTTCTGTGATGTGGAAGCCTGGAAGGTCGGTCAATGAACCCAGCAGCCAGTCCCGCCCTTATCTTTTGCGTTGTATTCTACCACTTGTCAAGTAATGTCCGACACTTGCACTCATGAAGTTTGTCTTTCCGTGATTAATGTCACCGACATGTTAATCTTGACTGTAATTGTTTCAGCCTTAAGATCCCAATGTAATCTCGATTGTAAATCGGTGATTACAGAGCAGAGTACGGTAGCAAGCAAGCAAGCAAGCTAAGTAAAGTGGGAAGGCAGTACCCAGTTATGCAGGAACAGCCCGATCATGCATCTTGCATTCTCGTCTTGATCTTGAGAGACTGAATCCTTCTGAAGATGAACATTAAAAGGGGCTTCCGTGAAAAGCAACAGCCGACGCCAACGCGGCCAACTGGTGCAGCATCTGTTGTGCAGATATTACTGTACATACCTATTCAGAAGAAGAGAAAACGCACAGCCACAGAGGGGTTCAGGCCAAGTCCTCATCAATCACCAGCAGCCTAGTAGGTAACCACAATCGATGACGACGCTGTACGCGGCCTGTGTAGTGTAACGCTCCAGATATTAGCTCTCTAACAAGGCTATCCCTGGTCGTCTCAGACGCGATCATCGATCTTCAATGCTAGGAGCTCCGTATCCATCCAAAGCTGTAGTTTTTTCTCAATTTTTTTTTCCTCTTCTCCATTCCTATAGGCGGTGCTAAAAGTATTAACTTTGTAATTTAGCTCAATATCCTATCCCAAATCTGGCTCATCGGCCCCATAATCTACCACGCTAGAAAGGTTTGAAGTTGAGAAATTCCATAGGAAGCGGGTTGAGAGATTCCAGTTTGTGTTGTCAGATAAACTGGTGAAACGCCACCCGTCGATTAGCAGGCGGCTGGTGTGAAAATTGACTTGATTCATCAAGGTCCTGTTGATGGCTGGCTGGCTTGGCTTATGAGAGTGATGAATGGCGACGCCAGGCGGTGATTGACTTGCAGCATTCAACAGTAAACATGCCGATCCTGGTTGTGGATGGATTACACGGCTGTCGTACCGAACAATTCCAGTCACTGGCAATGAAGATCTGTCAACAACCGATGGATGATCGCTCAGACTGGAGCTCTTTCATTGACGGATTGACGGATTGACTGAGAAGACTGATAAAATTAGACAACCAGCCAGTCCACCGGTTAGTCGTTGGCCACCTCCTTTTCCCATGTTCCCACTTCCCACCCGCTCAAAATAGTCCGAAAATGGAGTCGCTTAGATTATTTTAGGTTCAATACCATCAATTATTGAGCCTCTGGCTCCGGCTCATTTCGCTATACTGAATGGCTTCTACTAGGTGCAGATGTGACCAAATCCATGGTACAATGCTCCATGATAAAATAAACATACGTCATTATTTCGAGAGCTCAACATGACGATACAAGTTGTCCGTAAAAACGCGCATCCAATTGCAGCAAATATTGTAGGCGGTATAATCCTCATGCTATGGATGGCAGAGGTTGTCAGCTGTTCAGGGGTTCGATGCAATTTGCTTACCCTATTCCTGCAAGGAGAAACCTGCCCAACGAGTCCAGGCATCCCATATTACAAGCGAGAACCAAAAATAATCTTGCCAAAGCCTGTTTCCCGTTTCTCGGCCCGGGATCCATCATCCCCGGTGTCAGCACTGGTAGTTTAGTTGACTCGACCAGCCTCGTTTTCTAGAGTTGTGATCGAGATCCTCTACTCCGTACACTTTATGCAGAAATCATTAGTGCCATCATTGTCAAAAACATAGGTTGTCTCAATTGGCATCTATATGTAGCACCAGTCTCTACAGTTTCTACCGTGACCCCAATGTCTTATTTGCTTGATTCTCCTCCATGTCGAACTTGAAAGAGGGTCGGTTATGGTCACGTGTAGTAGATGGCACATTCCAAGCACCCGTTGCTCTGCCAACGTATCGTGACAGTTCTTTACTTTCGTCCAAGACTTCGCGAATCACACATAGAAATTGAATTACTGCCAATATTCATCTGTATCCAAGCTAAGCCTTTTTATGCCATCAAGGCTTTTGTCTCCAGGTTACCGCATGCCTATACCTTTATCTTCTAATTGGAAGTGTTTCGTCTATTCATCCGCGTGCCATTGACAATTTCAAGAAATATCTACGTCTATCATTTGTCATAGTTTAAGCAATTTGTCTCGCGACTCTTGCAAACTTACGATGGCGAGACTGACTGAGGCTTATTCCTCCAGTGACGATGGCCTTCCCGACCTAAAGACATTACTTCAGAAGCCCAACACCAGAGCAACCAAGAAGGCGACCAAACCAACAAGTGCAACCGCCACAGCCCGTTCTTCCAAGGCAACTATCAGCTCCGAAACCAGACGTGTGCGACGTCTCGGGGAGCCTAAGCAATCAACCGCTAATCCTCTCTTTCAAAAATGGAATTCGGAAGAGAAAGAGGGCACGAGGGGACGAAGGAGTAAGACAAACTATGAGAAGCCATCACAAGAAACAACTCCCAATGAGAGCTCTTCTTCTAGTTCCAGGAAGGACATAGGGTCTGATTCTGACTCGGAAGAAGATAACGTCACGCCACAGTTTCGTCAGCAACCTAGTAGGGGGAGAAATCGAAGGATTGTAAAAGACTCTGACGACAGCGATGACAGCGAGGAGGGCTCCGGTTCTGAGAAGGAGACAGTATTGACGAGAGTACGACGGCTTCAAAGTACCAAGACAAGTACAATGACACCGTCGAATATGGACGCCAAAAACCAAGCCTCAAAAATTCACTTGGCCACCAAATCCAAAGCAGTACTATTTGCACGAGAAATCGACAGTGAAGCCGACAGTGAAGGGCATCAGGAAGAGGAAGACATTGAGGAACCGAGTGTTTACCAAACCGCGGACGAAGACTCTGGTTCTGTATCCGAGTTTGACTGGCTGAACGATTCCCCTCAAATTTCAACGAGAAAGGAGACAAGACAGCTCGGTAACCCACCACCAAGAGCTACTGGCACAAGGGATCGTGTGCCATCGATTAAGAATGCTCCAGCTCTGCTACCAAAAGCAGCTGATGATGTTAGAGATGTTGGGAACAGCAAAAGCCGCGATATCACTAAGAAGCCTGCGTCAGTTAGGGAGACTGCTGCGTCTCGAAAGTCCTGTCAAGGTGGTCGGCAAGGTATTTCGACCACCAATACAGCCTCTGATCTTGCAGACACCCTTTCCAAACTACGACTTCAACTCGAGGACTTTTCAGATGAAGACAGCAAGATGTCGAGCAAGGACCAATTCACCACGCCTCCTAGTACCCCTCCTAGAGCAGCCAATCCCAAAGGTCTTGTCTCGCCCAACAAGAAGATCGTCATCCCCAAGACACCTCATCGGCCAAGCATGGACGCTTTTTGGAACCAAGACTTGGTCAATGATTGGAATGACCAGCACTCGCCACGCAAGCTTATGCTCCCGCCTGTCACTAAGAGCCCTAGCAAGGCGAGCCCTAAGAAGAATCCCAAAAAGGAGACCAAGAAATCCTTCGCTGCTAGAAAACACTCGCTGGCTGAGTCTTTCCTGCTTGAGCTGGACAGTAAGATCACTCAGGGCAGAATTGCCGAGCTTGCTGAATCCACGGGCGGTGTAAAGCTTGTGTGGACAAAGACACTCAACACCACGGCTGGCCGAGCAAGCTGGCGTCGCGAGACTACCCGAACCACACGAAAGGCTGACGGCGAGCAACTATCCGTGACGTATAAGCACCACGCTTCGATTGAGCTTGCCGAAAAGGTCATTGACGATGAGCACCGTCTTCTCAATGTGATGGCCCACGAGTTCTGCCATCTTGCCAACTTCATGATCAGTGGTGTCACAACGAACCCTCACGGTCGCGAGTTCAAAGTTTGGGCGGCAAAGTGCTCAGCTGTTTTTTCTGACCGTGGTATTGAGGTAACAACAAAGCATAGCTATGATATCGACTTCAAGTACGTATGGGAATGCGATGAGTGCGCGACTGAGTTCAAACGACATTCCAAGAGTATCGACCCAAAGCGACACCGATGTGGCAGCTGCAAAGGGCCGTTGAAACAGACGAGACCGGCGCCCAGAGGAGCGGCAGCAGGAAAAGCCCCGAGCCGATACCAGGCGTTCGTCAAGGAGCAGATGGCTATCGTGAGGGGGGAGAACCCCGGTAGTCCGCAAAAGGTCGTGATGAAGCTCATTGCGGAGAAGTGGGCGAAGCAGGAAGGCAAACCGGGGGGTAAAGGTCCCAACAAATTGGGAGTTGAAAGTATTGCTGAAAGGCTGGTTGATCTGACTATCGAGGGTGAAGCATAGATAGGAAGGAACATGTTAGACTGATACCCATATGCATAGTATTGTATATCATATAAAATCACGAATGAGCATCAACACATTTTCTGCGGCTGTAGAGATATATTTCGGCTTCATCTCGACGACCAGAGCTGATTTTTGTTTCGCCGTAAGTCCTCATTAAATCTTACCCCCCAATACCAGTACTTAGTTTGGATGAGCTACCCTGCATCTCGAAAAGCAGTTTTCACACAAATCGTTAGCCAGCCCTAGATACCTTGACAGGCAGGCCTTTTGACAACCAGAGATATCCGGCGATAAAAGGATTGAAACGAGTATATGTCTTTGCGATTTATGACTTCAGCACTATGACAGTCAAGCATAATAGACAAATTCGATTCAGCGAACTGTGAGCTGTGCCTCAGATTGCAGCTATATGCCAAAACCATGACATCTCGTAGCGTTGATGCAGACTCGTAGCATGCAATCACACTCCAGGAAGGAGGATCATAGTTAGTCGTGATCGTTGGCACGCGTACAAGAGTATTGCTTCTCCAGTACCTAGACGTTGATGTGTATTTGCAACCGTTCATTGATCCCATCCACAAAGAAAAAAGTCATCAATCGTGGTAGTCATCCCAGGATATCCTATGCTTTACATACCCACTCCACCCGAACATGCACTCGCCTGTTCATATCTCCTCATATCTAAGCGCCAAATAGACCCCAGTCCTTGATCTTGAACGTCTCCCAGATTCTGGCCGAGTACTCGACGGCATCACCGATCAGCTTACCCTGGCGTCCCAGCTCAAGGTCAACTTCCGACTCGTCGTATTCTCCCTTAATGTGTGGCACGTTGATCGTGATAAGAATGTCCGTCTTCTCCTTCTCGAGTCGCAGTAGTGTTAGGATGATAGCAGTGAAGTCGGGCGCAGAGGTTGTGTCGCGGGACTTGCTAACGTGAGGGGTCTGGGTGGAAATCAGCGTGTAGGCAGGTGTGCCGCTGGAAAAGGTCAGTCATCTTTCTCCTCTGCGAGTATTCTAAGGGAGCGTACTTTAGCCTAGTGAACTCGGTCTCGGCGGTGTTCCAGATCTTGACGGTATCGATATCCGATCCAACCATATCTTCGAGATGGGTCGTCATAGCACGACCATCAACTTCAGGGCCTGAGCCAGAACCCCCGACGCGCTCGGTGATATCAAATATAATACTGGTGAAGCCATCTTGATCGATCCAAACTTCCTGGTTATCGGGCACTTGTCGCAACTTGCTGCAGGGGCAGAGAATCAGCACGAGAACAAGCTCTAGGCGCAAAGAGAGTAAGCTACGAACCTGACATCGGCGAACTTGGCGGGCAGGTCACAAGTGATTGCGCCCCCGTAGAGAGGCGTGCTGACGAATTCAGGCATTTTGATGAAGCGAGGATGGTTGTTGGGA
Source organism: Fusarium transvaalense (assembly GCA_013623685.1). Lineage (NCBI taxonomy): Eukaryota > Fungi > Ascomycota > Sordariomycetes > Hypocreales > Nectriaceae > Fusarium > Fusarium transvaalense. Next base: position 215,028 of record JABFFG010000007.1, read on the forward strand.
TGTTGGTCGCAAACGTGATGGAGATGTTGGTCGTGATATATGCGGACAGCTGGGATTTAAATTAGGCGCCAATAGCTAAGCACTTTATAAGATTCATAGGATCAAGTTTGAGGCGGCACCGAGAGTCGCACTTATCGAAACAGCAAATCTTGGCAATGGGTGCTACCAGAAGAAAATGGGCGCCTGAAAGTGGGCGACGAGCGATAGATCATGGGTACTATGTATGCCTTGCCTTACAACAATCCGCTTGGGTTTGGAGGGGCTGAAGTGACCCCGCTGTGAGAAGGATGACGTAAAAAACAAGGCGCAGAAGCCTCACTTGATAACAAGCGCAGTCACAGGGAATACCGTCTTCCAATTATATAGAAAGACCATTAACGAGGTTGAAAAAATCCAAAAATTGGAAATTGATATTAAGCAAAGCTGAAAGATAGATAAGAAACCTTTCAAAAACAAAAAAACAAAAATTCGAACCTAGAGATTCTAGATGAATGGTTTCCAAAGATTAGATGAATGGAGTCTGTTGGGCCAATCCCACGGTCACATCTGGTAAAAGGCAAGAGGTGAGTTCGATGGGAGGTCCCACTCCGAAAGAAAGCTGTGCAATTTGGCATTATATACCCTTTTTCAACAAATTACAGCCAATCATAGCACATCACAATAACCCCTCCAAAGAACGTCTACGGACCTACGTAGCTCAGTTACTTCATGTAGCCTGCCCGATTTCGACAGGCTATTATTCATCTTCTACTTCTGCTTTTTTCATTCCTCAACCTTCGCCAAGTACTTAAACCTGCTGCAAGATGTCCAACTGCATTTTCTGTAAAATCATCAAGGGTAAGAGTCCAGGAGCTGGAGAGTGAGCGGGGAAGCGAATGGGAGAGTATGTTGAGGGTGTTCATTTATCAGCGGATTTTGTTCTCATCTTCATATTATGGCAGCTGAATTTTTATCTGCATAGGTGATATCCCTTGCTTCAAGCTCTTCGAGAGCGATACCACTCTTGCCTTCCTTGATATTGGACCTCTCAGCAAAGGCCATGCCGTACGTTCGAAGCTATCAGTGTCATGACCTCGCTCACCCGGTATAGCTTGTCATACCCAAGTACCACGGAGCTAAGCTTGCCGATATTCCCGACGACCACCTCGCTGAGGTTCTGGTAAGCAACAGGTCCTATCATAGTTGGCTGTCAGGTGTTGACTTTGTGTATAGCCCGTTCTCAAGAAGATCGTCAACGCGACTGGTGCCACCGACTACAACATCCTTCAGAACAACGGTCGCATTGCCCATCAAGAAGTCGATCATGTAAGTCCGCTTCACTCTGCCTCTTGATTAAATTGAAGCTGACATGAAACTAGGTTCACTTTCACATGGTCAGAACATCGCTTCCACGCTTTGACAGAACTATAGCTAACAGGTGCCTAGATTCCTAAGCCCAACAAAGAGGAAGGCCTGGGCATTGCCTGGCCCACCAAGGCTGCCGATATGGAACAGCTCAAGGCTTACTACGAAGAGATCAAGTCAAAGATTTAAATTATCACATCAAATTTGTGGTGGTCAGCCTCCAATGCAAGCCTTGATTCTTAAGAAGCCCCTCTAGTGCTATTGTCAATGTGCCAGGTGCCACCCTACGCCCATCAAATCAATATAATTGTCTACACCTCAAGTCCCTTTTGTGCTCCGTTCAGTCTAATCCAAGTCATCGGCGGAAGTGTTGGCCGTTGCAGTTGGGGGCTTAAGTGAATACCAGTCGGTTTTGCCGCTGCTCTGGATCGCTCCCTGTCTGTCGTACAGTGTTCGCGCTCGGATGTACGGATCAAGATGCCAGTAATCCTCTTTTAGTAACTTGGCAATCTTCTCACGCTCAGACTTAATCTTCTTGCCTTGTTCGCCCTCGGGGTGACGAATCCATTCTCGAGTCGCTTGTTCAAACTTCTTGACCAACTCTTCACGCTCGACTAGGAGGCGGTCCCGTGTTTCTGTGTCCTTCATCTTGTCGTTCTCGCCAGGGCTGGGTTCCATATACTTGTACTCCCAATTCTCGTCGCCCTCAAGTTCCTTAATTAGATGGTCGGGTGCAATGAACTCTTCAAGCTCGGATCGGTTGTTGGTGAAATGAACCTTGGCCGCCACGACAGGGTCGAGCCAGCCACGAATGACCTTCCAAATACCTAATAATCTGGTCAGCCTGTGAGATCCAAAAAATCTTTGACACCTTACCTTGGAATAACCAGGGAGCCTTGTGTACCAGAACGGCACCAAGAGACTCTGGGTAATTGGCCTCGAAACACTTGATCATGAACTTAACGGGAGTATAATCCATGTTGGCCATGGAGAAGCCAGTCATGTCGAACACAATACACTGCATTTGCATATTAGAAACTTGCAACAAGGGACATGTCGGCGATGACTTACAGCAGTGTCTACAGGAGGTTCGAGGGTCATGCGAGCTGTCTCAATGATGTAGACGGTGTACTTCTCCAAACTCTCTTCACACTCCTGGCCAGCCTTATGAAGGCGAACTCGAACAACGCAGATAGGTCGGCCTTGCTTGTCAGTACCGTGTAGGAAGCTCTTGCCCATTCGAAGCTGTTTCATCGTGTCGGCGCTAACTTGCTTGGTCGGGGAGTCGGTCTTCTCGTCCTCAGCCGCAAAAGCATCGCCGTTCTTCATGATGTCGTCATCAACTTTCATGTCATTATGTCTCCAGTTCATAGTCGCGACCAACATGACAAGAGCCTTCTCAACGTCCCATTTTCGTGCTCGGAGAAAGCGTAGAACCAAGGCATCAGGGTGGTCGTGCTTGACCATACTCCATATAGTGTGGCGAATAGTCTCGGGAGTCTCCTTGGCAAGTGTCTCATGGAATTGCTTAGTCTCGTTGTACTTGTCCTCATCGGCAGATTCAGTTGGTGTCGAAGTACCAGATTTGCCCTTTTTGAACATGCCGAATCCTCGCTTCTTCTTTTGATCAGCATCGCCTGAGCTTGTCTCTTCCTTGGGCGACAAGATCTCAGCGCCAGAACTCTCCTCGTCAGCAACGCCAGTAAGTTGGAAGACAGCGACCCATAGTTTACGAAGCTTCTCCTCTTGTTCAGGGGTCAGGTTGCCTGGACGTCCAGGAGGAACTTGGAAAGACATGATTGCGATCTCTTCTTCGATCTCTTCAGGTGATGGCGGATTATCAGAGCTACCCACAGGCCAAGCTGATACAGCGACAACTGCTGCAATGACTGCTACGGCTATAACAGCCGAGTGAAGTAAGTTGGCTTGAAGCGGGGAGTTGCCACTTGAACTCAAGCCAGTGGTTCGAGGGGAGGTTGTGTAGAACTTCTTGGCGACAAGAGCTGGATAGTCGAGAGTTTTGAGGCTGGCTGGCTGTATCCTTGCGCTTGTGAGATATCTCGCAGTTGCGAGGCTCCTGGTCAATGCAGGGGTTGCTGGTGACTTGGTAAGGGGAAGCCTCAGTAAGCTGGAGGAAAGGACAGATGACCGCAACTGAACGTGGCGCAACAGTGATTGAGATGAACGGATAGGCGGGCTATACAAGCATAAGGTTCGTCTCAGTTGAGCCCTCATAGGTGAAGGAATGGTTTAGGGGAAGATATGACAGAATCTAGCTGCACGCGCGTAAACCATGCGTCGCAAAAAATAAGTCAATGTCGTCGTTTATGGGGATTTTAGAATGCGGGACACCCCTTCTTGGCGTCGTATTGAGCTCCACCAGTCCTCGAGACTTTGCAGGGACGGATGAGACCAATAAGTTCTTCAAGAGGCCTCAACGCGATGACAACGCAGACACGGGCAATTACTTGAGAGAGGATACGAGATGAGGAGGTGCAAGTGTAGGTACTAGGTAGGTAATAAAAACGCTGGCCAGTGGATTCTTGAGGGTGCGTGCGGGATTGAACATCGGCCCCCGCGGTTCCAGTTGGGGTCACGTATCGATTGACGTAGGGGAGGGAACTGTTAGTGTCCGGAGTACTCGGGAACAAGAGGCTGGAGGTTTGGTGCTATTAGAGATGCTATGGCTTACATACAAAAGTAATAACTGTGTATCGCGTATCCGTACTTATAGACCCTGTCGAGATTCTATTCGAGGCATCGTGGCCAAAGAATTTCTTCTTGCCCATACAAGCTAAACGGCATCATAGTAGCTGTGCTGATTTGTGCAAATTACCCTACAGAGCTGGTCAACCGCAGCGTTGAGATGAACAAAAGGCATTAACTCAGCACAGGTAACATGATGCTTCAGAAAATATAACCATTAAGAAACTCATCATGCGAACGTACTATTTATTGTCTTTGCGTCTTCAATTCTGGCATCTATTTGTGCTTCCTTTATCGCCCCTGGCTCACGAGCTTCCCAGCTCACGCGACATGCCAATCCTGGCTGAGGGCAGGAGATTTGAAGATGTGCTTGCGAAATTGCCCATAAAAAGATAGGAGTATTGCAAGACAACATAATTACCTGATAGACCGATTTGACATGACGCCTGAATACAGTGAATGTGTCTCTCTAACAATGACGAAGCATGATAAAATACCTGTGATGCTATCGAGGATAGACGGGTGGTTAGTATTACCTGCTACTACCTACCTACCAAATTTAGGTTCTCTTACCTAACCCAACTGACGTGGGAGAGCCACATTCGCTAGCAGCCACATATCAAAACGATTACGGCAACGCCACAACAGACATGTTTGTTGACTTTCTGACAATTCAACCACAAGCTCGCGACCGAAAGACTGCGGAGCATCGTTCACACTCTTGTCTCTGGAAATATACAGAAGAATGAAAACAGGTTGAATAAGTTATTTGAGAGAACGCAAGACAAAAACCCAAAATGTCAACTACACCCAAGGACGCTTTCAAGCGTTCCAACTCTCGTTCCCGAACATCCAGACCTACAACTCCTCTCCGACCCTCATCACGATCTTCTTTTCGCGACTCTGCGCGCGGTGCGAGCGACCATGACGCACCATTTCCGCTAAACGCATTCGAGCCAGCCTTTGCCGAGCTCTCTGACGCCATGGCCGATCTTGAAGCGAATATGATGCACTTCCAGCTCATGCACGAGAGTCTGGCGAGATTCAGCGAGTCGTTCGCAAGCTTTCTTTATGGTCTGAATATGAACGCTTTCTGTGTCGATTTCCCTGAGGTATGCCTGCCGAATCTATTCATTGTACTTCTACAGACGCTGACATCACTGACAGGGGCCGGTTCCCGAATCCTTCCGTCGAGATAGAACCCGACAAGAGCAACCAGCCGTAACCCCATCAAAATCCGAGGCTGATGCAGAGATGACATTCATGTAAGACCCTCAATAGATTTTTCATCATATCATGTTCTAACTGGCCCCAGGACCACGGATGGATCCTTTGTCGAGAATCCACCAACAACTACCAAGACATCCAAGTTCACCACGCCCGAGCCCCCAAAACGGCAATCACGTCTTCCTGCAGCTCCAGGTCGAGGAACAACGGCACGAGGTAGATCAACGCGGGGAGTTGGACGAGGCCGGCCCAGTGGGCTTGCTAGGGCGCGCGGTCGAGGTATCAGATGAACATGATATGGTAGTCGACAAAAATAAACCGAAACGCCATTTGTGACACCATGAAAACCAAACCTAGCTCCGATACGCCTTCAAAGCACCCAGTGCCTGTTCAATTCTCTATAGAGGACATCGAGGTCGTATACGTTCAAGCATCCATGGCAACGTCATCGTCTCCGTCGGTCAAGGTGCGCTTTCGGTCACCGTTGTCTGTTCGCAAGCCGACAGCGGCCTCGGCCTCCTTCTGGGTGTAAGGTCCTTCGGCGATCTGCTTGAGTCTGCAGAAGCATTAGCTTATGTACAAGAGTCCAAAATGGATATCCGTTGTTATCAAAGAGCAGCATACCTTCGCTTGTGAGGCTTTCCCTTTTGATGAGAAACTAGAGTAGAATCCGTCTCAAACCATTTGGAACACTCGACGCAGTAGTGGCGTCCAAGACCAGGAAGATCTTCGGCAGCCTTGGTCTCCATGAATTGCTTCAGATGCTTTGGTGACAGCATATCGGCCTTGACTTGGTCGACATCTCGAGTCTTGCGTCGGGTCTTGGTAATTGTTCGCTTGTTTGTGACACCCATTATTGCCGTATAAGGAGAAAGTGTGATACGTTGGGTATTTGTCGTCTGGTGTGATCTCTGTGTTTTTTGTTCAATGCCTAGGTAGCTGGTTAGTGGAGGTTGGCGATTTTCAAAAAAAGTTTTGGTGGAGATCGACTGATAAGATGAATGCGGGGCCAGGTCAGCCACCTTTGGTGGCTATCATGATACCAGCACAGTAACCAACTCAAGTGTGTTCATGATGAGGAGGCGACAGTGTCTCATGGTCTCCTAGAATTAGAAACCCTGGTTTCTATGATTTTCACCAACATATGTAGCCTAGTAGAACCATATAGACAGTCTCGCGTATTGTAACCTGTTAGATAGAAGCTAATGCTGCGACACCTTTCATCCAGGTCACTGTGTTAGGAACAGATACCCGTTACTTATTGCAGATTTTCACAAGGTCTTGGTGCTCATTGAAGGCTTACAGCACAATCACGCGTGATATCACATTTCATGTACATCTGTGATAAACTGAGCCTGTTTAGTAATGCCCGGCCAGCAAGAAGGTCTGGGCATTGGACCACAGGATGCTTCTTTCTTTACATAGGAGGACCACAGGCACAGCCACATGCCCAGTCGTCATAGGCAATTGAACGGACTGAAAACACATGGCAGACAGCGGGTCTGGGGTTACCGGCTCCAGGATTTACGCCGGCAATGAGCAGACATCAAGTTTAAATACATTTCCAAGAAGGTTTACAAGGTTGAATGGATACTCTTATCATCCTCTAGAGCGTACAAGACAACATGTGCTGGGGCCATATGAGTGCATATTAGTGACCAGGGTCTGTCCACCTTGTAGATCCCATGGCGGTACGAGGTTGGAATCAGTACTATATGCGGCTGAGAACTGGTGGCTACGAACAGCAGTGGCCCCAAGAACCGGAACTCGAAATGTAATCGTCTTACCCGCTATTGGACGAAAGATATGAACTGGGCGGTCTGCGGTATGGCATTTGGCAGAAACAGAGTCGGGAGATGTACGTGCAGGGACATTGGGGGGTGTGGTTTAGTGAGAGCTTCACCTTGACCCATTCTAAGGGTTACCCCAATTTCTTCGCGTTCGCAGATGAAGAGTAGGAGCCGAAGAAGACAAAAACCTGACCATATTTCTCGGTGACCGAGTACCAAGACCTCGGGCTTTCGCATGTGCGAAGACTATCAAGCGGCGACCGAAGGTAAAGCCGCTGGTCCGAGGCTCCGCAGTGATTAAACCCTGCGGAGCGAGTCAATATTTTGCCCAAGCAGACTGCATGGTTTGTCAATGAGTGAACATGCCGGGGTCTTGAAGAACGACTAGGCCCTTTCGGGACCACGATGCGGGAAATTGTCCATCGTCCGGGGCCCACGCCGCAACGGGTGGCGTTGCAATGCCCGTAACGCCCGGGGGACACTAGGCCATGCAGGGCTTTTGCAGAGGGAAAATATATCCTTGGTAACATAGGCCGCATGTTAGGATTTAAAGGTATATCGTTTGTAAACAGAATACCAGAACACGACAACTCAAGTGAAGCATCTGATCGAGAGATGCCCTAGCATTACGGACAACTCAGACGCGGATGGGCTCTCAAGCCAGACTAGAGAATGATATTGTGTAGCATCAGTGGAAACATCAAACCAGGAACCGCGTTAGTTAATGTCTGGTGCCCCCTCGCAGCGAAGTATTTTCAATCTTGAGGACCGGAGCCGTTACCCACATGTTTCAACATGGGATTTTCTAGGTCCACTGATCGAACTTTGGGCGCATCTCACAAAGGAAAATTCCAAGCGTCTTCTTGCGAGATTCCTCGCAGTTCATTTTCACTTCTTTATTGCATCAATCATTTGATGTTACTGTTGACGGTCCGTCACCGAGCCCAGTACCGAACAGCGGATATCGCTCGTAACGTCGAACCCAGCCGAGGAGGCCCGTCCACCTCCGGTCGGTATCCGGGGCAATCTTCGGCGATGGGCCACTTCAAACTGCTGGTGCCCGGCTAGTTCAAGAACCAGTACATAATACATACATATGTACTCTGTAGCTCTGACGCAACCAGTGTTGCCGGGGTGGCTTCCCCAGTAAACCGCATCGAACAGGGGCTTTGGTCAACCAATTGTTGATTCTGATTGGAACTGGAATGGGGGTTTTCTGTCTTCGCTCACTGGTTACTTTCTGTGAGCGTTGTGCGGTCGCGTACGAAAGGAAAGGAAGCTCGGTGCTTTCGGCTCGGAGGGGGACTGTCCTATGATGCAAACGAGAGGAAAGCCTAATAGTACACAACCGCGATACTGCGATCGCTATTTCTTCTGTCTCGCGGACATAATACGAACAATATCTCCAAGATATGCAATCATGAATTCGAGTGTTTGGGACAATGGTGGGGAGGGGTAGGTAGACAGAGGAGGGGAAGTGAGG